>VYXF01003275.1:41678-86460 GCA_013397295.1 Polioptila caerulea
TGGGATTAGCTTGATCCAAAAAAGACTTACCTATGCTATTTTAAGGATGGAAGAAAAACCACCTTTTAGAAATGAAGAGTAGGGCAAGGACCACAAGGACAACACAGGCTTCCCTCAGTGGAGGGAGGGATGAGGCATGGGTGTGACAGTTTTCACATGGGCACACTCTTCCATGGGATTGGCAGAGAGTGTCAACACTCCTCAGACTAAGCTTAAACCAAAAATAATGTAGTAGAAGATGCACAAAGCTGAGTGTGGGCTGCAAAATTCAAGTGAGCAGGCAAATTTCTGGTGACAAGATTATCTTGCCACGGCTATCTGAAAATGCTGTATCTGAATAACGCGGTTCTTGAAAGCCATCCCTGTGAAATCTGCATCCCTGCTCCTGGCTGCAGTGAGGGCACACTGCCCCAGGCTGAAGGCCATCAGTTAAACACAGAAATGGTATCACACACTCCACAGTCGTGGTTTCTCCATGCTGCCTTTGCTCACTTCTACAAACACTTCTTACAGAAAAGGGATATCTTTTGCCCTGGAAATTTATTCCTTGATCTATCCTGCTGGCAGGCTGGTGACACTGACACCTCTTTGCTATTCAAGTACTATAAAACACATCCATGCAATACAAACAGACCCTTGTTTCTGCATCTCCTGCAGTTTAGAAAGTTCCAGGTCCCACACATTCATTTTTGCCAAATTGGCAGTTGCTAGGAAGCAAAAGAAAAATTCTGGCAATGGTTCTGTGGAACTGGGGAACATGCAGGCAGTTTTCCTGCAGCACAGGAAAACAGACAGGAATTCTCAAGTGACTTCTCAGGCTTTAGACATCCAGGGATGTCTACTAACAAGAAAAGCAAAGTAACTTCAAGGGATGATGGGAATGAGTTAAACAATAATAATACAGCTTTTGTAATGAATTTAAATTGGACACTTGGATTTACTTACCTACTGTAGTTGAAGTGTCTATAGAGGCAGAGAAGTTACTTCAATACTAGCAGCCTGCACATCTACACTGCACAGCAGAAACACGTTTTTAAATAGAAAGGAGCCTGCCTGAGCTGAGATACAAAGAGATCAACTGCAAGCAATAACATTTTAATTAAAGACTCCCTTTACACATGAGAAACAATTTAAAAAACTGATCAGAAAATAAAGTAACACTGTACTGCTGCTACACTAACAGTAACTTCTCTTTGTACAGAGTGTAAAGTGGGATCAAGCAGAGGCTCTTAGAAACTGGCAAGGTTAAAGGTATACCAATAAACAGAGAGGTCAAAAACCTATTTTTACCAAGCACCGTGCCTAGCTATTTATTGCTTTGTACTTTTGGGAGAGGGGGTTGTGAAAAAAAAGATAAAAACCTGATACCAAGACACAAGATCAAGCAACTGTATTGACTGCTTTCCCAAAATATTCTTCTCATACAATAATGAAAAATTGCATGGGCAACTGCACTGGGGAGCAAGTGAAGTGCAATGGGTTTTTGCCCACTGATGCTCATTGTAGTGTATCACAGAGGTGAATTCTTGTATTTTAAAATATATGGCTTAAACACAGAAAAAAATATTCTAAGTTGACATTACATATGCTGTACATAATATACTTTTATCTTTGATCAAACCATACAGTAATTGATTATACCAAGCCGTCTGCCAGCAGGAGCCTTCATTCCAGCTGCTTGATTCTTGCAAGAAGGTCCATCAGGGCTCTCAAAAGCAACCATAAGATTCACACTCTGCAACAGCTGAGATTTTGCTCAGGGTGTTTAAGGTCTGCAGAATTATTTTTCCCCCCGCTCCACTTCCTCCACAGTGCTCATTTATAGTAAAATAGGGAAAATGCTGTTGGCAAGAAGATATAAGAATGATTTCCTTCTCTTGCTACTTTGATGATTCCCCTTAGGGAACACAGAACAAAGAAAATCAACATTGGCGGTAGCGGGGAAGATCCAAAAGTCTTTTAGGGCAAAGGACACAGGTTGTGAAACAGCTCCCTTCTTCTGGATCTATTCAATACTGTTCAATTGTCAACTCCATGCACCTTCTTTTATGTTGTTACAGTGCCTGATGCCTCATGCAACAAGGCACCACACAACCTCTACTTCTGACAGACAACACAAGAGAATATAGGGAATAACCCCCACCCCCAAAAGCAGAGTTAACTACAGAAGTGAATTTTCTTCCTTCAACAAATACCAATATTTCTTAAATTCAGGGATGTTCGTAGAAATTCACAAAGAATTGCTGGCTGTAGTGAAATTTTACATTTTAACACTGCAAATATTGAATATCTTTCTTAATCCAGGCTTAAGCTGACAAAGTATGAACAAGTAACACAGGTCATTTTGCAAAAAGCAGCAAATACCTAAAGTGCACATTGTTTTCTTGTTAGTTCTTGACTAGAAGACACTGCCTAACACATAACACATGGCAAGCTCATCAGGAAAGCAGAGCGATCCACGGCACCTCCAAGCTCAGAGTTCTGTATTTGCCACAGTTCAGGAAATCTAAAGCCTGGAAGTTCAGGCTGCTGGATTTCAGCTCTGTAACCTGTTTACAGATACACTGTACCACAGCTGACTTCTGAAACCAGTGATTAATTACTAGATACACTGCACAGCAACAAGTCTCTTTCAAATATATAAGAAACAATTAGTTTGATAATTGTCAGCTATTTAATTTTGAGCACCAACATAACTCTCAATCAACCTGCACCACGAAAGGCCAGGCTGGGGTGGATTATGCTGCAGGCTGGGGTGGATTATGCTGCACAGCTCCTGATTCTTTCTGGTCCTCAGTGAGATGCCCTGGGGTTATTTAAACTGGGTCTTAATCAGGTCAAAAATGGGAAAAGTATTCCTTAACAATTTTCATAATCAAAGATGCCTGATCCAAAACTTTTCACAAGTTTTGAGACAAAGGAAAGATAACTGAAAAGCTGATCAATACAAGAGCATTGAGTCAGACACCTCACTTAATTGAGAGTGCTATAAACGCAGAATGAATAATTTAACTGGGAAACTCATGCCCTCATGTCTGTTTGAGTGCACACACATACACACAAGCATGTTTACACACATTAAAAATGAGTCCAAGACATAGGGCTACTTGACAAACAAAAGAATATTCATGTTTTGGCAAAATACTACTTTGCTTTTACTGGCATGTAAGCCCAGGCTGCACCAGGCATATTTTAGCAATAATGATCAAAGCAAAGGCTTTCCCTGAAGATTAATGACTGGCTAAGAGGATAGTTTGAGGTCTGTTTACCCCAGCTGGTCCTTAATTCCCAGGAAAAGCATCTGCAAGGCTTATTATTGCTATAAACTTAAGATGGAGGGAGGGGTTATGCTGTTTCAAATGATATGTACAATGACTTTTTAGAGACTTAATGTCTTGCATATTAGCCAGAATGTTTAACCCATCTCTTAAAGAACTATTCATCTTGAAAGTAAATAACTTCAAACTTCCGCAGCGGCACACTTCACGTAAGCACTGCAAACTCCTCTCCAAGCAATTCATTACCCCCGCCCGCCTCGATGGCAAGTGAGGAAGGAGAAACACAAGGATCTTTTCCCTTTTCACTGAAATACAGCTACATCTGGGTGGAAAAGGAGAGTCTTTTAACAGCAGAAAGAGCAGAAATGTAATATTTAGGACAGAAAGCAAAGAATATTGCCTTTAAACTAAGGAGGGTTTGGCTACTGAGAAAACAACTGCTTGACCAAACAGAAGCTAATGTGTAACACTCTTGGAAAATATGCATGTGGTTTTTCAGACAGATTGTGAATCTCTTATCCACACTGCTGAACAGCTACTCAAAGGAGTAATTTCCCTGATTTAATGGAGGAACAGTTCCAGTTTGAGTAAGTAGTTTCCAACCTGAATGTTATTTATCACAGTGGTCACAAACATCATGGCTCACGAGAAGATCTCAAAAGCCTGCACTTAAGTTCAAAATGTTATTGCTTGAAATGTTACTTCCTAAAATGCAGAATTCTCAGTTACAGTGAAGTTGCATCTTAAAATACAAAACCCCCCTAGAAAACTAAGATAATATGCTCAGCTTAAATTCACAGCAAATTCTGGATTATTAATAGTAACTGGCCCAAAGAAGGTCTATAGATTTTAGATTATTGTAATGTGGCAACTGACAGACAGGTTAGATTCAAATCTTATAGGTGTTTCATTTCACTGTATATACGTTAGCAATCATGTTTAGACTTGAAGTAGGCTATATACTATACTTTCCTGTATACTTTCCCACAGACATACTCTAAACAACAACAAAACAAGTTGTTTTTAGCATCATTATGAAAAAAAAAAATAACTGGATGTTCCAAATTAAGCATGTGATTCAAACAGCCTCTTTATAAAAAGGATGAATAAGCCAAACATGATTAATTTCTGAAGACTCAAATGATTGAAAGCCTCTTCACAGCCAGCAATAATACTCATGGTCTTGAATGGGATTTGCATGAGGACAGCCTGTGCTCTAAAAAAGTTTTAACTTTCCTTGCACAAGTAAATCTTTGCTAAGTAGAGCAAGATTCAGAGATGTATGCAATATTTTTGCGAATGAAAAACGTCTCAGCTGTCATCCTTCTGAAGTTTTCACTCTCACTTTAGGTCTGTAGATTCTTCATTACCAATTTGTGAGGTAGTGAGTAGACTAAGTAAACAAAAACAACTCAGTGAAAGATGATGTTAAAATGCATTTCTCATAATCTGAAGATAAGCTCTTAATAAATGCATTAAACTTCCTCAAGTGGTGTACCCACTTTGGAAATATGTGATTTTGAAAAGATCAGAAACCAATTTCCAACATGTTTGAATTTCTGTGTGTGCCTAGATCCTTTCCTATAATTAAAAGGGCCTTTCAAACCATGAGCCCATGGACCTTCTGTACCTATTAGGAACCCTCTTGTTCTCTGTGACAACTTGTTTCAACATCTCTCCTAAATGAAGGCATCCATAAGTGGAAAAGCAACTGATCTCATTTTTGCAGGTAGGTATGATGCAGAACAGCAGAGAAGCCTGGTTGTTAGAAACCCATACCAGCATTTACCAGGAAAACTCTCTTTGGACATTAAAAAGGGCAACTGACTGATCATGACAAGGCATGAGTGTAAACTCGTGTCTGATACACAGTAGTGCCACTCACACACACAACTGTGGAGACACCAAAGCAAACAGAAGACTCTGCTGGTACAGGGTTTCTCAAACCTTTTACTTTCATGCAAACAGCAGGATACCAAAACTAAGGCTTTTGTTTCTGAAAAATGCTGATTTTTACGTTTTTATAAACATACCATGTTCATGAGAGATGTTGGGTAGGCTGACATTATTTATTAGCACATCATTGTCTGATCTTACAGCTCATCACTTTGTTCATTTCTTGTTTTATGTACATATAATGAATCCATGTAGCTGCCTTTTTAATTTTCATTTAGCCTTGTATAGCTGAGCCATTTTCTCTGGCTTCAGACTCCCTCCAGATGGCCTGACTAGTCCAAACTCACGTTATTTTGAGAGAGAATACCTACAATATTGTGATCCTACTTTTTTTGTTAGTTTGTTTTGTTTTTTTTTACCAGTACACTGTTCTAACAAAACCTTACTGGTTCCATACTGCACTATTCCAGACTTCTTCAGTTACAGCTGATGAGCTCAGATGGTACTACATGACAACACAAGAAGGCAAAGATAAGATTATACAAAGATCCCAACACTATAACTGAAATGAAATGACCTGGTAATCCAAACAAGATTCAGACTGCAGAGATATGCAGAAAGATAATCCACTGAGTAACACATATCTGATACCTAAGTCTTCACTGCCCCTCAGCTTCTGTTGCATCACCTGTATCACCCAGATCTGTGCAAAGTTAATACAAAGCAATGCCAAGACAGACTCCAACGTACAAAGGTATCAGAAAAGCAGCTACCTCCTGCTTTGAAACAGGTTAATGTGGAATCCCAACACAATTCCAGCTGTGGAACCTCTTAGGGAACACAGTATCAGCAATGTTTCAAAACACAATCCTACTCCAAACCTCAAAAAATCCTGCAAATTTCTTAACACATTTGATGGAACACATCTACAACCACCAGTTTCACAGATATTCCTGAGTGGATAAACTGATGTTTCTCATACATCCGGGTGCATTAAGATGAAAACAACTTCCCAGCTGTCTGTGTGAGGAACTGTCTCTGGCAAAGAGCCAACCAATTTAAAATACCTCATTAACAGCACAACACTACTTCTGTCCTTTAAAATAACTGCAATCTCAACAAATTAGATGACCAAAAAAACCAAACCAGAACAAAAAAAAAAAACCCCAAACAGGAAAAAACCATAATTATGTCTTTAAAAAACATATTGTTTTCTATGTTACACATAGTATTTTAAAAACCTAATTGATTATTTTCCTCAATAGAAATTTAGCACTGTTTTTGCACCTCAGCCCAAATGCCCTTTATTCCTTTGGTCATTTATACCTGAATCCCACAAAAATGCATTTCCCAATCTAGAACTTATTTATTATGAATTTCTGCATCAACTGGCTAGATTACAGCTTATTAAGCATAGATATTACATCAAGCTCTTAGCTATTTTTCAAGGAAGTGCTGTTTTAGAAGCTGAATTGTAGAGAGCAAAATTTTAATTCAAAATACACTATTTTTATTGATAATAATGGAATTATCACCCAACCAAATAATACATATATATCCAAAAGAATAGAACTTCACCCTTGAGACTTCGTATACATCATGCTGTATCAGAAAATGTTTTACATACTAGATATTGATGCTTGCAAGCTGATATTTAAGTATTAACAGCTTCTATGACTAAGACCTCTCTATTCTACCATCATGAAAGCACAGTCTTATTCATCATTATGCTTTAAGAAAGTGAAACAAGAAAAACAATTTCATGCAATAAACTCACTTCAGTTAGTTAACATTTATTACATGGGGATACTTTGACAAAAAATCCACAGTACTCACTTTGATCCAACTACTGTAATTACAGAATATTTAACTGTGTCAGGATAGAAGAAAGTAAAGAACAAAATCAATTTCATTATGAAAAAACTTCATGTAAATTTATACTAAAACTTAGCTTCTTATCAATGTCAGACTCAAAAAGATGCCAAACCATGAACACAATATTCTTATATTTGAGCTCTGTTAATTTATCAATTATTTATCAAAACTGTCTTTAGTGAAGACAGTTGATTCCTTATTTTTTCATCTACTGTTCCTGTTATATTTATTTGCCAATGAAGGACCAGAAAGTACATTTATTTAAATGTTATTTACAAGCACTTTCAATGTGCTTCCAATGTAATATATCATCAGCTCAGTCTTTGATTTAATTGTTGCCGTCACTCGTTTTTGTGCACGAACACATGTAGGAGTTCCAAACGCCAAAATATTCTTGCCTTTTTTTTTGTGCTACATACCAGATTTTGTAACCTGTGTCAAGCTACCTCCGATGCTTACAACTTGTGAACAGAGGCCAACAATGAGCCTCCCCAGACACTAAATCATAATCTTCATGTTTTTCGTATTTCACATTCTAGCCACAGTTTCAACATCCATACCCCGTGACATTAGGGAAGGATAAATCAAGGAGGATGACAGCTCCCTTGTAGAGACTGGTACGGCCCTGGGATCTGCCACACCCAACACCCACAGCTTCTGCCAGATGTCTCCAAGACTTTTGCTGCATTAACCCCTTCAGGAGTAACTGACAGCTTTGTGCTAAACCTTTTTAAGTAATCGCTCTATGTTTTTTTTTTTTAATTTTTTTTTGAAGGACAGAAAAAATATAACATGCTCTTCTTCCAGAAACTTTGATTAACTAAAGTGCAGACAGAGGGCTATCAGTGACAATTAGCAAATCCATCCTTGTATTTCCTTAAAGACAGGAATTAGAAGTTAAGGGTTAGCATCAGACAACATTCCTTTTTTCATACCATGCTGTGGTCCTATTCCTAAAATGACAAGTAAAAACTTCACAGTTTTATGTTTGTGTCTCCAGACCCAGGACACTGCTTTACCCTCTTGCAATCAGAATACCCATTAACTGCCCTTCAGCCAAACAGACTATTCAGGCCTTAAATCAACAGGATTTCTAATCCAAAAGCCGTACAGCAAACTCCACAACTCTTTCTCTGGGTCTGATCTGGCCCCCGGGACATAAATTTGCATGCAACTTCTAAGTTTGTGAATAGTCCCTGGGCTTAAAGTTGCACATGTGTTTAAGTACTTTGTTCAGCCTGGGTCTAAACCAGCTACTTTAAAATAAAAACGCGGCCATGCAAAGAATAACATTGTTAAAAATATTTTTCCTCTGTAAATACTGTACCAAAGGACACAAATGCAACAAAATAAACATACTGATTCCTAGAAGCACATACTGACCTAACAGCAGCTAAAAAGCCATCAACAAATATAAATGCATGCCACTTCATATGAAAAGGTAAAATCAATTTTATTTCAAAATAATAACAATAGTAGAGATGTAGTATATCAAAGATTCTTTGTACACTATTGCAGGTAAAAGCATCTATGGCTACAAACAGCAAGCAAATGGTCACAGCTCTTAGAGTAAGACTGGCCCCTATTCTTCACCAGGTTTATTTTGTGGATTTGAAAGCAGTTATACAGGAAATTTAATCTGTTTTTCCTGTGCAAAATGTGTTCAAATTTCCAGTTTGTGTGTGGCTTTTCATAAAAAAAAGTAAAGCAGTAAAAAATAAGGCAAAGCTTGCACTACCAACAAATGTACTAATGAATATTGCACTTCCTAAATCTACTTCCAGTTTGCTTTCCAGTAGGTTAGGATTCAAGTTGAGCATCAGTATTTCTTTAAACAGTTTAAATAATGCACTTTAGGTTTCCATCTGTGGAAGAAATCACACTGCAAGTAATAGAGTTACTGCAGCTCTTGTAGAAAACAAACATACAATAATCAAGGTTGGACTTGGGCAGAAAGACATTAACATGCCTGCAACTATTTGTCATTTGGGGAACATGCCACTAATAATGTTAAAAACACTTGAAATAACTATCCACAGTTCACAAAAAACAAATTCAGATGCAGTTTTCATAATTTAAAGAAATTGCTCATGAATATCAGAACTGATGGGCTGCGATTTGTTCTCATATACAAATATTTCAAGACAGAGAATTAGTATTTCTTCTTTAGAAGGATTTTTTCCTCCAGTTTCTTCTTCGTACACGTGCTCACTGAGTTAAAGGGTTAAGTAACCATTATATTCTAAAGAGCAAACTGTTTGCCTTAGGGCCATCTCCTCCTTACTCCTGATGAATTGCCTGACACTTCATGTATCATACATTACTTTTCACTAGGAAGCAGCATTTGTTTCCAGTCATGGTGTAAGAACTGACTTTGGAAGTATGAAGCAATGTGGGATAGACCAAAAAAAATGAATTACATCATCACCTATCAAATAGTCTATACCAAAATAGTGATATATATATATATTTATTTATAAATATGCTTGTACTTAAAAAATGGGCACAGAAGTAAAAATAAAAAATTCTATGCATACTAAGTGGAATAAAAGACCAACTGTGAGAATCAATACCCTGAGTGACAGGACATTTTTCTGGACTAGAATGAAAGAAATGCAAATGCAATTGAGTGCTTTGCACTGGAAGTGTTTGTTAGATGTAAACCAAACACATGCATCCAAGCCCCTGGCCCAGTTCCCTCTGTGATCTTAGAAAAACTTGGTTGTAAGACACCAGGGGTTTCATGTGCAGGTCCTGCCAGTGTTTCACACCTCTGAATGATCAGTGCACCTTCCTCCCTCTCTTCCCTGTGTGGGAAAACAAATGCTTCCTTACAATGGCACAGCAAGGGTTAAGTCATAAACATTTATAAAGGAGTAGAGACTGCAGAAGCTCTGGACTGCAGGGTATGCTACGACTGAACATAAATTTTAATGAAAATACTTCTACTAGCTGAAGGAAGTGGCCAGTGTAACAACAGGTACCAGAACAGAGAGGAGAATAAATGCCTTTACACAACATATTCAAAACATTCAGACGCTGTAGAAGAAGAAAAGAAATTCCTTCTGCAAGTTCCCCCCTCCCTGGGGAACAGAGGACAAGAAACATACTTGGGTGACAGATTTGAAGGGAGATAGGAAGGACAAGAACAGATGGGGGCCAATGCAAAAGGGTAAAGAGCTCAGGAATAGAGATTTCTCAAACAAGTTGTCAGCAAACAGCTACAAAATCCATTTACAAAACACAAGTCTGCTCTCTCCACAGTTACCCTCTTAGTAGTCTGTTTTTTGTTACCAGTAAGTCCAGTGGAATGAAGATCCAATGTGTGACGTTCCTTCAACAGGCTCTGCCTTTTGAATCCTATCATACTGGCAAGGAGCATGGTTCTATGAATTTTACTGAAGTTTTTTGCTTGCATGAAAAATAATATCAAAATACATACTGAAAGAAACCCCCACAAAACAGGTTGCAAAATTGAAACTTCCTATTAAGAAATGCCAAAGGACTTGTATGTATGTGTGCACCACAACTCAGTTTTATGTCTTACAGTATGATTATCTGATTATCCCATTACAAAGAGTAAAAGACAAACCAAAGATCTCCAGTAAGTCAGCGTTATCCTTTTATGTGAGATGAGCAAACCATGTGCCTGGAAAGGCACATAATGTGAAAATATTAAAATAATTCCACAATACAGAAGGTAACAGACTGTCCAGGCAAACACCATTTTTAATGAGAACCTGGTTTTGTAGCCTTTTACTTTTGCCTTCCCTCAAACAAAACTTTCTGCATTAGCAAGATGGTCCCATATTTGGAATGGTCTGTGGTATTCACAAAATGCTCAAAACCTATCCACAGTCTGCTTTCCCACCTAAGAGTTCCCTTCACTGAAGGCTTCCAAAGATATCTTTGGAATTCTGACTTTGAACAATGGAGTTTTGTGATTTATCTGTCACAGGTTCTTGTCCAGGTGTAAGTTTGCACATATGGTTGTCAGACTGCTCTGTTACCTAAAAATCGTTAAATCCTGTGCATGTTTGTATTTTTGTTTGTTATCTCAACTGGAATTTATACCATCACTCTTTATCTAATTACAATGGTTTAAAAATAACAAAGAATGAAAAAAAAATCTATGAATGAGCACAGCCATTATACACACCAACAGCTGATTAAGTATCTTTTATCCACATGAGACTATAAAGGAGTCAGAGGAGTGGGTTGGGTTTTTTTTTCCTTTTTTAGGAGAAGCAACCAGCATCCCTGAAAGATTAAAAAAACCACTCACTATTTCAAAACTGTCCTTCAAAGCAAACATACAGCAACTGAAGAACTGTCCAATGGAAACACACATCAAATGAAATAGTATAATTAAAACAATCTATTTCACAGCTAAGCAGCTCATTATTTTTGAAGGTAACACATGTTACCCTCAATTTGGCCACAGGAAGAATTGCAGAGAACATTCTATGAGCAAATGTATTAGGATGTAAAGGAAAAAGAAAGGCATCGATGCATTTTTACACATCTTTTAGAGCTGCCTTTTTGCAGGCATCTTCACACATGAGAAAAAGTCACAATCACCTGTAAGTAATAAGCATGATGAGAATGCCTGCTCTCAAGAGCTCTACCGTGTTCCAGCCTCTTGGTAGCTGAAAAACAAAAGGCTCTGCCAAAACCCAAGATGGTATGTTTGAACGGAGGATGAAATCAGCCTTAAAACGTTAACTCATATGACACAAAAACATTNTCTGCTCTCAAGAGCTCTACCGTAGCCTCTTGGTAGTCGAAAAACAAAAGGCTCTGCCAAAACCCAAGATGGTATGTTTGAACGGAGGATGAAATCAGCCTTAAAACGTTAACTCATATGACACAAAAACATTTGTGCAACTCATTGAAAGTTCAAGAATCAAGCCTAAACCTGAGAATTTACCCTAAATAGTGTAAAATAAGTCAGTAAAATTAAACCAGAGGGTCTTCCAGGAGGCTTCAAACTATATTGTGATACTGATATCAATTTTTCAGTCATCTTGTAAACATACATGTAAATGTCAATCAGTTATGACCACAAAAACACTTCCCTGACTGCTATCAAAAGCTTTACAAGGTAGCAATTAAACATCACCTAAATGCGCAACGCCCAAGCTCGCTAACAGAGAGGGCAAATAGCCGTGCCCTCTGGCAGTTACGGAAAAAAGCACAAACACCCACACACACACACAGACAAGCCAGAAAGTTAAGGCCAAAAGCCGCCCCGTCCTTCCCGGGGCTCGGGCAGGGGCGGTTTCCGTGAGGCGCCGCTGCCCCGGTTCGCGCTCCCGGGGCCGGGGCCGCCCCGTCCCCGCCGCCCCTCGGAGCCTCCCGGGCGTCGCGGCGCTGCCACGTGCGGCCGAAGGGGAGCGGGGAGCGGGGAGCGGGCAGGGCCCGGCGCGGCCCCCTCAGGACATCCGCAGCGGGCGGCCTCTGGCCAGGCGCCGTTCCAGCCCCGAGGCTCCCGGGGGACTGCCCCTCATCCCAACACCACACAGCCCCGAGGCCCCGGAGCCGCCCGCCGGGAAGGTACTCACAAGCGCCATGTCCGAAGGGATCACAAGGGGCCCGGCGCTGGGGCCAGCCCTGAGGCCACCCGGCGCGGCCGCGGCGCCCCCTGTGCTCCGGGGCGGGGCGGNCCCCGTCCTTCCCGGGGCTCGGGCAGGGGCGGTTTCCGTGAGGCGCCGCTGCCCCGGTTCGCGCTCCCGGGGCCGGGGCCGCCCCGTCCCCGCCGCCCCTCGGAGCCTCCCGGGCGTCGCGGCGCTGCCACGTGCGGCCGAAGGGGAGCGGGGAGCGGGGAGCGGGCAGGGCCCGGCGCGGCCCCCTCAGGACATCCGCAGCGGGCGGCCTCTGGCCAGGCGCCGTTCCAGCCCCGAGGCTCCCGGGGGACTGCCCCTCATCCCAACACCACACAGCCCCGAGGCCCCNGGTGCCGCCCGCGCCCGCCGCGGGGCTGAGGGCAGGAGCCGGGCCCGGGGTGCCCCGCCAGGCTTGGGGGGCCACGCCGCACATGGAGGCAGCGCTCCGGGTTTGGGGGAGGCCGCTGCTCGGTCAGCGTGAGGAGCACAGTCCTTGACTGCTCCAAGAAGTCGAGGTGGAAGAGTTCGATGGAAAGTCTGAATTGGACTTCTAACACTTGTAAGGGGAAGTGATCCCACAGCAATGTGCGAAGCTACATCAGTGTGCAACTTGGGCAAGTGACAAAAAATGAACCTTTTCCTTCTCTTTTTCTAGAAGCTTCCACAGCTAAGAAGAACGACCAGTGAAAGAAACAGAATTATATACATAAAACACAGGGGAAAAATCTTACCTTCCCAAGAAGATAAACTCCTTTAAAAATAGTGACTCAAAGGTATGGATCTTACAAATTGCTTTGTATAAAAAAGACTATGGCGTATTCATTCTGTGGCATACACAAACTATATTTTTATGGTTTTATTTTTTTATATACATAAAACACAGGGGAAAAATGCCTTAGCACCTTTTTTGCCAAAATAACTTGTATCTTTTTACCCAAGCTAATAGGTAGTTACACATTTCTGGAAGATAGGTTTGAATAGGTGTGGTTACAGCTTTACAGTTCTATTATTACCACTGTATATGATTTCAAATAACAACAAGCAAATATAATTAGATGCTTATATGATGTATAGAACTTGAACCCTCTAGTCACTTTATGCCCTTTGTAATCTCGTTGAGTCTTAGTGCAAACTTTAACTGATGTCAATCAACTGTCCACAGTTAATCACGTAAGAAACTGTTTACAGAACCAACTTATTAATCAGGCAAAAATGTTCAAATAATTAAACAGATGAAGCATATTGCAGCAGGCATTCTGAGAACATAATATGAGTTTTTTGATATTTATAATGTCTATACTGAAATTCTTTAATGCAAAGTGTTGTAACTATACAAAAAGGAGGCAGCTTGGGGAAAAAACATACTGATTTAATGCTACGTGTGAACTTATTACTGCTACTCTTTTATTTGGTCTTGTAATAATAATGTGGGAAATGCAAACAGAAAAAATCTCTTAAATGAATCTTTTGTAAATGTGTAGCATAGAATTACCAAGATATTGAAGTTCACTAAGCTGCTTCAAATAAATGGATCTTTTCAAATTCAGAAGGTTTAAAACGCATGTGAATAATAGAGATCTTACAGACAACTCGTTTTACACACAGCTCTCCTGTTTTATGTCTTGATCATCATGATTTTGAAACAGAATCAAAGAATCTTCAATTCTATAAACAGGAATTTAAAGACACATTACTTTTCTCTTTGAAATGTGTCGATGCTCTAAAAGCATAGTGCTGAAAGGCTGCCAAGCTAATAGGCCAGTGAGCACTAGGAAGAGATTAATTTTATACCTGGAATGAGTGTATACAGTTTCCATGCTATTTAGGAAAGGGCTGGAATGTGAACTAGAGTTTCCTTCATGGTGCAGTGTAATGTTAAACCCTGGAGTTATGAGCTAGCCTCTACAACAGAGAGTCTCAATTCAGCACTGGGACCACCTACAGATGTTAGTTCACAAGAAAGTAGATCAAAATGGGATGTTTGAGATGCTTACTTGCATTTCTTTTCCCCAAGTGTTTTGTTGAATACTGGTGCTGGTATGCCAAAATCAATGTGAATATTTGGGAATGCAAATATGTTATGAGCATTTCTGTTTGTTTTGAAACATGCATATATTAAAATGGAGAGGTGTGTGCTAGCAACCACAATCCCCTCACTAGAGAGCTCTGCTTGAGGTGTAGCCACAGTTGTAATCTCCAGGTGTGTTCTTTATACTTTCCAAGGCATCCTGATCAATATAAAGAGACAGAGTGAAGGCAAGGCAATAGATCTGCTTCCACAAGCTTCATTAGCCAGTGGTGGTTGGGAGAGGACACTCAGAGTTCCAGACCAGTCTTGAAAACTGTTTATGTAAAGGTGTCCAGAAAAGTTGATTTAATTGGCTTTTGTTTTCCTGTAGCTCATTGTTGACTGTTCAGGATGGATTTCTGGAAAAGAAAAAAATGGAAACCAACCAAGCAAACAAAACCCAGGCCTTTTTATTATTGATCACCTTATGGTATTTGGTTCAGTATATTGTATTGTACTACCAGAGTCTGTATATTGGGTCATCCTAGTGGGATAATTGTGGTTTTTCATTTGTTGTGAGGAGAATGACATTTCCATACCTTTTCTGGGGCAGCTGGAAAAGAAGCCAAGAACTTTTGGTGTGCTGAGTTCAGTCTAGATAACTGAGCAGGAAGAACAATGATGAAGGAGGAATTTTTTCCTAAGCAAAACTGTGAGTAAATTAAATTCCTGAAAAATTATCGCTTCCTAACTGACATTCTTTAGTCAGAAGTAGCTGGCATAGGCCACCATGAATATTTGGCATTAAAGCATTATACAAGTTGTTCTTTATGCTGCATGTCATGAGAGGTTGCTATTCCAGACAGAAACACATTGAATGAAGCAAGTGACCACACCTCAAATTCATGTGAGAGGAGGCATTGAGTCATCCATTTTGTCCAAGAAAATATCCACAGGCAACAATTACAGCTGTTGATGTAACATGGTCATACACCTAGAGACATGCACAAGTAAACAAATTGACTGCTAAATCAGTAAATTGATAAGCCAGAGAAAGCCCCTTTAAAAGTATTTGAGAGAACAGCTGGGCCTAGTGGAGTGCTTAATATAACACTGAATATCAAATAAATAACCAAACTTCACCGTTCATTTTTATATTTCATTGAGGAAGAAATATGAGGAACTATACTCACAGAAAGTTTCATCAATAATCACTTGGAACTTTTCTCAGTCATGTAGTGATTCAAATTAAACAATACTAAATACAGTCCTGGATAAAATATTCTTTATTTTTTGGGATCTTTGAACTTTGACTGTGTATGACTTGGAAGTAAAAACACATAGATATATAAAACCTAAGGCCAGATATTTCATTGGTTGGTATTGTTCAACTTCAAGAGCATTGCCTTTTATTCTCACTCTTGTGTTTAATTCATTCATACACTGCCACTGCAGACCCCAGCAGCTAAGGAGACCTTCTGGACCCCAGAACAGACAATTTTTTGACTCCCTTCACCTTCAGGTTATTTCCTGTTCTCCAGCTGTGATGATTTCACTCAATCATAGTCACTCAGATGCTATTGCATACTACATATGGGCAAAGCAATATTTGTCCATAATTTGTTTAGAACTGCTTTAGAAAAAAGGAGAGTTGTACTTAGCAGAAGAATAAAAAGTACAGGGGTAGTTCTGTTGGGAATAAGTTAGCCTTGTCATGTTATAATTACTGTATTGTAAATTTATAATAAACTTTAGCTATAGCATTTGATAAGCAAAGTTGTAAATTATTTGTGTTCTAGTATCTTTGGAAAATGCATTTAAGATTAATCACAGTTTCTAACTAGGGAAAAAAAAATCATGATCTGTGCCAGCTGCACTTTTTGTTCAGACACTGAAGAGTCTCCCTGCATGAATCTTTGGTTGAGGTTGGATTTTTATGATGTGTCAGTATATAAATTCAATAGAATGAACAGCATGTCTTTCTTTTTCTTCAGTAGAAAAATTGACTGATGCCACAGTGACCTCATACAGCTATGTTTTATGCTTTTGGCATTTTGGCTCAGCACAATGAGTAGATAAGGATACATGTCCAGTTAGAAATAAGCAATCTAATTACACTGCTGAAAATGATATGATTCTGTTTCACTTCTAGTTCATCTTGTTTCCTCTTGTACCTCTGTTAAGGAGTGAACATGTCAGGCTATGGTATCATTCATTAGGAAGGCCATGTCAGCTATAGTTTCTGTCTTGAGCCAGCTGAGAGATTATTTTCTTTGTGGGGCCATTAATGTGAGTGGCAGTGGTGAAACTGGAATTGCAGGAACACAAAATTTTGGTTTGTCATTCATTGCTGGCAGATGGAGTACTGCATCATACAGTGGACCATAGAAAATGCAGAAAAAAGGTGGCATAACAAGAAAGTGTCAGTGAATGGTACTTTTCATTAAGGTGTATGAATATATGCTTTTCAATGATATTAATTTGATTTGGGTAATGTCAGTGGTGTTTCAATCCAGAGGAAGCAGAAGGTGTTTTGCATTTAAGCTGCTGACTCTGCTGATTAGTTTCATGGAGAACAGGTCCACGGGCCTTTTCCTTTCTCATGGCTATCTCTGTAACAAATGTAGCAAAAGGAGTACTCAGGAATTTTGCTTTCTTCAGGTTATATAAAACAATTGAGATTCCTTGGGGGCTCCTCTCTGCCCAGGCAGCCAGAGGGCTCCTTTAAAGGTGGCCAGGAGTCATCCTAACTCCAGTGTTTAAAAAGACAGAGGAAAGTCTGAGTCACCATGACAGGATAACTCAGGTAACACTTTCTGAGGCAAATGAGGACTTTTCTGACTATTACAGCTCACAAGCAGTGTATGTCAAGCCCTCACAAATTATATGCTCTTCTCTATCATTACTTTCTTTCACTTTGAGCTTTCTTTAATAAAGATCTTAACATGTGGCATCAGACGAGTTAGGCGAATTTCATCTGTAGGAATGACATTTGAAAGAATTTTAGCAGATTAGGGGAAGGAGTATCTTGTAAAAGCATCCTTCAGTCTGATTAGTTGTATACACATGGTTTAAGAAAAAAAAAAAAAGTCATGCTTCACTAGCCTTCTGGAACTCTTTGAAGATAACACTGCCAAGATAGAGTGTAGCATGGACATTATATTTTTAGATTTTCAGGAGTCATTTGACAATGTTTTACCCAAGAGATTAATGCTTAAAGAGAGGGGAGTGAAGGGGCATGAGAAAAGTTTGCTCATTAAATTGAAAAGTAGCTCTAAACAAGAGCCATGAGGAGCTAGAAGTGTCATTTTTATAGATTGGGGGAAGTAGAATTTGTAAGGTTGCAGCACTTTGGTGTATCAAGTTAACTTATTTACATGAATGGCTTGAATGGATGTATTCTTCTGAAATTAAAACAGGCTCATTATTATTCATTTATTGCATTTAGAAACTCTAACAAAGTTTGTAATCTCAGTATGCTGAATGCTGTATTTTTTGAGATTGTCCCAGCTCCCTTCTAGACACTGTGGAACAAAAGCAGAAGGCAAGTGTTGTTTTCCTGATTACACAGGGGAGGTTCTAAGGCCTGGACAGACTTGGTCCAAGGCACAGAGGAAAATCAGTAGATCTGTTGAGTGAATATGTTTTCTTAGTCATGACATGAGACTTCTGACTGGGAGATGACACTTCACAGGAAACAACAGTAAATTCCAAAAATCAGTGAAGTGCTGAAAAGCAAATGCTGGTCAACAAATGTGAAATGCATCTCCAAATAAATATACAGTCTCATTAGAAAAGCAAATTAAAGTTTATGCTAAAAGTTACGCTTTTACAATAACTTAGGAATCTGTAAGAAGTAAAATTATATATAGAAACTGCTTCAAAGAACATACTAGAAGAGTTCTCTCTCCAAGATTTATTAAAAAACTCTTAAAAAACAGTGAAACATTCCTAATTAAAATTTACTTAGTTCAAATATAACTTTCTAAAGAAAAGCTATATCTCAATTGTTTCTATCTGTTACAGAAAAATAACTCAGCAGAAAGGAGCACTTATTTTGGCCCACAGCATATATGTAATGGTACAGCGGTGACAAATGGAGTGTGAGCACCACTGTGTCTGCAACTTGGGTTTGAAATGATGAGCTTAGCAAGATGTGAACATGACCACACACATCAAAAGGACCTTCCAAGATGCTGCCCACCTCTTTCTGTGCATCCACTTCCCAGGATTCTAAGCTTAAAATTTTAAGTGGTAAATGAAATTTTTGAAAGAACTAACTATATTGTAAAAAAAATTTCTCTTTTTAGATTAAACATGTCTTGCATTTCTATATGTCTTTCCCCTAGTTTAAATATCTTTTTTCAAAAAGAAACAAGACCCTACCCTTCTGCTTTTTTTTTTTTGAGTTTCTAGGAATCCTGCCTGACTACACTTCCAATACAAGATCTGAATTTATTCTTGTAAAGGAGGCTTCATAAGACTCTAGCATAAATAATACTGATTTACCCAGCTGTGAAATAGAACAGATTGAGATACTTCGTCTTAAATATATCTCCTCTCTCTTCCCATTCTGCTTATCTCCCTCACACTTCACTGAGAGTTCTTAGAACTGTTCAGCACTGCTCTCCACCTGTTTATAGACCTTTGCTTTGTCCATATAGACACTTAACTGGAATGTAGCTGTAGGAACAAATTACTGTGAGGCAAGTTAGGGTGGTAGTTTGTAGCATTTGATACTGCATGCTTAATTATTAGGGTATGTGCTTTTACATCTTGGTAAACATAAGGTAAGTTTAGATAGTTTAATGGTCAGTGAAAGTGGGCTAATCAACCTTGTACCCACCACAGGAAAACAATGTGTGCATGAATAGCTGCCGTGGATTACATAATGCACTGTAATTTTTACCTTCTGTTACTTCACTGTTTATGCCTGGAAATAACTTGTTCTGGTTGCTGTATGTGACTTGTTGAATGACTGAGTGATTGTAGGAACGAATCCATGCATTACCTATCGAAGCTCCTCTTTAGCTGGAGTTGTGCATGCTAAGGTTTTTTATCTAAATGACAAAGGCTCTAATCACAGTTCTTTATCAATGTCATTAATGTAATTATGTGTGTTTGAGACCACCATATTCTTTATGCAAGATGGCTGTGGTAGGATCTTTTATGCTAAAGCTCCAATATAGACCTTGCCCATGCCTAGGTTGGAAGTGCCACACCCCTCGGATGGCATAAAGAGGTATCTAAGTTAGAAAATCTGCTGTAACAGTGTGCTGTTATTGCTTGTGTTATGTCCTAAAGGAACATGAGTCAATCAATAATTAAGCCACAAAGTACTGCCTGTTGACATGGCAACATGTTCACAGATGTGACGTGAACTTAATGTCCTCCTTTCATGTCTCCTGTGAAAGTAAGAGCCTCCTAAACTCAGTAACAAAGAATTGGAGCAGACATTGCCAGGGGACAAGGAGAAAATACAAAAATTAGATGATTTCTTTTATAAAAATGGATGCCTTGAAACCCTTTCTCTCTCAAATCTACTGTAATAAATGGTCTCTCTCTTTTTTTCTAGTACAAGGACCTTTCTCTGATCAAAAAAATCCCCAATTGCTTATTGCCAAACCCTTTTAGAAGCATGAAATGAACTTCCTTATGGATCGCTTTCATGATTGCTTCTTTCCCATGTATTTTACCCCACCCACATTTTTTAATGGAGCTGAAGTGAACACACTCTCTTAGGTTACTGCTGTTTAGGCAAGACTCTGTCTAGCTCCAAGAATAACATTAGCTGCTGCACCACAGATTAAGGGTTGGCATGAAGGTCCAAGTGTGAATTTGTCATCGTTGGTTGCTGCCTGTTGTTCTGAAGACGAAAGAGTTTGTGTGACATCAACTTCCGTGCGCTGGGATCGTTTTTCCTGGCTGTTTCTGCCGTTTCCCTGCACGTGCTCCCACTCTCACACTCCCTCTGCTTGCCAGTTACCCTATTCTCCTCTTGGCTTGTGTGTCTTTCTTCCAAGCTTTCTGCAGCAGATGTTAATGGGTCTCGCCAACACGTTTTGTTTGCCACATGTGTTGCTACCTGTGTCACAATGGGTGAGGTTAATTTCTCTTTTTTTTCCAGGGCATCTTTTTACTTCTGCCTGAGTTGGTCTCTTGATCTTTCACACATTAAAAGTTTACTACACGTTCTTTCCTTTGGGAGCTTGGTGTCCTCCATGCAAAGGACATGTCCAGTCCAGCAGAAATACGCTTTTATAAGATTGCTTCAACACTGTTTGTGCAACCACTTTGCAGAACTTTGTTATTCATGATTTTATCTTGCCACTTGATATGCATAATAGCTTGAAGGTGCCGTTGATTAAATTTTTCCAATGCTTTGATGTACCAGTACTAGCATTTCCATGTTTCTCAGCTCTAGAGTGAGGTAAAATTTAGAACACTACTGAAAAGCCAGGGTTTGGTCTTATGTCTAATAATGTACTAATTCCAGATTTATTGGATGTAATTCTCCCTCTCAATATGCAAAGACTAATTGATGTATAAAGGCCAAATGTTTTGAAACTCATGTGAGGGAGAGACACTAGAAGCAGAGATTAAAATTGTCATGTGTATTCCTTGCCCTTTAAGAAATCAAATAGCAGTTTTGATAGCTTAAATTTTACAAAAGTACAAATCTCAGCTGCAGACCCCTTTGCAGCTGCGCAATCTGAATGTTTGGTGGACCCTACACCCTTCAGCAAGTATTAATCCTAACCTTCCAGACATAAAATATGTGGAAAAGTAATACCTAAGTACAGTGATAAAAAGAGACAGACAAGATTGCTGAGACAGCAGGGTGACCTCATACTTTATGAAATACATCCCTTCATTTCTCCTTGGCTGCTTTCTTTTTAATGCTTTTCTTCAGCATCCTATGCGAGTTCAGATCTGTGAGCAGATGAAATTTTATTTTTAAATGAGAAACTTCTTTCTGCTTATATCACTTTTCAGATCAATTTTGATTAAAGTGTACTCTAGCAATATATTTTGATAGGATGAGGAGGAATCCAGGAATTTGAGATCTGCAGCAGCATCTTTGTGTTTAGATTTGGGCAAAGTGTACAGCTGAATGACATGTTTGCTGTGCCCTTAATAAATAAACTGCTCACTGGCTCTGCTGCTTGCAAACAGACAGCCTTTGGGCAATGCCCATTTTTCCTTTGTAATATTTGAAAGGCAGGTTCAGTTGAGCTGGAGTAAAGGGCTCAAATATCCATTTTAAAATACTGACATGCTATTTTCATTTACTGAAAAAGAGAACTCTAAGGCTCTTGACTTGGAATTCTTCTGTGAATTTTTAACAGGCAAATCAATTCATAAACCTTATGATACATATAATTTACAAACAAAAGCTAGACATTTAATGAGATTTCTGCAGGCACATTATAATTATGCCTGAACAATAGTCAACAGGGAAGGGAGTGATGGTAGCACCATTAGGAAAAGAGAAGCATGACTGCTACCTCTGCAAGACTTAACTTGATGGGAACTCAGCTATTCCCATGGCAATTCAAAACACTGAAATTATGCTGATTTAGTACTTGGTGTGCATTTATGACACGTTTTGGGTTGTTTTTCTGTTTAGATCTTACTTGAAAAGTGTCGTGTGATATAAGTGTCTCCCATCACACACAGTAAATTTCCACCCATACAAGGGACATTTATATGTGCAGTACCTTTTGGTTCTCCAGCACATGTACATGTTGGAAAAAAATACAGTAAATTATTGTCCCATTGACTGGTACAATTGGGATCTCTTCTAAGCTGTAAAGTATACTTTATTCGGACCTTTAGTACTTAGAGACTTTCATTAATTTTGCAAATTACAGTGTTTCTCTGGTTCATTCCTGTGACTTTAATAGCCCCATCTGCTGGCTGAGCACCAGGTACGAGAATGAGCATGTACCTTTCAAAGCCTCTTGTTCTAACAGGGCTTCCATAAACTTGCTACTGAAATGTTCTGGTTTTTTCCTAAGTGAGACAAAAGAGAAAAAATTGGAAAACTGCATTTTATAGATGCATATTACCTCACAATGCTGTGGAGTTCCTTTTTGTGTTTGCAAAGTTCTTGGTTTCTGCCAGTGTCAGCCTGCTTTGCTAATGATAAAGATGCACTTTTGTTGTTGTAGGAGGTTTATTTCCTGAAACAATTTACAGTTTGCTAAAGCAAAAAGCTGTGAAACTGTATAAACTGGAAGAAAATATGAGATTAAATGTAAATGGCAATGCTCACTGAGAAAGGAACTAAGGAAAGATTTGCCTTCAAATGCCATCAGTAGCATTGAGACTGTGTTGTGTTCTGCAGTTTGTTTCATGACTACTCTTCCCTAGGTGTCCATTTGTTTACAAGGTAGGATCCAGGGCAGGAGAGACTCTTGATGTGGCTCAGTAGCTCATTTTCAGGTTCTAGTGCTCTTTTGGTGGAAATAGATGTATCAGGTCTCCCAGAAATAATGAGGGAGGCTTGGTTTATCCCCTCATTCTTTAAATGGAACTACTCTGTACTGCTTTTTGAGGGAAAGCTTTTGATGTTACGTGTATGGCCATGGTACTACTTGTTCTACAAGGATATAAAGAAGGTGGCTTGTAAGATAGCTAAAGAATATGGGCACATGTTTCTTGTACACAAACTGAACACAAATTTGATGTTGCATCTCCAGATTGTCCCTAAAAAAGTACTGTTACTGTAAACCTGTGATTTATCTATCTATTAATCACTTTAATAGATTTCAATGATATTTCAAAATATCTTACCTGTAAGAATATATTCTCTGCAAAACCTGTCAAACGGCCTGGGAGAGGAAAATCCTGAAAAAAACAGTGTTGGGGGATGATGCATGTTGGAGGAGTATACCAGACATCTGATTGTGGTCACTGTGAAGAAACAAAAAACTTGAGGAGGCAGGGAAAAGTACTAATGAATGTACAGTGAATTAGAGCCTAGACTGTATTATAATTTTTGGTGCTGTCCATTGCAATAAAGATCACCTTAATTCTTTTGCAATGTTCAGTAAAGAAAACTGTGCTGTTTAAGAGCAATTTGTCTTTTTACAAAGTTTAGTCCAGTGACTGAAAACAGAGGGAATGATTTAACAGAGCTTAAACAAGCACTAAGAGAAAAATAAGTTACTCTAGCCATCCTAATAATCAGTGGATTCTGGTCTGACAAGATACTTGCGTGTTTTTTAGGGCAGTGAAATGTACAAGACAAGTCAAAATCACCAATATAACAATCCACATTTTTTATTTACTGTGAAGATGTTCAGTAAGTCCTTACAAGGAAATCACAGTGAAACTATTACTATCTTAGAAAATTAATATTTACAAATCCTTGTGAACTCAAATTGGTAAGTAAAAGTTATCTTGGTGTATAGCCAAGTAAAATACACAGGCACTGAGTATCAAAAATAAGTAAAAGATTTATTTCATAAAGATTAAGTATAGGATTGTGTTCATACTCTTTTAAAAGCTTGTTCAAAGCTCAGTTGCTGAAATTTTCAAAATATTTAAATGTTTCAGGTGAGTTTTACTGAAAGTCAAAAGAGCTCATGGTCCCTATTCACATAATTGCTTGGGAAAATATCAGCTCCTATCCTAGTTCTATAATAAATAGCACATGGCTTAGGAGACCAAAGGAGAGCTTCCTGCTGAAGATCATGCACAAATACTAGCATACCATGGAAAATTTTCTGGTGGCGTCAGTGCAGAAGATACAACACAGGATGCCTTTAAGTGCATTAAAAGAACACAGATGATTTTAAAAGGAAACCTGGGAAATACATTGATCATGTGTTCAAGATCAGCATTTTCCAGTTAGTAGGAGTGTTCCTGTAATATCTTTCTGCTTGTGTTCTTTTGCCTTCCAAATGTATTTAGCACAGTGATCCGAGGAAATCCACCCTGCTGCAGCTTTCCCAGCCTCTGTGCTGCTCCTCTCCTGCAGAGGTGTTCTTTAATGAGCACATGTTTCTTGGTCACAGGTAGTCCACGTTATGCCTGACTGCATTTCTTTACAGGCTTTAAAACCCTAAGCCTGAAGGCACAAGTGCCATATGTACACTGTATGGCAGCCTGGACAGCTCAAGTGATTATGAATTACTCACTTGTGAAATCCTGGAGTGATATAAACAAAACGACTGGTGAATCATTAAAAAAACTGATTTCTGTTTTAAATACAATTTAGTTCGTTTAATAATAAAGTTTTAAAGTTAGCTAAAAGATTGCTAACAATTACCCTGTATAACTTGAGAAAAAAAAGGTATATTTGTGTAAAGAGCTTATATAAATAATTGTTACCTTTTAAATACCACAAAAAGACATGTAGAGAGGTAACCATCAAAGAAAGGGTTACAAACAGCAGACCCTAAACTTTGTTTTGGTAGGATTGGCAGCTAACACTGACCATTTCTGCTCAGCAAATATCTGGATTTGTCTTTTCCTAAGACCAGTTAATCCGTGCTCTCTTCTTCAGGAACTACACTCACATCTTTTTGTATTCACTTGAAGAACAGGTGGCTCAGATCAGCCAAACCTTAATCCTAGCAGACCTTGAACTTACTGGAACACTCTTGCTCTTCCAGTGGGCTTAGAAGTTCTCTTACTTTTCCCTGCTGTTACAATGATTAATAATGATCTTGACACACAGACACAGATGCACTTATATATACACTAACAAACACAAATAGGAAACATAATCGGTTAAGATATTTAAACCAGAAATCAGTCAGGAAGGCTAACCAGCACGTTTTTTTAATGTGATAGGCAAAAAATAATATTTTTACTAAACAAAGAGTTAGTATTTTAAATAGTCTTAAAATTAAGAGACAAATGCTCTTCATTATCTGTTGATTAAAGGAAGGGTGGTTTTCTGTTCTACGTTAATTTACTGAACAGCTGGACAAATCTCCAAAACTTAAAAAAGATTATTACCAAATGTTTTGAAATATATTGTGCTTTGCCTGTCCTAAATCTGAATGTTGTACAATTTGATGATCTGAGATAACCAATTTGTACTCAGAGTAGTACAGAGCCCATGCCAACACACCTCTTGTGATTGTCTGTACTTAGTAACTGTTTCTAAATCCTAAACTGTCCACTGTGAGCTCAGAGTACTGAGACCACTTACAGACACTTTTCCAAATTATGACTCATTATGTTAAGCCTTCTTTTCATGAAACTCTGCTTAACTGTGCATGTGCTGATTGTTTTCTTTGTCATCTGACTTTCAGACTGGTTACTGATCTCCTTTGATATACTGTACATGACATCCTAACAAAACCAAGTCTTTAATCAAAATGATGAGGATTCAAATGTGTGCCACTGTCAGACAGCAGGGTAAGGCTAACATGCAGCAGATGTGTACTTGCAGGTCAGATGGAATGAATGGATTTACGACATACAGTTGGTACAATCTTTAGTTTAACCCTAGATCTGATTTTAAAATCCAGGCAAAACGTTTTCACAATGAGCTGTGTTGGTTTGAATTGCCAGGTGGCAAAAGACTGGCACAAATATTTTATACATGGGATAGTCCTGACAAGCCCTGATTGTCACAATCTGGAAAGCAACAGGAATTCATTGCAGAAAAAGAGCTTGATAGCTCTTGATGACAAAAAAACCCCTTTATGACAAAAATCACTTGCATTAGTGTTTCTGTGTCAGTATTTTCTCTTTCATGCAGCTAATCTACAAGATCAAAATGCAGAAAAGCAAAAGGCAGGTGATTACTTCTAAAAGATTTCATTAATGCAAACACAAAACACTGAGATTGCATAAATGAAATGTGCAGCTGTGTATCAAAAATAACACTCAAGGATCAGGAAGAACCAAGAGCAAACACATCAGAATATGGTCTGCTTTAATATAGTTTAGAAAAGAGCCTGCAAATTTAAACATTCATTTGTGTGAGCTGAACTTCTCTCAAGAAAACAATATATAAGCTGTGGGTGGGATAGACTGATCTATTTTTCTCCTACACATACACAAAAGTTTTAAAACCATGCCAGCCTTATTGAGCTCAGTGGGAGTTGTGGTGCTCCATACTTTGGGGAGATGCTTTTGCTGCAAGCCAGTTCTGAAGTGGCCAATGCCACTAGTGTTTAAGCTACAGCATGATTCATTTTCTTAAGTTTGTTACAGGCATTGAGTTTTTAGTAGTAAAGACTGTTGAGGGCACTGCTATTTATTAGGGAAAGTGTTAGCAGGTAGTATTTTTATTATAGGGCAGTACAGTAGATATAACGGGCTATAAAAAAGACAGGTAGGTTATGCTTTTTGTTCTGCTCTGGGAAATATAGATTTTTGTGCACTGTAGTGATATTTGTTTGATGTTGTTGATTTTGAACTGTCCCCCATTGCTATTGGTACATGCCAAGATTTTGTGGATTCAAGCTGTGCGCTGGTTAATTGTAAATTCACTGAAAGATCCATGAGAAATGCTGATGGCAATAATAATGCTCAACTGAATAAGCAGTTAAGCACTTCTTAACAAGTTATCTTGTTGATTAACCCAGTAGAAATACTGAGATGGATAAATTAATCAGGGGCTAATTCCTGCTCAAGAGCTCTGAGCAGAATGTGCTGTTTCCAGGGGTTCAAAGGGACAGAGTTTGTAGGTACATCCAGATGTCGATTCCTCTTGTATGAGAGTTTTTCCTATACAGCATTTCCAGCAGCGTCACTGGTGTGCATGGCTGTTGATCTCCAGCTGGAGCATCAGTCCTTTGATGGTTATAGGTAGAGGGATTGAATTCACAGCAACCCTAACGGCACTCTAATGTATACCAGACAATGAAATGGCTTTTGTCAGCCACGAGTTTGGGGAAATGTTACCATTTGCAGGCTAATCCTTCACTGAGAATAGTTTTTACTCTGGAAACAGAGGTAAATGAGTCCACTGAGGTTAATGAATTCATGAACATGAGTCAGAGATGTAGATCAAAACTCCTGCTTTTATTCTCTTACGGTATGCTAAAGTATTTGTACAGTCATTGCTTTCCTTTTACATGGAGAAAATGGCATGATGGTAACTTTTTTCAAGTCATCATAAGAGAAGGATCTACCTGTTGTTGATCTGTTGTTCCTTATTTTATTGAGATGGGTCTACCAAAGCATGACGTGTATCAAAAATGTTTTTCAAGAGCACTCAGAGACTACAGTACCCAGTTTTGTATTTGTGTGCCCCACTCAAAATCAGTAGAACTATTTTCAGAAGAAACCCCATGCATCACCATTTCCTTTATGATGTCTCTGCTCCTCATATTGATGTTCATCTGCATCCTGGATCTCTGGGCAAAGAAAAGTATACAGTTCTACATTTTTCCTTATTTTATTGAGAAGAATTTTATTGAAGCTTTGGATGAGAAAGAGTAACAACTGAAAATGTAACTTCACCTTTGTGATCTTAGTGCATTTTCCTCAGTTCTATTCAGCACACTGAAAGCCAACAACTAGAAGTCATGATGAGAATACCCACAGTTGTCAGAGAGTAAATAATATTATGCAAATTCACAGTGCTTTAATAGTTGAGGAGGGGAAATTATTTTTCTCTTTGTGACCCCTGTATTTAGGTTATACAACAAATACCTTAATAAGTTAATATAGTGACATATTGCTGAAGAGCTGTTAAGTTCCATAGTGTTTACATCTATATTATCATGGAGCATTATGGCTCTGTAATCATCAGGTAGACTCTGATTCTCTTAAAATACCTGGATAGGTGATGGACTGTAGCTTCAAGCATCTCTTTAGCCTAGAAGGTAACTTATGCCACCTGTGTGTATCATGTCCAACACAGTGAATGCCAGTGGAAAGTCCCTATTTTGCAATTGCAAAATGTTCTAAACCCCAGTCCTGTTCTTGGTGACCTTGAAATGATACAGTTTGTAGCAGGGTTGACATAGCACAGTCTGTGCAGGATTTGCCTTTAAAGTGCTCCATGGAAAATCTCTGGTTTAGGCTATAAATGTTTTGTGGAGAATATTGTCTTAGCTCTCACTCGTGCCATGTTTGGTTTCTGCAGTTGGATATAGATGCACTGACTTGTGACTGAGCATCTAACAGACCTGATTCTCAGATAGGCATTCTTGTCTTAAAAATCAAAAAGGAAGAGTTGCACATTATTGATAACCACCAACTACACACCTTCCTGGTGATGAAGAATGTTGCCATGAGTCAACGCCTACTCTTCTGTCTTTCAATCTTTTGTCTCTGTAAGGCTCCACGATAGTAATATCAACTGCATCCTCTCATGTACCTTATGATTCTTTGATCCAGGACCTCAAATATTCCACCTGTGCTTTCTTGTCCTCTCTTGCTGTCCATACACAGTATCCTGAGGTCTCGTTGCTGTACCTAATTACTAGCTGGGCAAGAGGCAGCATGTCCTGTGGCTGCTTGTGTGTTGATTGTCCAGCTGGTGAGCCAGACAAAACAGAACTTTTAAGTTCACGTTGCAGTTTTTCTCTTAATGAGGCTAGTCATCTATCTAGTCATCAGTTTTCATGTAGCTGGGCAGAACTTAATATCTTTGAGATCGCTGTTCTTCTATCAAATTTATTTGAGATTGGCCAATAGAGTCCAAAGCTGGTGAGAAAGACAGAAGACACAGTTGCATAAGCTTGTGATGATCAGGTTAGGAACAAAGTAATGCTTTCTGAGTGCCAGACTAGACTAGTGCACTGTTTAGGTGTGTACTCACTAGACTGAAGGAGACAAACAGATTCAGAGATCAGATAGTTTCCTAAACACTGTAAATAATGCTGTCCCAGGAATGGGTCAAGGAGTCCTGCCTGTGTCAGCATATTCACATTGCCTCTCCTTCCACATTCTGAATCATGGAAATAACTTTGAATCTGGAACAGTCTTTAAGCCTAATTACACCAGCATCCAGGGGAAAATTTTGACAATGTGGAGGTATGCAGAGGAATCCTCATAGGCAGATCACAAACTTGTAGTTGCTGATATTGAACGCATGGGAAGTCTCTGAGATTTCATGCATCTATTCCTTCTGCTTAGTTTTTGTAGAGGCAAATGTGTGAAATTTATACTCAGAGTTTACAGACTGTCCTTTGCAGAAGAAATACAATGAAATCTCTGAATAACCCAAGTAATCACACTTATTATAATAATGCTCTCTATTATTATATCATAATAACCCAAATAATCACACTAGATTCAGCATGGTGTGCTACTGCTGCTGGATTCCTGCAGGACCAAACTCACTGGGCCATTAATTTTCATTTGCATCACTTCCTCAACACAAAGCAGGCTTGATGCTACATTAACTGGCAGCCCAGAGGTTCACAGTGTGCTGGGGAATCCAGGTGGTGCAGCTCTGGAGAAAAGGCTGTAGTCCCTTTCTCAGTATACTCGTGTAGATGGTGAGCAACAGAGGGTGGGCAAAAGCAGGAGCAGATGAACTTCTCAGTATAATTTTCTTCTTTAACTCACAGCTTCCAAAATTCTGTGGTTAGGTAAGAATCTCCGCTTTCATTTAAAAATTAAATCTCAGAAGCCATAAAGTAAATCAAAAGAAAAACAAACAGATATTAACCTTGTGATGTTTGATCCAATTTTGTGTTTTGGGAACTGTCTTCTGGTTTTTGAACACCTGGATTTGGCAAGGCTGCTATCATGCCTGGAACAACACACACAAAGAGTTTTCTTACTATCACTATTCCCCTCCCACTCCCTTTCAGGCAAATGAAATTTGGACACAATATTTCAACACTTTTTTTTGCATTGGAGGTGGCTAATAGCCTGCTACACAAGGAATATACCTAAAAGCTCAAATAGCTGAATAATGTGCTCTTCATGAACCAAATGATCCAAATCTGGAATAAACCAAAATATTAAAATTTAATTTCTCTGCTTACATACCAAGCCTGAGTTTAGGATTTAGTATTTCAAAACATACAACAGTAGCATAACTGCTATGCTAGGGGCTATGAGTTCTACTTTAATGAGTATCTTGTTAACTTTAGGACATTTACATTAGAAATACTTTATGTTGTAGTACAGATAATGTAGAAAAGAACTTAGAGTTCATGATTTTATACTGTTTATCATCTTAAGGAAAGTAAAAAGCTGAGTGTATACATTTATTTAAATTAGTTAGGCTTTACAGACCTCGAATTCCTAGATCTGTTAGAACTTAATCCTAAAATGTGTTCTGCCAATTAGCAGTTTAACTAAATTGAAGCATGCATTTGCAATTTCTTTGCTGGACCACTATCACATTAAAGGTATCCTGCAGATTTGAGTCCTTTCTGTCTAAATACCCTGAGACTTTCCAACAGTTGCTTACCATCCCAAAATAGAAAACAAAAATATTGCACAAGAACCTGAAAGGGGAGAAAAGAATTTAAAATCCCATTTTGGAACGATTGGATCCTATTTTGGTATTTGTAAATGCACTTCGTTGATGTCTTAGGATTTAAGAAAAAGAAATGTCTTTAAACTTTACAGTTTATCTTGGTATGACTTAGTGAAGACTTTGAAATGCCTTTTCTTCTGTTAAAATGCACTTGAGAGGCTTTTCTGAATCTTTTTATTTACTAAGCACACCAGAAAAGTTAGGGGCTATCAAGTAAAAAAGTATTTAGGGACTCCTCTAAATGTCTGTTATCACTCAACAGATGGGAGATGCTTCTCTATCATGCTCATTCCTACTTGATAGTTTTTTAGCTGTTTTGTATAAGAAGGTATTTGTATGCAGAGAATGCATTATCAGATTGTGAGTGGAAGAATTTCACTCTCAGGATGGTGTTTAATGTGGTCATATACCATATATGCCTTTTACTAAAATACCTGGTTTCATTTCCTGATTTTTTTTTTCTTTCTTCTTTTTGAACGCAGTGGTCAGAGTGGAGAGCTCAGAATGTTAGTAATGAGATATGGAGCCCTTTTCTTCTAGGTCACTGGCATGAATTTGACCCTGGTTAGGAATAACTGAGAGTCATTATCAGCTGGTGGCTGCTTGGTGGCCTACGACACACAAGGTGGTGGTTTCACTTTGTGTAATGACCCATGGCTGTGTACACATACATACAGTCTTCAGTTAAAATATGTGCAAATTGCTTGGGAAATACCATATAGCTCATGGCTGAACTTCAAAACTCAGGCTGAAAGGTCATCTGTGGTGGCAATTAAGAGTGACAGGCTTTATACTCTGTCAGCCACAGAGAACAAGGTGCTCACCAGCACTCATACAGGTCATTTGCTCCTGCTTGGACAATGGAACTCATTTAAACACATTTAAAGCAGAATAACACAAAATAATGGGTAAGTACTAAATTAATTCTGTACAAGACAAAGTGACGAAATAAAGTCCTTATAGATGTGGAGTCTGCAAGCAAAAGGAGAGAAGCAGAAAACAAAGGGGAAGGCAACCTGGAAAAAGAAAGTAATTGAAAGGGGAAGATATGGAATGGTAAAATAGAGAATATAGAGAAATGACAGCAAATACACTGATGGCCCGTGCTCCCCAAAACAACTGACACCTCTTCTTGCCTCCTTTGCAGAGTTCATCTACTTCCTGTGAAAAAATGGCTTGTTATATAAGATTGAAATACAGCAGAGTATTTAGGCACATTCTTCACTTCTAGCATGTGCTGCTTGTTTCAGCAGGGTGTCTGTTGTTCCTTACAGTAGATATTTGCTTATCTACCTTACCAAGGTGAAGGTTTATAATTAAGCTGAGTGTAGACTCAGCTAAAGGGATTGGTTATGATGATGGATGTGGTTTTACTACATCAGCAGCAAGCAGTATGATCACCAGGAAATTAGCAAGGAGTAACAAAGAAGTAAGATCTCCACTGATGTGACAGGAACTTTTGAGAGGGCTGGGAGGGCTTTTGGAGCAAATGCATGCTGGGTCAGGATATTCCATAAACTTGTTCATCCATCTCTACAGTTACTGTTAAATGTCTGTGACACACGTGTGTTGATTCAATGGCGAAAGGCTTAAAGATCAGGCTGGGTTGACATTTCTTCTTGTAAGGCTCAATATCATGAAAACATTTGAAGTGTAAAGAGCTGTAGAACTGGCTAGTTTCACATGTCATACTGATGCTGTGTGGCTTTGTAAAAGAACTGATACACTTTGACGCTCTAGGCCTGAAGCAAATACAGAGCAGAGGACTTCTGAGCATGGCAAGAGACCGTGAAGCAGCAGCACAGAGCACCAGGTAAGATCAAATTCCTGGCTATCTTCCATTTCCCTGTCACACCGTGTATGCTTAATAAACTGCTTGTACAATGGTGATAGGATATGACTGCCACCTGCATGCTATGTAACGTGTATCCTCTAGAGAAAGAACATTCGCAGCTGCAAGATATAAGTACTTTAAGCCTAGAATACCTGGATGTTCTAAGGTGAACACTGCTTTCTAAGCTGTAAAAATGCTTAATCCGTGTCACTTTATATTATTCTGGAATTAATGTTGTCAGTGGGTTGACAAAGGTACATAACCAGGGGCAGAATTTGGCCGATCATATTTATTAGGATGTGATTCCTCAAGTAGACACTACAGCCTCGTAGGAGCACATGCTTTGCTTTGTTTTCACATCTGAAATGTGAGGGAGTAGACCTTGTTTTACAAAGCAATAATTGCCAACTCTGTGACAATTCTATGTGAGCTCAGTGCTGGTAATGATAACCTGCAAATGCTAAGACCAGTTTGATTTAAGAACTTTAAACAAACCCAACTGACCACTTAGCAATATATTTTTGTCTGACTCTTTTGACTGACACTTAGATAGAAAGCTCTTTGGAGTGGGAAATCATCTCTTATTTGATAATTGTATGAGGCCCTGTTCCTAACTAATATTTTACTGAAAAAATATTATATTGTTTAATGAATTTTTTAAACTTAGTGCAAACACTGTACATAGCTTATATTAAGTTCTGAGAATTATTATTAATAATTCTTGTTTATAAATACCTTTCTTCTCTCTAATTCTTTTCTCATCTACAGTCACTTTTCTTTAAGCTTTAGTTAAAGTACCTCATTAACTTTTTTCTTCCTTTGCAGAAGCAGTAGAGTCTGCTCTGCTCAAAGGCAAACCTTTATGCTGTAGTTAGCAGGGGCCTGTTTGTATGTAGGTCTTCCCTTCCTGCTTTTTGTGTCTTTTGGTGCTTTTTGCAATAAACTGAGAGTTAATATATTCTTTGGTCAACTTTGTTTTTGTCTTTTGCAGTCCTTCATTGCTAAATAAGAAAGCCAAGATTCTTTCACAAACTCAAGAAGCATATTGCTGCTTTCCAATAGGTAACCACAGATACTTCATACGTAACCATTGATTTTCTATCCAGGGATATGTAGGAAGTCTTACAAAGAGCATGAGTAAGGACGCATCTAATAACATGTCAGACTTTTCCTGTTTCCACACTTGAATGCTCAGTCCAGAATACTGATCCCTGCACCAGAGAACAACCACAGTTTACAAAGTCAATATATACTGTATGAAGTAGCTGTATAGTTATCATAGTTACCACAGGGAATGAAACCTAAAATTTTTAGATGCAAGCAGAGGGCATAGGCAGGATCTGACTTTTCTCTGAAGTAGGCTCAGCTAGAGGAAAAATATTGATTTTCACCACAGCCATCCTTCCTTCAGAAGTTATTTCATGTTTGAAAGGAATGCATGAGGCTATAGAGAAAAAGAAAAAGGGTGGTATTTTATCTTAATTTATAATTTTATTTTATTTACAGGGTTCAGTTATTTTATGTGTTGTCTTCCTGAAATAAAAGCAAATAAACCAGAAGATTTTCTTTAACTGCAATGTTTGATGTATACTGCACTGGAAGTTATTAATTAGTATCAGTGCTCAGTCTTGGCAGTCATGATTTCTTTTAAGCAAGTATTGCAGAAATCAAACAAAAAAAGTAAAAATAATTTAAACTTGAGACTTCTATTTGTGTAAAGTACCCAAATATTATCAAATTTATCTGAATCAACTGCTATGTCTTAAATCTCTAAAGTCTGAAACCAGCTTTTCTAAGATTTTATGGAAACTGCCAGCTTCAGTTCAGGAGGTCTTTGCAGACTGAAATCAATTGCTTGGCTTCAAAACCCTGTAGTCAATACTGGCTTTTCTGGGAGAAGGGCTGCTGGGCTTGGTGGGACACTGATCAGATGCACAACGAGGTTGCTGTTGGGGTTGGGTAGATTTTGGTAGAACACATTTATGCTGAAATGCATGTGCTGCTTTCAAATGGGTCAAAGGAAAAGTGGAGGAGGGCATTGGGCAAGTAGACATGCAGATTACATTCTCTAAGCCCCCTGGAAAACCTAGTTTTGCCTGTGTTCTTGCACTCACTTTTTCAATGTGCACAATTGACAGCTTGATAATCATGAGAAAAAAAGAAACAAAATCAATTTCAAGCCAGTATTGTATGTAATCCTCATGTTATGGCATTTACTTGAGATAATTTTAATAAAAGCAGAATTACACAGTGTACCCAAATGAAAATATATTTCCATTTCAGTACACATGTATATGAACTTCAGTATTATTTCTGTCCCTTTTAAAAACAAACAAAAAAAAGGTAACTCCTTTTTAAAAAAATGTAAGCAGTTTCACTTCTTTTTCCTTGTTCTTCTGAAGAATTTCTGCCTGAAGCACAGCTACATTACACTCATAAAACATATCAAGGTATCAGCATTCTCCAGTACTCCAACCACTCCAATCACTGCTGTGTGAACAGCTGCGAGTGCATTTTTTTAATATTTGAACCTAAAAATACTTCTGTGCTTAAAAATGTCTAGTTCTGTAAGCCTTCCTTGGCCAGGACACTTCTCAAATATTCAGTGAAATTCTAAACCCAGTAGGATTCCAGATTGAAAATCAAAATCTTGGGAATGTACTTCAGGGGGTAAAAAACTAAAGCAATAAATAAACTTTGAGGGGAAAAAAAAACATTTTTGGTTAAGAAAGCAAAAAAAAAAATTCTTAAAAATACTGACTCTCAAAACACAGCTCTGTATTTCTGAGGGAGTAATTCCTCATGCAGGAAATACCTGTGTAATTAACATTTACTAGCAAAAGCTCAAACTTGCATTCTGCCCATTCCAAACTGCTGCTGACTTCATTCAAACAGAAGTGTTCTAAGGTGTCCTACTTTCTTACAAAGAACAAATGTAGATTTTATAATGGTGTAAGGAAGCATAAATCTTACTAATACAATGCTCATATAAAATTACTAATAATCATGTTAGCATGGATAGTATGAAATAAGCAACAGAAGGTGCTGGCTATTAGCAGAAATTCCAATATGATTGCAGTGATGGACCACGGCACATTTTGCTAAAGATGTCTGGCTGCAAAGCCAGGGAGTCCAGCAGAGGCAGTGAGGTGAACTGAAGGCAAGGTTATTCATTCCTCAGTGAAATAATTCTGCATGAACTGAATGTACCAGGATTTTCAGTCACTGATACTTAGGAGACTTAGCATTTAAAATATTAAATATTTGCATGTTATTAGGTGAGTGAATAGTTTTCTGCTTGTTCAGCTGCTAATAGTAATTACAGACCATTAGAAACAAATATGCTACACCTATCAAGAGAGGAATATATACTGAGACTGCTTCACAAAGCACTGTCACAGTATGAGGTACATAAATAGTGATTTGGTACCTCAATTGTAATTTCAAGCATGGCAGTTGGTTAATCCTAAAATTGGGTACAAATGAAGGCAACAGTAAAGAGAATATCTAGACATTTAATTAACTCATAATTTGAAATGCTTTTTGTTATTATTAGTTCAGTTTATAAAAGCACCAAGTTTAAATTAGGTGGGTTTACGTGTAATTCTTCTCTACTTACTATACCTACTTAGCAACACAAGAGATTTTTAAAAGATTATGAGGAAAAGGTTTTCCCCTTCATTCTCAGCTAATTTTATTTTGTGATTACCACGGCAGTCTTGTTTGAATTGTTGGATTCATAGGTTGTGAGGTATGAGGTATAGAATGAGATTTTATATTTTCTACATCACCCAACAGCCAATTAAAGCCCTAAATCAGTTTATGAAAGAAAAGAATTCAGTTACTCTTCTCACAGCACACAGGGCAAAAAATGGGTCCAAAAATTTTAGATCTTTATATTTGTTTTCAGTTTGTGAGGCAATTAATCTATCCAGGTGCAAAAATGACAGGGAAACAAGCCTTCAAATTGAACTCTTGTTTCAGTGGCTCCTGTATTTAAGACACACCAAAAGATGTTGATGTTCAGGAGTTTACAGCTGCGTCCTGAAAATGGCTCACAAAATACCTCTGACTACGTCTCATCCATCAAGTAGCAAACAATGAAAATCCATGGCATTAAATTGCACCTTGTGGAGCTTCTTGTTGAAGGCAAAGAACTATAAAAGGAGGGGAAAAACCAGCAGTTTCGTTATTGAGACAATTGGAGTAACTAACCTAAAGATAATCTACTCTTAAAATACTGTTTCTCTTCCAGGATAAAATGTAGAACCCCCACTGCTCTAGGAGAAAATCTATTCCAGATTCACATGGCAAGCAGCTCTGTGTTCACTTGTAGAGTAGGTTTCTAAGCCACAATAATTTCAATGCCACAAGGAACATAGACTATTAAGTAAGTTGTAGAACCTGGGTAATTCACATCAGTAGTTCAAAGCACCAATGTCTATTACTAAAATTTGTAAATTAGTAAGTTATCAACCAGCATAGCCCATTTTCATGACTTTCCCATGAGTGTTAATGATATTTGATATTTTCCTAAAGTCTGCTCCTGCAGGCTAGTGAGTAGATGCAAACTTCAGCTTCCATCAAAAAAGAGTTCTCGCCTTTATGGTTAGAGATAAAACATGAAAACATGAGCCAGCTGAACCCTGGAGTATCAAAAACCAGAAGGCAAATAGGCAGAGCCCAAATTTTATTTATTTATTTTTCAAAGATCTGGCAAGCATAAAGCTAATCTTTTGATATTTGATGGACCACTTTATGCCTTTTAAACACCTGTAGTTAGCAATATTGAACTGGCACAGTATGAAACAGAAGTGCTCTCCAAATACCATTGTACCAGGTCCTGATTTTGCAAGTCGATAAACACCATCCAGTGGGAGCTTACGGCACTGTGCAAGTTTGAACCTTTATTTAACAGATGCAGGTTAATATTAATTATTTATTAAAATATAGTGTAAAATATTCTTTTTTTCCTGTATAAAATTAAAGTAATCCTTGTAATATGAAACCTGAGCACAGCTCTCTAATTTAGCACAGCACGTAATTATGGAGTTAAGCACGTGTGAAAACGCTGATTCAGCTTTCTTCTTCTGTGTGTGCTGAGAACTAGGGAAGAGTCTCCAAATGATTTAAAGTTTTATTTCATTATTAATTTAAGAACAAAATAGGACAAAAATGAAAAGTACACTGAAAGTATTGGAGGCACACATCTTGTGACTTACTTTCATGTGAGAGATTGTCAAGCTCCTCTGAGTGCACCCATGAACAAAATTATTAAATAAATTTCTCTGTGTAGATTCCAATTTTTGCAAATGATGAAGTAATGTTTGTAACAGATTTGTCTTTCTGAGTCTTGTTGACCTAGTGGAATATGGCTCATTTTCTTCAGGATCATTGCAGTAATCTCAGCTAAAACCTTACATCTGCCAGAATAGAGGATTAGACAAATTGGCAGGTGGTAATAGATTCAGAAGTTAAAAGGAAACAAACTGAGCAGCAGGATAAAATCAGGGCAAGGTAATTAACATTCTGTTTGTATTTTCAAAGAAGAAACAACAGGAAAAGAACAGATGCCGGTTCAGATTTGTGGACACTCCCAGGAATTTTTTGCTTTAGGTAAAACAGCAAGAACTGCCCAGAACCCGTGGGACTCAACTGGCCACTCTGGTGAAAGAGGTCAGATTGCCCTGAGACACAAGTCCCACAGAAGGGTGTCATTTAGTACACATGGTTGCTTCCTGCACAGAACTGCTTCTCAGCTCCAGATGCGCTTGGGGAAAAAAAAAAAAAAAGTCACAAGGGAACAACTAGAATTTAGAAATTATAATATAAATTAAAAGTGATATCAGAGCTATTGGGAGTTTGTTTAAGGCAAATTTTAGTCTGGCATTGTACCATGGTACCTTAACACACCTGAAGATATATAGCCCAAGAGCTACAGGGGAAAACAGAACAATCATGCAGCAATCAGTCATTTTTTAAAATACCACATGGGGCATGTGGCAGAGAACAAAGATTATTCTGTGCACAGGACCTACTGCCAATGCAGTGTTCTTTGAGGGGCTAATTCAGAAGTCAGATGATGCAGAAGGAACTAAGTTTATATCAAAATATGTAGGGTTTTGGGAAAATTACCAGAGAAAGGAGAAATCATAAAAAACGCTGGCCCCAGTGAGGGCTACTACAAAATTCCCAGCTGCCTAAGGTTGACCAGATCATTCATTAGTGATTGTGTCCCTGCAGCTTTGCACAAGTTGGATACCTTCAGTTTCACCCTGTTGGTCACAGACTTGACCTAGTGAGAGCTGAAATATTTTAAAGTTTTTTCTGTAATCTCAGAGTGCTTTAAAACATGCACCCATCTTCTGCCTTTCACCTCTAGTGAGCATCTGATTTTCATGTCTATACAAGCCACAATAAAATAATTTTACCAGTTTGTTTGAAATGTATCAGTAGTTTTATTTGGGCTGTAAGTATATAGCAGTTGTATCTGAATATCCAAGCAGAGGTGATTTCATGCAGAGTGAAAGAGAAATTATTGCTTTTCTCCTGTGTAGCAATTTACACTGAAGTAGGATTGTCTTCCACTCCAGGGAAAAGATAAAAAAAGTTTAAATATCAGTGAAAGGAATTTCAAGGCAATATGCCTTACAAAATTGTCTCTGCAGACTCAAAAAGTGAGAATTTTACCTGTAATTTCACATGTATTTAGGGTGAAACTCCAGACAAAAGAGTACTGTGACACCCTGTCAGTGAGGTGAGGTCTGAACACCAGGGGCAAAGCATTTGGCTAAGGCACAGCTGTGGAACCTGAGAGAGACGTTCAGTACCCATTTCTGAAGAATTTTCTAGGTCAAACTCTTTAACCAGTTTGTATCTGATTTGTATCTCAATCCCTTCACTGGTAAAATATGGATCATGTTCCCCAACTACACGATGAGTTAAATATCACATCATCCTTAACACATATGAATGCTTGTAATCATTCCCTGTGAGATCATGGAGTCTTGCAAGGTAAAACAAAATCCAAGTACAAGGTAACCAAAGTCAAAGCCTTCCATGCAGTGGGAATACTCAGTATTACTCATTGGGAATAACCTTCCATTCCAGCCTATTTCAATGTCCTTACAATGCTGTTGTTATGCCATCTGAAGTTTCTTCTGGGAGAATTAATTTCTTTGCAATGGATTTTAGCATGGACCTGCAAGGGATTCTTGCCTAGGAGGGGGAACTTCTTGACTTTCATGTCTATTAATCCAGTGTAGCACTCATAGCATGGGTTTATTTTACATGAACAGATTTGGTTGTTAAGGCAGCAGAGTGTGTTTGCTGTTGTTTTTCTGTGTTGTTGTTTTATGTTAAGTGGTGAACCATAAAATATTTCAGGACTTTTAGCTACATATTTTCAAGTTTACTGAGTCTTTTATAGTAAGCTAATTTTTCTCTAAGATGTCATTACATTATTTTTTGAAGTCTTCAAATTTTCCTTTTTTTTTAATAGGAAACAAAAAAGATTAAAAGCAAATTTGATTTGTACTCTCTAAATTTATTGTTTCTACATAGTGCTCTTGCAGAACCTAGTTATATACATTTTGTATATTAAGTCCTTGCAGAATTCCCACTGTGTGGTACACAGGCAGAAGTAGGGCATAGAGGACACATATACATTTCTCCCCCTTAAATCGTTAAGAATTTAACTTGTTTTTAGCTGCAGTGTGCACAACTCCATGCTATATAATATCAGAAACATTTTGTTGAAATCAAGTTCCCCTAATTGTCTAGCATACTAAATTAGATGATAATAATCATCTAATAATAATCTTAATAAATAAGACAATAATCTTTCTTTTGCCAACATAGTTCTTTCTAACCCAGTGACCCAGATCCCAGTGAGTTTCCTTAAGCTCAGAAATCTGATTTCACAGAACAGCCTGTACCTTTAAAAAATTGTTTTCCTTATGGATTGTATTTTCATCTGTTTGGCTGAATATTCTTTCTGTTTGATTCTAAGCAAAGCTGAGATAACAATAATTCCTAGTTCATCAACATGGCCCTAATTGATTTCTCATCATCCTTTTACTAAAATTTTCAAGAGAATTTAAAAAGAAATTTTTTATTGAAAAATTCTTTCAGGGCATCATCCTACAGCATAAGAACTAGATTTAAATGACATTTACCCAGCTTAAATAAGCAGAATAACAAAAGGCAGAAGATATTTCACTGTATATTGGGAGGAAATCAGTAGAAGCTAATTGATTTATAAAATAAATGATTGGAATTATTTTTAAATAAATTATGAGCAGGTATACTGGAGCTTATAAATAAACTCTATATCCCTCTATATAGTTCCAACAGGCTAATCTTAGGAAACTAAGTATCCGTAAATCAGAGCAAGGATGCTGTAACATTGCATGGATAGACATCCCCTAATATTCTTGGCACTTTACCAGATGTTATTTCATTTCTGGAAACTAAATTTCAGCACTGACAGCACTGCAATTCACATAGTGACAAAATGCTCAATGTACCATTCAAAAAAAAAAAAAAAAAGTGTTTTTAGATGTCCAGGAAAAGTGCAATAAGCCTCCCACTCGCTGGAGGTCAGGAAATCTAAAGCTCAGGGAAGTGCTACAAGTTTTGTATCGAATCAGCTTTTCCAGAAAAGTTGAAACAGTAGGAGATCTTTAAATCATATTCCACTGGATACATTTGCCGAACAAATTTTCCCCGGTTTATCTGGAGTTCTGTGGATTGATTTGAGTCACACTCCAGCAGATGTTCAGCACGACTTCAATGGATGAGTGAGTTTACATTTAGGGTTGCTCAGTTTAGTAGCAGGCAGCGCTTCTAATCCCTGTGGAGCTGCTATTAGCCATTGGTTGACCTGAAATTCACATGAGTTGGCTTTAATTCAGAGCCTGGTTTGCTCTGCCTGGTTTGCTGCTTTGGGTGAGTTTGGTTTAAATTTGGACCAGTCACTTAAGCTGTTTTTCCTTGAGTTTTTCTTCTTACTCTTGAGAAAATCCGTTTTTCACAGTACTTTCAAGCACTCCTCCATGATCATGCTATTTCTTGTGCTGGTTGTCTTTAGGGTTTGGACAGAGCTATAGGGAGGGCTGGGGATAAGAGGATGGGCAGGGGGAAGCAAGGGTGTGCTTTCAGTGTGGCCTCTACCATCAGCATGTTTTGTTCCTTGCCTAAGAGGAATAGCCTGAGTGTCCAGACAGTGTGCAATTAAATTCCAAAGGTACTGGAGGGAACATTCCACGTGTTTTTAATAATGACCCTTAGAAATTTAATGTGACCTTTTTTTTTTTACTATCATTTGGGATCTGGCAGTCTAACTTTTGATTAGGTTGCAGAAAGGTTGCGTTTTATATCAGAAAAAAAATTATGTCTGTATTTGCCTTGCAGAAAAGTACTTGAAATCTGTGTGCAATTCTCAGCAAAGAGAAGGTTTCTTTTATGAATGTAATGTTTAACAAGCAAATACATTTCATCTGCTTTTTTAACAAGGGGAATGTTGCTGTGATTTAAAAGTCCAAAATATTTTCTGGGAGTATTTCTCTATGTTCTTACTGCAGATTTCTTTGTGTTCATCTTACAGGGAACTACTGGTTGATGGGACAAAAATGTGATTGCAGGATCTTTTAGCTTTAGAAGGTCCTATTCAGTATTCCCCATGTGTGAAAATCTCACTAGCTGGCATTACAAGGGCAGAATCTTAATGCACTTCTTTGGGTTTGTTCTGGAGAGCGTTGGTTTGATGTGGCCTCTGCCTTTTTACTGGCTAATCGAGGTCCACTGGGACTGGAGATGGGTAAGTAGCTATTTCACTTATCTTGTACATGTCCATATACAAAGATACATGGTTACTTACCTCGGAGATGGACAGGAAATAACAGTGGGGGGGGAGATCTTTACCTCATTAGTAACATTACATTTCCTATAGTGCATATTTTTCATATATTAAAAGTTAATAAGATGGTGTTGGCTTACAAGACTTAAAGGGAGACGTGATCATAGTAAATATGTCTAGAGCTCCAGAAAATATTACTGAGTATTTTAAAGCGTTTCCAGAACTCTTTCCTTCATATTCTTTATATGTCAAACAGGAGTATTTTTTATATTCCTTGTTTAAAGTCTTAATGCCTGCAGCTACCATAATAAAATTAATGTTTCATATTATATTGGATATAAACAGCTACAGTTTGAGCCCCCAGTCTTGACTAGGGCTGTGGAGTAGCAGGGGTGGAGCAACACCTGTAGCAGGATAGCTCCTCTCAGAAGACATTGAAATGTGCCTGGACAAGACTCCTGAAGTCCTGATGCATCCCTTTTATAGATAAGGAATTGATAGATTAAATTATACACTAAATTAATAACTTAGTTACATCAGAAGTGAATAAAATCTTCTCTGGAGAAAGCTCTGTTTATCATTCCTATAGGTATTGTGTATATTTTGCAGTGGGCACACTGTCAACCAAAGCTAAGTTTAATGCACACATAAAAGGTACTTTGCTGGCATCTTTTCATTGCCATTATATCAAAATTACTGTAGCTCAGATGATGTGGCTTCAAATTGCTTCTTCCATATATGAACAGAGTGCTGCTTGTAAGAACAGATAAGAACCAAGAATATAGTTGGCACTAAATAAATAATACTTAATATTTTCATCCTTTTATAAATAACTCCCTTGCATTCTTCTCTCAAGTTTACACACATACCTGGATGGGGTTCTGTTTAATATAGATATTTTTTCCATTGTTTAGAGAAAATATATCAAGGGGAGAACTTTTCAATTAAGTGCACATACTCCAAGAGTTAGAAATGTCAGTCACTTCTCAGGAAGCTTTGGAATGCCTATAAAATGATTCCATGTATTTACGTATCTGGAAATATGAAGCAAAAAATAGATTAACAAAAATACTGAGAAAGTATTGCTCAGGGAGTAAAAATGTAAGGAAAAACTCCATCCTGGAAGGAACTGGCATCGTCTCAAGCCTAGCTCGGTGTGGGAGGCTCCCAGCCTCTGCACACTGACTGCACTGCTGATTTCCTTTGAGCAAAAGGTAATCTTTGAGGAAGTTTTTGGAGGAAAATCCAGTATGGTGCAATAGCCTTTGTTTTATATTCAGAGTCTGAACAGCTAATACTGGTTATTTTTGTTTGTGCTTAGCATGAAACACGCTTCTTGAAACTACCTGTGCTGAGCTCCTTGCACAGCATCTCAGTGTGCAGTCAGCAGCTGTAATTCTGTGAGGGTGCAGATGACACTACTCTCCTTACTGCCTCTCTTGCATAAAACATTGAGCATAGACTAAAATACATCTCTAATTTTGGGGGTGACTTTAGGTAGTTTGGCATAGAGGCGATAGAGCCAGTTTCTGCAAAATTTCAGGAGGCAGATTAAGCCTCTGATAAGATTTCTGATAAGATTTAAAATATCTTTTGTAGCCTGTAGAAATGCTACTTTCACAGTTCTGTGATAGATCTCGAAACTTTTGATTTTGCTGCAATGTTTTTAATATTGAACAGAAAAAAGCACTAAACTGATTTGCTGAAGAAAGGCTTTCTTATGCAATACCCATCAAATTTACAAGGACTGTAACCTAACCTTTTCTTCTTAGTGTTGACATTGTATCTTGCCTTATTTTTACACAGTTCAGTGGAAGTTATGCTTGCAGCAGAATGCAGGCTCCTTCTGCATGTCAGTTTTGAAACATTTTCACTAGGCAAAGCAGTTTGAATCGCAAGAATAGGAGATACGGGCTCACTACCAGAATAGTTGTACACAAACATTTAATTTGTTACTTCTGTGTTCTTCTCTTTTTTTTTTTTTTTTTTAACTCCATTTATAGTGA
>VYXF01003275.1:86544-99345 GCA_013397295.1 Polioptila caerulea
TAGTGACTGTATTTGGTCTGCAGAAAAGAGCAGACCTAATCAGAATGTTTATTTTATTGATAATGTTTGCTATAAACCAAGTTTTTAGGTTCCAAGAGAGTACGATTGATTAGATGCATATTTTCTGCACTGTACAACAGATCACACCCAGCTGCACAGCTTTTCTCAGGTAAGTGAGCTATTATATATTCCCCTTTTTCTGCCCTTCCACAAGCCCCTTAATTAATAAGGAAAACCAGACATCTATCTGCATGGGGCTTGTTTTAAAGCCAGTGGATATATCCATGGAAAATAAATATCCAGTTACTAGGATTTATCCACTGGGGCCAGCTCTAATAATGAATTTGAAATAGGATTTTCTTACTACAGTGAAAAAAAAAAAAAAAAAAAATTCCTCAGACTCAAAGATAAATCAAAGGGAAGTGGCACCCCGGTGGACCAGACAACCCATTGGCAGCACAGTCACATGAAAGCCTCAGAGGTCACTACCTCAGTATCAGCAGAGCTATCTGTAGAGCTCACTGTGGAGTTTCACATCATGGCTAAATCAGAATACTTAATAACCTGGCACCCAAATTTCACATGTTGCCAGCCTCAGTCCTTAGCCTTCCTTTCACTGCTTTGGAAGCTTCTCCTTTGAGTTGTAAAACATGGATACACAGTCCTATGTTTTGACAACTCAAAAAAAAATTAATTTAGAACCAGCATTAAGAGACTTACTGTGTGGATGTACAGGTAGGTGAATTTTATTCCAAAAAGCATGCTGGCTAGATCTACAGCAGATACTTTGAAATGAGAAGGACAAGATAACTGTAATAATATCTTAGATATGTGCTTTTCTTCCAGTCTATGATACAACTAGGGCTACTACAGAATTTTCTTCAGAAGCCTGCATTTTTAGATCATTAACTGTTTAGGATTAAAATATCTGCTTTGCATGATATTTTTTTTTTTTTTAGGGTGCTTTGGTTTCTTTTGGGGGAACGAAAATGTAGGTCATACACTTGAACCCATTCCCACACACATTCTCTTTTCTTGCCATCCATTAATTTTGATTTTGAAAAGTTGCAATGGGATTTTCTGAAATTTCTGAATTTGTGTCTCATGTCCCTGTTCTAATGTAAGAAGAGCCTCCCCAGTCAATTCATGTCTCCCAGAAGCCAAAAATGCTGGAGTGATGGCCTGTCCTCACTTCGAAAAGAGACTGTGGTGCACTGCAGGAGATGTAGTTCGACAGGAATGTTCAATCTATACAGCAGATCAGGAGCCAAGAAATACTTGAATAGAGCTCCCACGGCTAACAGGGCTCTGAGCACCTCACTTAATCTACAGTGTGACCACTCCCCACCTGTAAATTGACACACACTTCCTTGTTTCACAAAGGCTTCAAGAGGATAAAAATCTGTGAAAGTTATGAGATTCTCAGATACTGTGATAAGTCCCAGGATAAACAAATGTTGAATGCAAAACAGCAGCTTGCATAGTACATATTCAAGGGCATGTGGAATGAATTAGAAAGATGAAGAGAAGGAGCAAAAGAATGAGAATGGGAAGAAGCAGAAGGGAGGAAGGACAGACAGAAACAATGCGAGTCAGGCAGTGTCACTGGAAGCTATGGGAGGGTTACAGTGAGTCCTGCACACTTTGAGTTCAAACTGCAAATGATCTTGGAAGTGTATATAAAGCAAACTGAGCCAACAGCTTACAAAGGGGTTGTTTGCAAAATTCCAATGTTGACATTTTTGTGAAGTGACCAAAAGTAACTCCCAAAGAAGGGATCTTACTGTGTGCATTTAGAGCAGGAGTGGAGATATTAAACCTAGGTTTTATTTAATATCTCACAATAGTGTTTTTTGGAGGGAAAACAATATAAGCAGGCAAAGAAAATTAATCTTCTGTACTGTACCCTGCCAGCGGTGTGAGGGAAAAGGCAAGTCTGGATATACACATTTGTGGATCTTTAAATAATAAGCAATAAGGCCATACACATTTTTTTTTTTTTTTGGTTGGAGGTGCATATTATGAAACTACATACTGTAAACAGATGAATGGATTATTTTTCTGACAATGGAATATAAAGATTAACCATTCACTCATTAAGAAAACAAACATATTTTTAGACCTGCAGGTTTAGCAATATGACAGATCAGTTAGAGAAACTGCTGCTGCTTTTCAAAGAACTGAAGAGTGTGGTCAGTAAAGAAGAGGAAAAGCCATTTGGCATGGCAAGAAAGAGGTGACAAAACTCAGAGGAGAAAATACAAGATTTATGTATAGAAAGCTTTAATACAGTGTTGCCAGGTAGATGGTTTTATCTTACTACTGGAAAGTGTGGAAAGCCTGCTGTTGGGATGGAGAGTGTGCCCCCTTTTTACTCCCCATCGTACTGGATGTGATACATTCCTGTGCAGAAGGACAAAACTCCCAGCTAAGCTTTCCAAAAAGGATTTAGGCAATGCACAGTAATTTATGCTGGCTTTCTGCACTAGAGGTCAAAATTGCCACTGGTCATACTAATGACAAGCCTCTGCTCGACTGCAGTGAGCCAACAGTGGCTGCAGATGAGGTGTGCTGATATTGCAAAACCTCTTCCAGCAGCGAGGAATGAAAAGCTTAGTGATAAATGGAAGGACCTGAAACAGATAGCTGCTCATGATTTGCTGAGGAATGTCTCAAAGTCACTCTGAGGTATCTAATGCTCATACCATTCACACTAGGCTGGGCTGCCTTAAAAGCAGAGGAATATTTTGGTTTTTTTCTCTTTGCAGTGAATCACTTTCTACTAAAAGCAGTGGTTCTTAGGGGTACCAACCAGTTTAGGTACTTCTCTGTGTCCATTTTGCATAAACATGCATTGTAGGCATCTTCATCCCCACAATGCCCAAAATCTCCTTGATATTTATAAACTTCAGAAGCAAATTTTAAAATGCAATTTAGATGGTGTTTGAAATCCTATTAGGCACTTCATCTGCATTTTTGTGTCTAGATTCCATTTAAAATCTGATGCTAGAAGCCTATGTGACACTTCAAATAGAACTTCAAAAATGTAGTTTTTATAGTCTGATCTTTATGAGAAGTAATATATTTTGAAATTCTTCAGGCAGAACTGTTAAGATAAAAACAATCCACAACTTAAAATAGTGAATTTATGTTGTGTTTTGAAGATTCTCTCTGCCAGTCACCAAGCACAGTAGATTTTGTGAGGCAAGATCATAAGCTACTGAAATTAATAAGAACTCTTTGCTTTCAGTGAGCTTCACATCACACCCTTCACTAAAGTATATCCAGATAGACTTACACATTGTTTACTGCATTTTATTTGAATGAAAGTAAAAACTAATGCAAGTGTCAAGAGAAATACAGCTAAAAATTAAATGGGTAATAGACCTGCTGAACAAGTGATGAAGGAGGTAGCTAAGTACCCAGAGGGGTTTGGAAGGAAAACAGCAGGTATTATTTGAATAAACATGTTTAAAATAATGAAATGTGTCTAAGGTGCATACAAGAAGTCCAGAAAGCCAACAAAGAGTTTCAATTATAGATAAATTCCAAAACACAATATTCTGGAATTTATTGTCAAAATCCTTTGGTACAGAAATGTATAGATTCTAAATGGCATGACACATCTTCTCATCACACAAATGAAATACAATAAGGCATATACTTTCCCATACCTTATGGCTTCTCTTCCCCACATCTGTTTGGCACAGTGGTTTTTAATTTTAGGATTTCATCACCACCCCATTCCCCCTTTCCTCCTGAAGCAGGCAGTGGGAGATCACTGCCATCTACAGATAGAAGATAGTATCACTAATGTTAGAGCAAATTGATGGAACAGTTTCATGCTGGAACATTTTTCTCTTTTTCCCTTGAGCACTTGTCTCCTTAACCCTGCCTTCCTCTTGAAAAACCCCACAAAGCCACCCAACACACGCTTTATATTTCTTTGGCACCCTGATCATAATCTCCCTCATAAAAGAAAAATCATGGTACTTTAAGAATCTTAGAAGCCCTGTAATGTTGTAAGTCAAAGTTGAAAGAAAAAAAGAAAAAAAAAGCAGGATTCTCAAATGTGCTTTCCATTACTTATTATATTTGTCAAAATTTAGTATACATGTCAAAATTATAAATAGCTTCTTACAGCTTTCTCAGAAGGCAGCCGAGAGAAATAACAAACTCTGTGGACATTTGTATAGATGGATTGAGGAAGTACCTGCTTTCCATGTACCACTGCCTGGGTCATAGTTTCAACATGACACATCAGGAAAGACAGGCAAGTATGGCACTGTAGGAGCAGCAGAGATACAGCTTAATCTCAATTTAATCTGTCTTTTATTTTCTTCCTCCAAAGAAGGGAGTAAAAAAATTGATAAAGCTTCATGTTGTTTTTATTTATTGTAGAAGAACTGCAAATCTGCAGCCTATCAAAATTCATTACAATTAATATTTAAATTTTCCGTTAAAAAGGAAAAACAATAAAATTAATAATTTCCATCCTGTATCTTCTGTATTTAGATAGAAAGTTTTTAATTGAAACAAAAATGTTTATCAAACATGTCAGATACCCATTATTAAGATACAACAGCATTCACTATTTTTTAACCTCTTCCAATAGATGCTGTTCCACTGAATTCTTGAAATTACTGCCTATCAGACAACATTAAAAAAATATATTAGAATCACAGATCTGGCAAATTAAAAGCAGTCCAATGTCCCCATTAAGAGTAAGTGATTTGGCTTGCAGTTCCATTTCTGCCATGTTGCCATGTTACACTTGACACAGTAAAGAAAAGGCTGGGCAGAACCAAAAAGAACTTACTTCCCTCTGAAATATCTAAGTGTAGGATTGGGCTCACTGAAATTATTTTTACCTGTGAACTTGATAATTTAAGTCTGCAAGAGATCACACAACTGTAATATTTAGGTTAAAAAAAAAAAAGGCAGAAGCTAAATGCAGTAGAGTTAAAGTAATCTGTAATTGCAGGAGCTTTCATTTGCTGTCTGCACAAATAGTCTTTTTCATGCACTGGAGAAATGCTTATTTGCTTTCCAGGTGAGAGAAATTCCCTGGCTTGTTTGTCCTGCTGTCTGTATATTATCCTAGCAGCCAGAGTAGAATTCTGCTTTGATTTGGGAGTCCATTGCAGCATGATAATATGATTGCTTCAAAGAACATATTTATTGTACTAGCAACACCAAACAAGTCTATTTTTGGACAAGTTCAAAAAGCAACAGTTAATCTGGTCTGATCATAGGGAAGGAGAGATCTGTGACTCTGAAAGCCTCTACCATCATTGTTTTGCAGAACCAGTTTCCCCTTTATAATCCTGTGTCCATTGAATTGCAGAAGATACTTCTCATTCCCTTTAAAACTTCTGACAATTTTTGAACCCAGTTCAGAAGAGCAACTTTCAAAAAATACAGGCAGAAAGTTTAGGACCCACTAAACTCAGTGGCAAAAGTCCTGTTAGCTTCAGTAAGGTCAGATTTTCATTCCTGATATTGATTCAGCTGCTACCTTTAAATACAACAGCTTTAAGGTTGTTTCTATGGAAAGTCAGTGTCAGGTGTGTTTATTATTTTAAACCACACAATTTCTTTAGAAAAGTAAATATCTGAGTACCTTTACATTTCAAGGAGCAAGTCTGACAGGAAGCAGGCCTGTGTTTCTCACATTTTTAACATATATTTAATTGAAATGCTTTTATGGGAACTACAGCAGGAAAGCTGCTTTTTTCCCCCTCTCCCTCTCAAAGGGCGTTTCTTTGTGTAGCCAGGAGGTGGCATTCCTGGGTAACAGTTACAGGAATTCATATACACAATTTCTCTTTCGCATATGAGAGAAAAAGGTTTCTTACTATAGTGGAAGTTAGTCAATTAACTGAGGCCTAAACTAATGCAATAAATTTGCTTTATATATTCTTTGTTTTACGAGAAGTGGCAGAGTTATCCAGTAGTAGACATTAATCTTCATGATGAGACAGCAGGGATCTGGCAAGTTATATTCATCTTCCTGTAAAATACTTGATAGTAAAAGTCCTTTTCTTCAGCTAGGTCGTTTTGTTCCTCCAAATAAGCCAGTTTGCAATAATTCATTGACCACAATAATACCCACTATAATACTGTTATAAGAACATTTAGGAAAATCTGAGGGGAAAAAAACCCAGCTGAATTTTATCCAGTCAATGAATCTTAATCAGATTTTTCAAAGTCTGATCATTCCCATTTGTGATCCAGTTGGTCTATGGAGTATTGCCATATTTAACATCTGTGTCACATCATGCCTTTCCTGTTGCCTCATTGATCAACAGACAACATGTGATGTTTCCCAGATGTTCAAACACGGCAGATCCCCAAAGACCTATTAAATTACACTGAAAGCAAAACAACAGCTATGTTGTAAAAGTTTTTTTAAAATTCAGGTATGCCTGAATATTCACAAACTTGCTACAAGATACTTACTGATACTCAAATTGCTTTTTAAAATCAGTCAAACTCTTTGAAATGTCCACATTGTGTGGACTCTATAAGGACTCTGTGTCACAGAGTTGATAAAATTTTCTGTTCTCCAATATAAATCAAGTTAAAATAGAATTAAGCATCTATTTACACATGGAGAAGATAAACCACTGGATTTTTTACATCATTTTACTATTTGTCTCCTCTCACTACATGCAGTCTTGTGTCCTTGTAGATTTTTACTCAGATTTCTTGATGGTTATATATTTATTAATCAGATAAAGCTGAAAAAATAAGGATTTTTAAAACCTTGTGCATTGCATTCTCTAAGCAAAGCAAGGCAGTATGTGCTACTTTTCAGTGTGGCCTTTTTCCACTGAAAAACATCATTATAAAGATCAAGACTTACTAAGATGTTGCTTAAAACTTTGTTCTGTACCTGAATAACAGTGACATGAAATTCTAGATTGGATTTCAGACAGAAATGTGATCCAGTTTACGCCAGCATGGTACAACATTCTGCTTTGAAACAGAATTATACAATAGTTGATGACATGGTAATTTTTACATTACTGTGAGTATCCTTCACACCTTTCTGGAGCTTGTGCTACTCTTGTAGCAACATTTCTACTTCAAATTTTGTGCTAGCATTTTCAGCCATGAGAGTCTCAGCATTTTCTGAACACAGGCAGCCATATGTAGAACATCAGTACTTTTATTTTGTCACCTGCGAATCAGCAGCACAGAGAACTCAGGTGCAATCTGTTTAAATCAAAGCAACATTTCTCCACATTACTACAATGACTCATCAAAAGTTTATTTTGCCTTACCCTTTAAAAAAAGGAACGTAGCTACTTTAAAAAGGCCACCTCAAAGAGAGGTGTTCCTTCTGTGTTTATTCATGATACCATCAACATTTGTTTTTCTCTTAAATCAAATAGGTTTTTACAATAGGTTGCTTCTTTTTCCTCAAAAAGGATCTTAAGAAACTTCAGTTCAGAAATGGCCACATATTTCTTTTTTGTATTTTCCAATAGAAAAAAAGGAGGTTTCTTCCCATCCCAGCCTTTCCTGGTGGATTTGTGACCCTGCTGTACCTGCACGGAGCAGCTCCCCGTGGGACCCAGGCGCTCGGTTCCGCTGCCGCGCTCGGGCTGCGGCTCCCACCCGCTGCTCCCGGAGCAGCCCCAGCAGGGACCGGCACTCGGGGGATGCAGGCACTGCAGGCAACACTTGCACAAAGGCATCAGGCAGCCAGAGCAGCTGCTCGTGTGCAGAAACGCTGCTGCACTGACAGCAATGAGGTTCGAAGTTTCAGTGACGATGAATGACCAATGTGGTCAGAAAATGGAAATGTTTCCATTTTGAGCAATAGACTTATCAAAAAAACCCATCATACAGGTTTTTTCCAACAGTTTATCAAGTTGGAAACTGCAAGTGAGGAGGAAATAAAATGCTCTTGGTATCCTGGATTAGTAATAGTCCAGTATTTTCAGGGTTGTCTCAGTTGTGGAGTAATTTTGGACAGTCACATCTTTATTTCAGTTTACACACATGACTAATTTTTGTTGAGCCATCTAGTGTGGTCTGAGAGCACTGAATGCCCAGGTATATATTAATTACAAAACCTTTTTTTTTTTTTAGTGGTACCAGGAACAACATAGGCGCCTAAAAGTTACAAGATCTCTGTGTTGGAGCTGTCCAGGAGTCCATCCACAAAGTATAATTTGCAGGATTAGGACTGCTAATTTTTACAAGCTTCAGAATGACAGAGCTGCATACACAAAAAAGTAGGTTGTTGAGTTTTTAAAATTAGTTTTTAAAATTATAATACAGACATATGATGCTCTCAAATTCTCTGTCTAGAATTTGAACTCACCCAAATTGTTTATGTGTCTTTTTAAAAGAAATACATAATTAGAACCGTCTTCATTGTTTAATGGCATAAGACTTAACAGACTTTGGTTTTGTTATTGACACTTGCAGAACAACAGCCAGAGATTTAGCAAAGTGAGGATGGAAGGTATGTGCAGTATCATGGAGAAGCATGTGGAATACAAACACAGGAGGGAGACAAGAAAATCTGGATAATGGTAAAGCAACACACATGTAAAGTCAGCTTGAGAAGAACAGTCACATATGCCAAAAAAAAATTCTCTAGCTACATTTAGTTAGAAGATTTGGGGAGCAAACATAAGCATCCTAAACAACTGTAGTAGGTTAGCCAGAGTGTCTGCTGGCCCCAGGGTCACATATTCCTGCTCGGACTGCCAGCAGCGTCCGTTTGGAATGAGGAGCTTTCCAAGTGCTGGCCAGTGCTGGCTGTGGAGAGAAAACTGTCTGCTCCTTTCCTTTTCTCATGATTTCCTATGAAATGTATACTGCAATGTAAAGCCCTGTCAGAAATACCTGAGCCAGTTGTTCTGTGCAGAATGTGCTGATCTGCAGAATTGCTTGGTTGTGTTGTAGAAACAAAAATGTGGTGTTGGCCTGCTCTTGCACATGAACATATCTTCACATGACCAATTATTTTTGTTTAATTACAAATAATTCTTTCATTTAAATATATAGAAGGGCTGCTAAAACAGGCACAGGAGATATCCTTACTGTCCTTGGAATATTTTGTGGAAGGATTTTCTTCTGTTCTTGTTATTGGGATAATTTGCTGTTGGCATTGCTTTCACTGTGTCAGCTCCCAAGTTTGTTGTGTGACATCTATAAAATAATGAAATGGATGACATTTGGGACCAATTTCACCGAGTGTTCCAGACCTTTGGATTTAACTCTGGTACACTATGTTTTATATTACTTCATTTGCTTGGGTCAAAACTTAAGAATCAATGTCAATTGATTCCCTCTTTTTTCTAGAATTTTCACACTAGATGAATCTGAGCCAGCTTTATTCTGAAGGCTTTCTACAAGTTTGCCCTTGTAGAGTGGGTTATTGGCCAACTGTTCTTTCAAATGGCATAGTTTTCCTAGAGGATCATCTTTTCCAAATGCTTGTTTTCTAAACAATAATTTTCATGTTCTCTTCCTGTGACCAAAAAACACAGCGTATTGCCACAATTCCTACAACTAACATGAAAACTAACTAGGTAATCTGCAGTGTCATTAGATACAGATAATCCCTACAGACCATTAATGGATATCACAGCATGTCTGAGAGTCTTGCTCTCTGTTAATGGATTTGTAGTTGCTCTTGTCCTGGATCAGGTGAGTACATCCAAAGTCTCCTTCTAATGCCTTGCGTTAAATTGTATTGCATAGTAAGCTGATGCACAGTAATTTATCTTTTCCTTAAGGCCTAAATATTAAAAGAAAAATGCTCTCATAATGTAGTCAGCACGGTGCAGAATCAAATACAATCCCCCTTCATCACAAACTCATCTTTCCTCCCTTTTTTGATGTTTTCTTTATAGCAGTAATCACCAAAGACCCAGATTATATTTCAATGACAGTTTTCATTATTTTTGAGAGACTTTCAAATGAACATGGATGTATTTGGCTTCAAGTTCCAAGTAATTTCAAATGCTAAGATGCCTCTAGATAATTTTAAAAATACTTCTATTTTTCATTTTTCTGTAAACCTAATACTTTGTGTGGCTGCTACTGCAATTTCAGCTGTTACAAGTAAGATGATTTGTTCATTGAAAACCAAAGACCTATGAGATTGTTTGCTATATCTTTGGATTGAGTTTCTAATGACAGTGTTTTCCCCATAGTATTAGCCACACTGAAATGTAACTGAATTACAAGTTTAACCTTTTATCCAAGACTCTATCTTGTTTGAATTTCATGGGACCAATTTTCAAGCACAGTTCTCCCACGTAAGTAAGGCAGTGCATATTTTCTAGTCACTACCTTGATCTGAGCCCAGTTAGGAGTTTGTACAAATTCCACTGTCCATTTTAGCACACCTGATTCAGTATCATGTTGGAGCCATTATGAACTCCTCTCATGCACTTCAGTGTTTCCTGAGTAGTGGAACTGTAATTGTTGTTTAAATATCCAGACATCTAGAACTTTTGCCCTGAAGGCCCCCTCCATAAAGCATGTTTCACTCTACCCCTGTACTATTGTGCCCTAGCTTGTCTTCTACTTCTAACCACTTTAATAGAAGCTTTTTTTTCCATCATGTCGGCATTTATCTGAACCACTTCTCAAATTTTTTGTAGTATTTCTCATTTCTCTCATTTTATAGAATAAATCATTAACTTTGCATAACTTAAGGATTATCATCCAGCAAATTACAATCCTTTTTTTTCCATGAGATATAACTATGTGATTATTAAGCCTTCTAGACATTCCTTAGCCACTGTGCATTGCTGGCTACAAGCTGTAACTTTTACTTGTATTTGAACTGAATACCAGTGTCTTTCAGGGTGCCTCCACCAAGTCATCAACACCTGGACTATGCAAGTTGGCTCCTTAATCAGGTTTTCACTTTGCCTGTATCATTGAGCAATAAGGCTATGAAGTGAAATTTCCACAAGGCATTTCCCACTTGCAAATTCTTGTATCAATTCAGCAGAGGCAACATGGCTTCTATCCTTGGGCTACAAGCAGGATTTAAAAAAAAAAAAAATTAGTAGTAGACACACAGCCTTACTAAAGTTCTTTATCTAATCCAATTTTACAGCTAACAGCCACAGCAACTCCATAATCCATTCATTCCCCTCGACAGCAATTTATTTCAAACTCCTTCCTTCTATGCTCTGGTCCAACCGTTCCTAAAGCCGAAGATTAGCCAAAGCTGCCTTGTCTCCCTAATTCCAGAGTACAATAACAGCTTGCTTTAATTCCTTTTAAAGAGCTCCAATATCCTAGTTTAGGCTGTATTTCCTCACCTGAGGTGTCTACAAATGTGTTACTAACTTAAACCATAACTAATTTGGCCCTGCCAGTTAACGTCTTGCTGCCAGTTTCAATTAGGGAGGAGAAACAACTGCTGAAATCAGGTGTTTGTGGTGCAATCATGTGTACTTGTAAGGAGGCCAAAAATGCTCTTTCCCTAGACACAGGTGGCACCAGATAACATGGTGATGGCAGGCTTCTTTCAAACATTTCCAAAAACCTGAAGGACTTCACCTAACAGGTTGTCTTCCTGTGCAAATGTTGACTGGTGCTCTCCTCTTTGCTTTCTCTTCTGCCTCTCCTCTACAGAGTCCTCGTCAAGTAAGAGCCAGATCCTTTACTCATTAATGCCTTTGTCTTTACACTTTGTTTCTTAGGATATAATAATTTTTTCTAAGAAGTGGGAACAGCGACTCTTTTCTCCCAACTTACACTGTGACAACCAGTATGAAAGTTCTTGTATTTTTTCTTCTTTGCTATTCTAAAGTAACTCGAACACACCCTGAAAATGTCTTTCTCTCCCAACTCAATCAAAATGCAGTGAGCATGACAGTGAGTAACAGAGAGCCCTGCTGCAGCCAGCAAAGCTTATCTCTGAACTGCTCCCCAGGTCTCTGCATAAGTTTCAGCTGAATCATAATTCCCAAGTATCCTTACAGCCAGGATCAAGCAGCATTATCACAGAGCTTATCTTCCCCAGAATCTAAGCATTGCTTGGAATTACTTTACCATGAAGGCAGAATCACATCTAAAATGTATATCAGCACATTCCTGAGACAGTCATATTTCAGTATATAATCAATAAATCCCTGATATAACAACCAACCAGACAATTAAAACATCCTTTCGGCAGAGCTCTTTCTAATCTGTCTGCTCTTCTGAGTGAGAGACTGTGCCCTTTGGAACCCTGAGCAACATCACTGCAGGTAAGGAGTCACTCTACCAAGTGGATTTTTTCTGGTGCACAGCACCGGTCAGGTGTATTCTGGACGTGTACAGGAGCTTTCATGTTTTAAGAGCTATAATTAAATTACCCCCTACAATAATAGACCTGAGATTAATGAGCTCAGACAGAGATGCTACGTTGAACCACAAGAAACGAGACAGACCCATAATGAGACATTTTCTGCCTTATTAGAAATAAGACAAATGAAACCACGCAGCTGACTGGCCTTTTTGTGCCAGGGCTGTGCTCCCTGGGTGTGTGTCCCACAGGGCGCCCTGGGCGTGCTCCCCGCAGGCAGGGTGCCCTGTGGATACCCTGTGGGTGCTCCCCGCAGGCAGGGTGCTCTGTGGATACCCTGTGGGTGCTCCCTGTAGGCAGGGTGCTCTGTGGATACCCTGTGGGTGCTCCCCGCAGGCAGGGTGCTCTGTGGATACCCTGTGGGTGCTCTGTGGGTGCTCCCCGCAGGCAGGGTGCTCTGTGGATACCCTTTGGGTGCCCTGTGCGTGCTCCCCGCAGGCGGGGTGCCCTGTGGGTGCTCT
>VYXF01003275.1:100400-167384 GCA_013397295.1 Polioptila caerulea
CTCTGTCTGTGGCAGAGTCACCCTGGCACCTCCGCGGAGTGTTTCCTTCAGCGTTACCTCCGGGTCCTGAGCTTGTGTTTTTGCCTGTCAGCTTCCTGTGCTGTTCTCACTAGACAAGGTTGCCCGTTGCATTCTTTTGCTTTGGGCTTCAGGTCTTTTCTTTAGTTATTAACATATTTTATTTAGCGATGGGTTCGTGTTTTGAGGCCTCAGTTAGAGCTACAGCCTGTATGGTACCAGCATTCCTCTAAAGAGTTCATTGTTTCCTTCTACCACGAATTGCTGGTTTATTATCCTACCTGGAATTCCATGTATTTGTCCTGTAGAGGGTATCAGATGTTCTAGAGTTTTCCCTCCTTATCTACATGCTGTACTCTTTATCTTCTCTAGAGTGAATCTTCATCTTCTTCTGATCCCTTTATCTCTTTTCTCTTTTGTATATGCTTTGCTTCAATAGTTTAGCTGGTTTCTTTTCAGAGACAAGTGCCTTTGTGCCAAGCAGGTGGACTGGTTGAATTCCATGGCAGGATGGTGCCCGCACCAAACCCTGCATTGCTGCGGGGGCTTCAGGATGGGGCTGCCGTGGGATTCTTCCACTGAAGGTTTTTTTAAGTCTCAGCTGCTTTGCTTGCTCATGCCAAGTCAAAGAGATCTGTATTTCTGCTGGCTGTCATAAGTGATAATGGTAATATCAAAATTAGTGCCCGTAACCTGATAGTAAAATCCAACAACTGCTCTTGTCTTGGTGAGAGTGAAGAAAATAAAGGTTCATTGAGTGCTTGGCTGTCATCTTTCTAGATCTTCCTTCAGCTATGTAGCTTGTCAGCAGCCCAAGTGCAGAATCTGCACTTTGTTTGGATACAGAGAGGCTAAATATTTGTATTGAATGTTTCAGTAATGTGCTCTCTTTCATGGAATGTACTGATCCTGAAAAATGTTGTGAATTGCTATCTTTTAGTTAACTTTCACTGTTCCTTTGAGAAAACGCTGGACCTAGAGTAAACAAATCCAAGGACAATTTATTAAAGGCTTGTTTTGCATCTGATTTGCTGGTAAGTGATGCAGCCTTCGCTGTAGGGAGCTTGTAACTCAGGAAGCAGAAGATACTTTACTGAGGAAGTTCAAGAGGTAACTACAGCAAGAATCCTCTTGTCTAGCAGCTGGTAACAGTGCAGGTTACTTAATCCTGCCCAAATGTCAGGTAAACAAACAAACAAAAGGATGGATGGATTCTGATAAAGGTAGTAGTGATGGTAGAAAGGAGCTATAGAATATATTGAATTTGACTGCATTTTTTGGAAAGTTGTGGTATGACTTCCAGTATTCAGTACAGTAAAGAACTGCAGTGCATAACTCATAAGAATATTCTTCTTCTCAGGGTGGGTCAAAGGTAAAATTTCAACTTATTTTCGAATGCAGAACTGAGCAAGAAATTTAAAATCAGTTGATTGAAGAAGTCTGTCATTGTGAAAATGTGTTTACTAGGAAATTAAAGTTTAGGAATAAGATACCAGAATTTATTTTTTTTTTTTTTGGTACACAAGGTAACTTAAGACACTTCTTAAGACTCGTTCTATAAGAATTCAGGTTAGATGCTGGGCAGAAGAGTAGTGGGAAAATAACAGAAGAAACAGAATATATATAGTGGATCAAAATAGCTATGTCTAAATAACAAAATCACTTATCTCTGACACACAGAGACACAGCCATGTCTAGATGTATAAAGTTGTTGAACTAACAAAAAAAGGTGGAACATGAAAAATGGAAATATTAGGATTCCATCTTTTAGTAGAATTGTTTTACAGACTGCTACAGCAAGCAAATGCAGAGCATGGGAGGTATTTCTCTGCAGAAGATCTGTTATATTTCCAAGTATGGTGGGATCACTTAAGGAGAGGCAGACCTTTGTGTTTTGGGTGGATGAAAGATGCCAGTGGTAACTGTTAACAGCAGAGACAGGCGTTGCTTGGGGAAAGAATGAAATTAATTCCTTTAGTGTTCCCAAAGGAGAATGGGGGCAGATGACAAAAACTGGCAAGTGTCCCAGAGGACATTGAGGAATACTGGAGGGAATGACACTACAGTCAGGCCATGTGATTAAGGAATAATATTTGAAAGCTGACAGAACCTAAGGACAAAAATCTGAATGCTGAAGCAAGTGTATTAAGATGGTCTGTATTTAACAGTTCACTCAGAAATGTGAATAAATATCAAAAAAAGTCACAAGATAGATATATACTATTTCCATGCTAAAATAGACTTCTATTCAATTGAAATAAATCACAATTCTAAATAAAATATAGAGTAGTATAGATTCATAGTTATAAAAATATTAATTAAAATAAGTGGAGTTGTTCTAAACTCTGTTTACTCTTACTGAACCACTGAGCATTTTTGCAAAAGAACTGCATTTCAGTTTTGTTCTTGTAAAAAGCCTGTGTATCTTTATGTACAACTTTTGTGTTGACTATGGGTGATCACCTTTGTGTGTAGGCTTAAATTCTAAGGAGTCCAGGAAAACAAAAACTACTTATGATTTTATACATGCAGTTGAGGTTTCTGGGATGTTTGTCTGGTGCTTGTCAGCTTGGTTTGTCTGAAGTTACAGTTAAGTAAGTGAGTGTTTGCTTTATGAAAGGTCAGCAGCTAACTTTTTATGGTTGCTAAAGCCCTTGCCAGAATCAGGCATGAGAAGCTTCTGCAGACTTGGTTGGTGTAGTGAAAGGTCACCGTGGGTCTGTTTGTTTGTAATCCAGTAATTCACAAGAATTGTTTGGATGGTTTTCCCCTAGAATTTTTTACGTGATTGGGTTTTTTTTTCTGCTGAAAGTTGCATGTTTGTTGGTTTTCACTGAAGTGTCAGGCAATGAGGTCTGCAAGACAACTCCTGTGTTACAGTGTCTGTTGGAATTACTGCAGTGAGGTCTGTACCCCAGGGGGAGTAGAGTTTGAGCTGTTTTTCTGTACATTCCAATATATGAAGCTGCAGTGCTTCTCTGTTTTCTGTTCCCTAATGATTGCTTCCCCTAGTGTCATGGAATGGATAGACCCAAAGCTTGGATGTGTCTCAAAGTTTGTGTCTGTTATGTAGTGATAACACCCTTCACGTTATTAGAATTTTCTTTACTATGCTTTCTACTTAGGTTATAAGATTAAATTGAAGTTCTTTAATTGAAAGTGGACTGCAGCAAGGATCACTTCCATTCTCTCCATTAAATATCAGTGATGATTGCTTGAGTATAACTCATTTGACTCATGAAATACCAAGCAGAACCTGTGAAGTGTCTTACCACTTCCCACTGGCTGATAAGCAAGGGCAGGCTGTTTCTTAGAGCTGATTAATTCGTGTGCAACTCCCATGAAATTCAGCTTTTTTTTTATTTTTTAATATATTTTCAAAAACAGTTTTAAAAATTGAGTTTCATGGAGTTGTGTTTGCAGTGAGAGTGTGTGTCCTGTTGTTTCAGCCTCTGCCAGATCTGATCTATTTTCCTGTTTGCAGTTTGAAAGCTCTTGATGTGGGTGTGTGTATCTCTGCCTGCTGGTCCTGCAGGCCTTGTTCTCGTGGTGGTTGTGCATGTGGGATAACCCAGGTGGTGGGAGGACTGCATCTTCTGGTGTGTACTGGGAGTACTTTGAGAGTTAGAAAAGCAGGAAGCACAGAGAGTGAACAAGAAAGCCTTACTAGGTGTCGGATGCATTTCTAGTTTCTGCTGTGCTCTAAAACCGCAGCCAGGCTAGCATCCCTCTGTAAAGACTTGTGATTTTTCAAAGTACTTGGAGGCTGGTGGGCTCAGAACCTCACTGCCTTAGGGTATTTTGAAAGCTCAGCCATGGTACTGGCATAGGAAATCTGCTGTTGGATTTGAATTCACACATTTTTTTAATTAATTGTAGCTGAAGGCTGTGTATAGAAACAGTTTCACTCTCAACATCTTATTCGTGTTGTATTTCTTAAGCCTGGTTTCTCAGAGATAGAGGAAAGTAATGCTTTTCTGAGGAAACACAACTGCCAATATTCACAATTATTGTGAATGTCTTGTTTGTAATGTGGTCATCAGCAGCTACTGTAGCCTCTGCAGACGGGTTCCTAAACCTTCTCCTATTGTCAGTGAAGAAAGAGGCTCCGGGAGAGTGTGAATCAGGAGCTGGTTCTATTGTCTATAGATAGAGCCCAAGGGGAGGCACATTTTCTAACCAAAACAACCAAAATCTGTTATTGCTTTTTTGCATTCTGAAAGTGGTTTAACCTAATGTAGTAAATATATAAGTAATATATAATATGCTCTGTGTTTCAATTTCTTATGTATCCTGAATGGTGTTTGTCTTTCCAGGTGCTGCAATTTTTCCAGCATTTCTTAATGGCCTTTTTTTTGTTTTTTAATTTTTTTTAAACTTTAAGCTGTCATCACCAGTTGCAGGGATGCTTCTTCATATCTCCCAGATTTCTGCTTTTTCTCCATTGATTTATGTGGTATTTTGACTGTTGGAGTGAAGAATCAGAATCACTCAGATCAGAATCTCAGAATCGAGACCACCTTGTTCCCCAGACAGAATAAGCTGTGTGATTGGATCTTGTTGTTAGGTTATAAGGGGTGGTGGTGGTGTTTTTGGTGATTTTTTTTTTGTTGTTGTTCTCTTGACTATTTTTCTTTTCTGTTATGTTGTAGATACTAGCCTAGACATAATATTTAAGCCTTTTTTAAAGTCCATGTTGACACGGAGTTAATACACAAATAACTTCAATTACACAAGTGCTTGATAGCAAAGGAAGTACTTTGGTAAACTTTATAAAAAGAGAGCCTGAACTTGACAGTGAGACATGAAAGGCAACTTTATTGCCTCCATCCAGCTCTATTTATTTCCTAGGACTCTAAGCTGTTATCATACAGTCTGTTGGAGATACTGTCCTTTCACAGCCAGTGTGAATTTGGCATGATAAATCCATGACAGCAGTACAGAGAAAGCTTCTGTCCTTTTCCTAGCTTTTATTAGATAATTGGATTTACTTTTCTTCAAATCTTACAGAATTGTGGAAGGACAGTGGTGAAAAGGATGTTAGAATTTAGTTTCTTGTCTGATATGTTTTAAAATGAATAATTGTGCTTCTGCAGTTGTACTTATCAGCTGCTAAGGTAGCTTGGCAGTAAGGCAGAAGTGTAGAAAAAAACCCTCTGAGTGCTTCAGTTAGCTTATGTACAAGTTAGCAGAAGGTAGAGGTCATGTGCTCTGCAGCCTTTAACAAAGCAGCTCCCAGAGCCTGCAGGAGAGGGATCATAATGCAGTAACTCAGAAACCTAGCAGAGATGCAGCTGCAATTTGGAAGGAAGGTAGTTATATTTTACACATAAAATATTTATATAAGAAAGTCTGAATGGCATTAGAGAGTGGCACAATAGAATGAGAGCTGAACCTTCTCCTTGAGTTCATCTCCTTTTATAGCTTGTTGGCTTTGCTGTAGAGTTTTGCTCAGGCATCCTGAAAGTTCGAGTGAGAGCTGGCACTCCATCCCAAACTCCTGCTGTTGCCTGAGTCACTGCGGCACATGCTGGGTAATGCATTGCAGTGCAGGCTCCTGAGAGTCCTGCAATGCTCAAAAACAAACAGCCAAGGGAGGCCCAGCAGCAGCCCTGCACTGAGATTTTCCTTAGCAGCACTTGGGGTTACTTGAAGTTGCAGTGCACCTCCTGCACTTTCTGTAAACACACATGTCATTCAAATATAAAATGCATCCCATTCTTCATAGCTTCTGTAAAAAATGTATAAAACCCAGACTTGGTCTTCTGATGATATTATTAAGGACAAAGTGCTTCTGTTTATGCTAATGCCACTTTCACCCCAGTTTATTGCCACAGTCTAATTCTATATTGTGCTGAGTTCTCATTGTTGGTCTCTTCTCTGTTCCTGGAGAGGAAGGCACTGCTGGAGTTTTATGACTAGTTGAGAGTTGAAGCTGTGGGTTTTAACAATGCTTTTCACAAGTCCACTCAGAAAAGAGCCATTCAAATGTCAGGTTACACCTTCAATTCGATTTTCTAGAGCTCTGGTGTCCTTTAACTGTGTACATATTTCTGTTATCAAAGTTAATAAGAGTTTTATGCATTGATAGGAGAATATACCTGTTAATTTCCTGCAGCATCTCAGATTGCAGCAGCTGTGTATGTGAAACACAAAAATAACTTGGCCTTACATACTTGCTATTCAAAGGACAATGCCAAGCCTCTGAGGAGAATCAATTCTGTTTCTTTACTACCCTAATTAAGGTGCATTTTTGATACTGTACGTGTGTTTAATGAACTGTAATGACTACACTGAAATGAGTCTGGTTAACAACTGAACATGACTTAAGAATCCAGGACTCAAAGGAAATTAAAGGATTCTAAAATTCTGTTTTCTGTGATGGCCAGTGTTTCTGTTCTTATGCAGTCAGGTTACAGATCTAAGGTGAAGAAGTAGAGAAGGTATTTTAATTTTTTTTTTTTCTTGACCAAGAAAAAAAGAAATAAAATGTAGAAAGCCAGTGTTAATGGTCCTAGGTAGTAACAGCCCCTTATTCCCTTGTGAGTGTGTTGCAGATGCTGGTAGGTCTTAGTGTTCTCATTGTTTTTCTTACAGATGCCAATAAATATGGTACTAGAGAGTGACAGGAGTTCAAGGATAAGGAGCTGCTCAGTGGCAGAACCAGAAATAGACTGTATGCTTCTAGACTATAGATGCAATGTCTAGTCACTGTGGTTTTTAAAAAAAACTATTTTTTAAAATTTATTTTGCCTATGTTTGATAAATGCAAACTGTAGATACGAGTTTGGCTTAGAATTTCCTTATAAAGGTGATGTAATTTCACTGACTGAAAGTTTGGCAAGGCTGAACATGACCTTTTCAATTACCTTTACTGTATTTATACCCCTCTGGAATGGGCAAGCAATCTGTTAGAAACAGGGATTTTTGGATAATGGTATCTCCTCAGCAGAGAATGAATTTGTGTGTGTGAAATGTTCTTTGCCATAAACAAAATGTTGGACTGGGAGTCACAAAGTCAGTGTTTTGATTCAAAATTATGATTTTGCCTTTTGTAATCCTGTTGAGAGAGCTAGAAAATGAAATTTGGTGCCTGTGCCATCTGTATGGTCAGGGAATGCCACAAACACGGGAAGGCTTTGTCTTTCTTTCCTGCAGAGAATGTAGCACCTGCCAGCTTGGCTTCTGGGTCACAATAGATGTGTGCAGAGTGAGGGGGGAAGGAGACCCATTAGATGAGGAAATTGGTAATCAAAGATCTTTCATCAGTTCAGAACCAGCAGTTCCAGTCTGCTGTTCTGAGATTTCTTCCATAGAAAAAAATATTTTTAAAGATGTTAGGCTGAATTCTGTGTTTGGTGTGATCTGCTTGGATGACTGCCCGAGGCTCTGGAACATAGCAACTGTTACCTACCTTTAAGATTAACTGTTTATCATTTTATGGCTTTAGCTTCTGAATAATCCCTTCCTGCTTTTTTCCCCCTGTACATTCTAGTAGTAGCTGCCTAGGATTCAGAGGATCTGCTGCTTTGTTTTGTATGGAAAATGCAAGAATCATGGCATTTTCATTGGGAGTTTGATGATCTCTTCAGCTGTGGTTAAAGTTGCTTTTTTCATGGGACTTGGCTTGTTTTGCTACTGATGGATGTACTGCCTTTTTTGTAGGAATTTCTGGCTGCAAAGCCATGTGCCTCACCAGAGGAGGACAGAGCCTTTTGACCTCATTTGCACTAGTGCTTTATAGCTCATTGAGGAATTCTGCAGGGGTCTGCATTCTCTGTGTAAATTTTACTTGGAAATTATTTCAGTTTTCTCTGTCATTTGTTTAATTTGATAACAGTGAAAGTCAATTCTGTGTGCGTGCTGAGGGAAGTTGTTTTCTGTCCCCATGGATGAAGTCAGTGGTGTGTTTCTGCAGTGCTGCTCTTACCAGTAGAATGAATTGTGCCTTGTAGAGATCCAGGACAGTGTGTGTCTTCCTTAGAAATGGAGCTGAGGAGCCCTGTTATCCCCAATGCATTTGAGTTTGTGTTGTTGTGTGTAATAATGTCTTGCTGCCTAAAACCACTGGCATGTTTTGAAATGGAGTTACAAAAGTAAGGTGAAAGAGTACAGTGACTTCCTTTCCAAACTAGTCATGGTGAACAAAGTGATGAAATAATGGTTGAGGGTTTTTTTCTTCACTTTTCACTGTGATACAGGGAGGTTTTCTATTAAGTGAATGAAAGGAGCATGGATTATTGCAAACTTTCTGATACAAGAAAGAGCTTGAGACTTGTTTGTTCCATTTAGGTTTTCCAACTCATGAAGAACACAGGTTGCATTAGCAAAGAGTAAGATATCTCAAGTTCTTTCTTCTTTTCCCATGGGTAGTGTTTCTAAGGGCCTCCATGGGTCCTAGCTAAATCAGCAGTGCTGCTAGGAGTACATTGATGGATTTTTCAAAATATTTGAGGAATGAGACTTTTAAGACCATTAAAAATTCAGTTGCATTTGTAGTAGACCCAGGAAATGGAAGCACATCGCTTCACTGTGCTCTTATGCTGGGTGTGAACTTCGACTTGGGAAAACTCTGAGCTAAAATGCCTTAAAAAAAAAAAAGAAATAAACAAACAGAAAGCCTCTCAAGCAGTGCAGACAATATGTTTGCTGATTCAAAGGGAAAGTGTGCAGTCCATGTACAGCAGAACCAGGTGGATTGCCTTGAGTAGCAAGTAATGGGGGCTGACTGGCAGAAGAATGTGGGTGTTTCACACTGTACCAAAAGCACAGGAAGCTACAGGACTGGCAGCTCAGATAAATAGGAATGATGCCATTTAAATCAAAATAATATGCAGTAAACAATAAGGATATGAGAAGGAGTTCTCAGTCCATTTTATAGTGATTTAAAATTCACACAGCTTGTCTAAGTGCTAAAACACGTTTAATAACATTGAATGACGAATTTCTAACTTGATTATGTGGAATGGGATTCTGTAAGAATTACTGTCTGGAAAGTAGTTTCTGAAAGAGCAATAAACAGATTATTTGTCACTTTTCATGCGTAAAAAGGAGACTTGCTGATAAACATGCAGACGTGGTGATGAGAAATGGCATGCTAATGTGAGGAAAAGTTAATTCTAAAGCAAATCAACTTAAAATTACAATTTTTGACTGTTGGTGTGTCTGGCTGTGTACAGCTTCTGTTGACAGTCTTGTTCTGCTTCCTCTGCACAGCTCACCTGGGGCTCTGTAGTGAATGATCTTGAGCACATTTTTGCTGGTAATGAATTCACTAAAACTGTCACTTTATGCCACTGCCAAGGAAATTTTTACTTTAGATAAATATGTAGTCATATAGTGACTTCTAAAACTAATACTCCTAAATATTTGCAACATATCTTTTAGTGTTAGTAGCTCTTGAACTTTGACAAATTTAGAATTATTTGGCCCAAGTACATAAGCTTTGAGCTTAAAGCTGTAAGTCACTGTTAAAAATGCCCACATGTTGTCTGTGTTATTTCCCCTGTAGTTAATCTGATGCTTAAAACTATTTGCCAAGAAATTACTGAGACTGAAATAAACTGCTTTGCTGTTGAATGAAAATGAATAGGTGTGACTTCAGCAAAGGTGATGTGAGTATATTCTGGCTTTACAGAAATTGAATTAGGTTATCCATGACTTTTCCCTGCTCTTTGACAGGGCTCTCTGACATCAGCTGTGTGTAAGTGATCTTTCTAACTGTGCATGTGGGCACTGAAGATGTGTAAGTGCTTGGTGTCCTAATAAGGCGTTCCCAATATGTTCAGCCTTTAAAAAAAAGAAAAGAACTTTTAAATCAGCTGATTTGTATTTAAATGGATTTTCAGTAAAGCCATCAAATAAGCAGAAATCTCTGGTGATGGAAATGCAGGAGGGCAATTGGGTAGTCATGAATTATGCAGTGCAGTTACATGTTTTAAGAAGAAAAAAATATTTGCATGTTTTAAGGATTTTAATTTCTTGTTCTGCTTATGCAGGCTATGATCTTTGTGTTGCTTGATTTCTCCTGTTTGACAAACTAGATGTTTTTGTTTGTTTGTTTCAAATGATGTAAAAGAAATACCAACAGCATGTTACACAGAGAAATGATGCAATTGGCTATTCTATAGCACCTCTAACTTAGTCAGATTTCATGCAGGACCCAGCTGCAGGGTACCACACTGGGTTATGGTTACAGTAAGTTGTAAAATACTTGTACAGCTTTACATCCATGGGTAGGTCTGTGACTGTGGATGTGCTGAAAGCTGGTTAGACCCTCCTGAGTTCAGGCCTGTGCTACAATCAGTGATGTATTTAATGTTACCTTTTGCAGGAACCATCTTCCAGAATAAGATAGTTTAACCTGAGGAAAGAGTGAAGGATCCATTTTTTGGGTTTAATTCCAGGGCATTGTGCTGGAACTGGTCACATAATGTTCTGGGAACATGAAGTGTATTCAATCCTCTTAGAAGCTATGAATCAGAGTAGTGCTCTCTTCCAGAACTAAGACTGACAATATGCCAACATTCTCTAGAACAAGGCAGAGCATAGATTTTCACTAGACTGGTGGCAATTGCAGCTGCCATATGAAGTGAGCAGAAATGAAGAGATATTGAATGGACAAGGTAACATAAAGAGTGCTGATTTAGGGCAGAGAGGTCATTAAAGAAGTCAGACCCCTCACTGTACACACACCTTTCCACTGTGTGTGCACGAGTGACATTTGTGCAGTCAGCTTTAACAGCTGGGTGCCAGCAGGTGCAGCAAATTCCATGGCAACTTGCATCACCCAAAATCGAGGCTGTGGTAGCCTTGCTCTGCCTTCAGGGTAAGGTCCTGTCCACCTCCTCGAGTCTGCTCTGGGTGCTTGTGTGATCACACACACTAAGCTGTTAGAGGCAGGTTATCCATCTCAAAATCAACCCAGCTCCAGTGTGTGAGCAGCTTTCAGGTGGATTAACCCACTCAAGAGCTCACAGCACACAAGGGTTGCTACTACCAGTGCAAGGGAAATGGAGGGGATGTCTCGACAGGGATGAAGGGGATTTAAAGAAGGCTAAGCAGCTGTGGAGAAGTACCTTAATGGTTATTAGAATGTTTTGTTCAGAGAGTAGAATAAACTCTGCTTTGTAAGGGATTTGTATCTCACTGAAGTTATGAGTGATGAGCCCACAAGGAATCTCTGCTATCAGCTCACCCTGGGTTAATGGTGAGTGTCGTGATTATGATGATATTTCACGTGAGGGCAAAAGGATCTATCCCTAGTTTAGCAAGCCTGGAATCCAGACAGGACAATTGAGGGGTTTTATGTGGAATGGTGATCAATGTGGATGCAGCTAAAAGCAATGGTCTGAAGAAAGCAGCACCTCAAGCCACGTGAGGGCTTACACAGTGAGATCTGAGAGGCTTCAGCCAGACTTCAGCAAAAGACTGAGAGTGTTGAAGGAGAGACAAAACAGGGGAGAGTGCCTTTATTTCAACTGAGAGGGATGTCTGGGAAAGGAAGTTCTGCTCAGCTGGAGTAAGTGCTACTGGGACAAATGAGGTACAACAAAGACACAAGTTAGGGTGGCGTTGTTAAATGTAGCAAGAGGCAAGATAATCAGTAAAAATGTGGTGTAACTTCTCCTGTTCTCTCAATACTCCAGGTAAAACAGAATGTTTTAAAGGACTTCTTTGACAATTACTTATTAGCATCCATAAAAGTAATTTTTAAATACAGGCACGAGAGACATCCAATATAGAAACATCTTAAGTCACACAGGAGTGAGGAGTAAGAAGATAACATGAAAGGTTCTCATTACTTGGAAAGGAAGTGTGTAAAGAGGTTATTTAAATCTCTGATTTTAAGGATTTTGGTTTATATTACAATCACTCTTTCTCATTTTTGCAGTGGATATATATGAGTATGTCGAAAGGAAACCACACCTTCCTTACAAGCAGAGGGAACAACTTCAGAAAGGGGGATTGTTCTAAGGCCAAATCAGAATGGTATTGCTGCCAAGTGAAATTTTGCACTTGGAACCTGTGGAGGGAGGAAGAAGTGTTAATGTGGTAACAGCCAGTGGAATGCACACAGTGTGTAACTTGTCATTCACAGCTCCAACTCCTCTCCATGCAGAGGAAACAGGATGAAATATTGCCCAGTTGTACCTGAAACAAGATGCTGAAAGAGAGGCAGAAAATGGTTCTGACGGGCACTGAGGTGCTGCTTGTCCTGGTCACCCTGAGGAGGATGGGCTGTCTCTGTGGGATGCACCCACTCCCTCTGCTTGTCTGCAGTGCCCATGCACATTCTGTCTCATTAGATTGGCTGGACAAGCAGCTGCTGATATAATGAGACAGAAGACCATAGTTGAGAATAAAAAACGCCACCATTTACTTTTCAAAGAAATTCAGAATGGTTTTTTTAAGCAAGAATTTGGAATTGAGTGAGAAGTCAGTGAAATTGGAAAGTGAGGAAGGATAGTCACTACAGGTATCTTTTTATGGCCCTTTGGTGGCTTTACATTTCTCTTATTAGAGTATGCTAACTTTCATAAACAAGATTTTAACCAGATTAGGGAACAGTATTTTAGATTTACGAAATGAAATATGGAAGTAAAAGTGTGATTCTGTCAGCATGGAGATTCATGGTTTCAGGTATGTCATTGTTCTTGACTGTTGGAACTCTTACATCAATTAATTTATATTACTATCAGAGACTTGGGTGTAATTAGGTTTTCTCATTAAAAGCACCTGTATCTTCTGAAAAGTGGACCATCTTGAGTCTGACACTGTTACATTTTTTTAAGTAGGCTTGCAGAGCAAATAGTATGTCTTTGTCCAAAAATTTAGATAGGTTAGTTTATTACATTTGAATTCTTACCAAGATGTTTTCCTTTAGAGATGTGTACAATAATGATGACTTTGAATTTCCAGATGTATAAATGCATGTGTAAGCATCACTGCTGGGTTCTTTAGGAAACAGTGGAGGTTTGTCAGGAAGAGTTCAAGGTTTTGCAGTACAAAGTAGTTTTTGTTGTACAATGCATGTGCTGAAGAATAGCTGTGCAGACAAGTTGGGCTAAAATGCTCGGTATTAGTGTGATGTGTCACTGCCTGGTGCAAAATGAGTCACTCTCTATAGAAATGCAAAATCACATTATAGAGTCTAGAGTCTTGTACTTTATTCATATATGGACAAGACTGTCCTTTGTCTGTGATACTGGTTTTCTTCAATATCTGTATGCATCTAATTTAAGCACACAGACAGCATGACATTGGTGTATGTACCATCTCATGCTAATGATGTTTGATTGGTGCCATTTGCCTCCATTTTCTCAGGGTTCAGTATCTTGTTCTCCTTTTTCGATGCTTTTTTTATATTTGATTAAAGATTTAAGTATAGTTGTCAAACTGCAGTGGCTGTTTTCTCATATGTAGANCTCTCCTTTTTTGATGCTTTTTTATATTTGATTAAAATATAAAGACTTAAGTATAGTTGTTAAACTGCAGTGGCTGTTTTCTCATATGTAGAAATACTGGCCTCAGAGCTGTATTTATTTGGGCTTGCTTCAGAACGGTTGTTTATGTTCTGACTGAACAGTTGCAAGTAGGAAAGATCATTTAATGCTGCTTGGAAGGACCATCTTTGAAGTCATCAAACTGCAACAAGTCTGGAGAAAGCATGAGAGTTAGTGGAGCTCCATGGTTTATGCAATGGCATAGAGATGAAGGCTTTACTTAGAAATATGATTTTTCTTGTTGAAGTGTATCAGGATTTTGCCACAAATTGGACTTAGAGGCAAGGAGGAGTAGGTGGCATGTTGGTAACTTGAACAACTGAGTCTGCCATGAGATGGGTGCAGTTTCTGGAAGATACTTCTCAATGCTTTTGCTGCCTCTGAAGTTCAGTAGCTACCAAAGGCATCAAGTGTAAAAGCACTGTGGTTTAGAAGTGCCTTTGTGAAGCCTGTGTTTCTTACTTTTTCATGCCACTGGTCAAACAGTTGAAGTGAAAATTGCAGTGTTAGTGGGTACACTCAGAAAGCCAGTGTAGTTAGGGAAGGATGCCAAGTCTGATAGGGATTTCAAGTTTAAAGCATTTAAGACTTTAGACAATCACTATGTGTCTCAGAATTACAGACGTAGAAGCAGTGGCTGTGCCCCAGTTCAGCTGGTTTAAGAGGCTGTAGGACCCAGAGGTAAAAGTCCAATTTCAGGATAAGGATATTACTGCAGCAGATTGTCTGGGTAAGTTAATAGCAAGTTCCATTAATCACTGGGTGGTCCAGCTCATTTGTGAAGAGACTGTGGGGGAGCAGAGGGGGAAGAATTGTGTTTGAATTGTTCTTTATTGGAGCCAGTGCATGGCCACTGCTGCTGAGATGCTGTTCTAGGTCTCTGTGGCTGGAATCAAGCGTCTGATTTGTGACAGCTGCTCTTCTTTCCTTTAAATGTACAACACATTTCCTTTCACGTTGTTCAGTGGCTAATGTTCAAACTCTGTGCCAGTGGTTAAAAAGAATAAGGAATGTGTGTAATTGGGAAGCAGAGAAAGCTGCTCTGTGTTATGGGAAAGAAATAAATGATACTTTTTACCACTACAGTTGAGGGTCCTGCCATAATTATCTGCATGTGATTACTGATTGCTTAATATTTGTCTGTCAAAAAACTTCATAAATAAAATTATCTCAAGTACTGTAAGCATTGTAAGAGAAAGGGCTTAGCCTTTTAGGTTTATTAAATGGTGGAATACATTCCTTTAAACATTTTCTGATACAATTACATTAAATATTCTGTGTGCTTCTGGCTCATGTATTTAACATTACCTGGTAGAGCTGTAGGTCTCACCTGAAGTTTAAATCCAAAAAGTATTTTGCTGCTGACGGGTCTGAAGGCAGGAGGAGACTCAAGTCCCATTTAAAAAATGAAGGGTTTAACACATGTTGATATTTTGTCTAAGTGACAGATTTCTGATCAAAGGCCTTTACTCTTGCAGATGGTTTAGAACCAAGGTGTATTGCATTTTCTGAGCCTGGCACTCAGTACTTCATACGCCCTTTGGCAAGTGTTCACAGTCAGTGCAAGTGGTGATGCTTATCTCTGGTGTTCTTCAGTTCAGGTGTCTGGGCATCTGAGGGAAAGTGCTTTTGCAATTTAAAGGCAGAAGGTCAAATTTAATGAAACGTGGAGTCATAAAGGGTGCACATCTATGTGATAGGAAGCAAAGCTGATAGAAGGTGGGTTTTCAAGGAGAGGTTTATTGCAACCCTCCTTGAAAGCAGAAGTAGTTTTTATCTCTTCCTGGCTATTTTCTTCCTGCTCCTTTTGTTATTTTCTGTTCCTCAAAATAACAGCAAGTACATGATCTTCTCTGAGCTGTTCTCTATGGTATTTCTGTCCTAGGACTCTTTATTCTTTTAACCTTGAGTTGAAATTGTAAATTACCAGGATAAACCAGTCTTCTACTTTGATAAAAGAACATGAGACTGTACCAATAAATGACTCTTGAACAGAGCACTGAAGAGAACAAAAGTATATGCATCTCTTGATGGGAACAGAAAAGAGACACTAGCAGGAAAAAGGGAAGGAGGGGCTGGCTTGTGAGAGAGAATATTTAGGATGGAAGGTTGAATCAATTTTTATCATCTGTAGATGTACAAAGTAACTGATCATTGTAAAATGTATCATTTCCTGCCTAAGTATCATTTTTCTGAACAATTTGTCAAGCCACTGTTCTTAGCTGTGAGAACATTCTTTTTGACACTTATGCAACAAAAATGGAACAACAGCTGGACAGTTGTTGGTCCCTCTGAGTTGGGCTTAATGTTGGAACTAAAATAAAGATTAGACCTTCTGGGAAAAGTGTGTGTGTGTGTGGGATTTGCTCGGGTTTAGAGCAGGCCATTCATCCAGCAGAGGTGGAGAGAAGGGTTTGTTAGAACAAAATGGAAACTGAAAGAAACCTGAGGCAAAGAGAGGTAAGTGATAATGAGGGATGAAGTAACAGAGAGAAAAGCAAACTAAATGGAAACAGTGCTAGTGAAAAGAGACTAAAATGAAAACAAGAAAGGTGCTAAGGTACTGGTGATGAGTAAATGAGGAGAAAACAACATTTCTTGGGATACATGGATAGCTTAACTCTGTGAGAGAGAAAACTTACAAAGCTTAATAGAAATACTCAAGAGATGGGCAAGATTTACAGCTCTGTATTCCTGTGCTGCAAGGTGAGGTGAGCACACCCAGAGCACTGCCAGGAAAACCTGACCCAGGAGGTGAGTGCCTGAGCAGAGCTGAGGGTAATACAATCAGTCAGAGGCCAAGTGATTTCCTTGCTTTCCCCTTCCCTCCTCCTTGTTTCAGTTTCTGAGCACCCAGCCAAACTCTTACCTTTCTCAGTCTCTGAGATGATGATACCCTAACCAAGAGCAGGCTTTGTCCTGGTGTTTGAACCTGTGGCATTGATTTAACCTTGATGGGTTAAATGCTCCTTGAGGAGCATCAGTTTCACTGTCTCTCTCCCCGAAAGGGAAGCAACATTTGTACTTCAGCCTTGCACAGGAGCTTCAGCAGTCTTTAAATTGTGACTGGGACCCTGGGAACCCAGCTGGCAGGGACTGCTTAGGGAATGCTCTTGTCAGGGGCATGTTCCATTCCTGCAGCTCTTCTCCAGTGTCTCAGGTGTGAGGGCTGGTACAGCTTTGGGCCACTTCTTTCCAGAGGCTCTGAAACTGGGATCTGCAGGCTAAAAGAAGAATTAGTAGAAAACCTCATTGAAAATAGAGCTAAATTCAAATAAATTCACAAATGAAATACAGGAATTTAAAGTGCTAATGTTTTAAATAGGACTCAGAATTAAATTATTATGGAGCATTAAGTATGCTACCCTTTCAAAAGCAGTAATATCTGCCATGGTTTTCTTTAAAACTTCATTTTTGCAAACTATGGCACTGGTCATACTGGTGAGAGAAGCGCCAGCTTGAGCTAATTTTGCAAATGCAGAGAACTGGGATTTGAGAAGCAACAAAAAGAGGCATAGAGTGGATGCCTGGAAGAAATCAGTGCATTTGCTGCAAAAAAAGAATTCTGTAAAAGTGAGGGTTCTGTGTATAATTTAATATTATTACATGTGCCTTTTGGGTAGGTTGGATTGCCATTGCTTTGCAAATGATCATGCAGTGTTTCTTTGCAAAAGTTATCTTTTCATTTGCACTGGCAGAGTGTTGCCAAGCCTGGAGCCATCAATCTGAGCTTTGTTGTGCAAGTCTGCCTTCTTTCCAGAGTATTCAACTTCCTGTGTACTTTTTAAGCATCTAGCTCATTTTTGTGAAAAAAATATTTGCTGATTGTCAGAATTCTTAATCTTGTTTGTAATGTGTTAGTCCACAGTGCTATGGATCTTGCCACGTACATTGAAGTTTGCAATTGATGTGTCCAAACATGTACAGGTAACTCCATAGCCAAGCAGTAGTTTAAATATTGGCAATTTCTGTGGTGTTCTCTTTGTGATAACTGTAGACCATACACAGAAGCTGCCCTAAACTGCATGTGCCCTAAGGTTCTATGATTTGGATGTACAGATTGATTAAGAAAATAGCCACAACCTATCTAGCAATTATTTTTGAATGTAAATAATAGAAGCCTTTGCTGTGCCAGATGAAACTCAAGGACAAAATATTTCTTGAAAAGAAGACATTAAGTGATAGTAATGCAGTAGTAGTAGTTTAGCTGCTCTCAGCTGTTTATGACTAGAATCTGAAATGAAACAGAGCTCGTATCTTGGCAGTGTTGAGTCCTGTGTGCTTCTCTGATGAGTCTCTTGGGTTAGACTCTTAAGAAGTATTTACATGCCTAGAGATTTAGATAAGCACTTGGTGGGGTATTCAAAAGCATCCAGGGCTCTAATACCTCTTGGCTTACTTAAGGGAGTGTGTACATGTGCGTGTGTGCAAAAGCTGTTGATTAATTCTATTAGTTTGAAGAAAATTCATAGAAAATTCAACAGGAAATAACATTCCAGCCACTGATTTATTTCACAAATACCTATGTATCTATTGCATCTTCTCTTCCTATAGTTTTTTTGTTTTATTCTTGTTTTTCATTGCTTGCCTGTATTTGTTGAAGCAAAAGAAAAAGTTGTTCATCCTTGGGCCTTCTGATCTGCATGGAAAAAAATGTCCTTTGACACATCATTTTGCAGAATTTAAGTGTCACCACTCAAAATTTGAAAACTTGAAATCATCTAGTCCTACCTATTTTAACATGGAAAATAGATATGAACACTTCACTGACTGCATGTGGTAAAATCTCTTTTGCATAGATTGTACATTCATGTCTTAATTTTTGCAACAAAATCTGGAATTGAACTCTCACAATACATAAACTGTATTCCCAAAATAACTAAATTGTGCAACTCACAATTTGTGTTCCATAAACATAACTTTCCCTTGTTTTGCCTGCTCAGAAATACAGACAGAATATTTTATTTAAGACTGCATTACTCAGGGCAAAGAGTGAAGATGTGGGACTCTGGCATTCTCATTTCAGAGTTAGCAGTTGTTTACAGTTTGGCCAAGGACAAGTCACTTTAACCCAAATTCAAATATTTAGTCTTTTACTTCCTCCCCTATGTTAATGTTGTATTAGGAGGTTGGATGTGTGGTTTCAGCCTGGATGAATTTGTTCCCCATGTTTCCTGAAGCATCCAAAGCTATAGCAGCAGATAAAAAGTAGCTCCTGCTGAGAGCAGAAAGTCTGGAATCCAGACATGTGGAAAAGCAGCACAAGTAGCACGGGCTTGCTTTTAATGAGACACTTGAGACCTTTGGAGTGTCACAGAAAGGGTGAAGCTGTCCATTACATTGTGAGGATAAAATATTCTGAAATATGCTAAGACCTTTCAAAGGACATGCTTGCTTAGAGCGAGAGACAGCGCCCTTCTCAATGTGCAGACTTCTTTGTAAGTCTAGATTACACTGTCTATATTTACACATACTTTGGCTGGATTTGGTTAATAAGGTTAATTTAAAAGGCTGCATGATTGTGTGCACACTAGATCAGCTGGGTGCAGGATTTGGAGTGTTGACTAAGGAACATGAAGTGCCCAGCATTCCTGACCCTACTTAAAATTCTCTTTCTGGCACAGACTTACTTGTAGAACAACTTCATGCAGTATCAGAGCTAGAATTCAATGTCTGATGTTTCTGTTACTAAATTAATAACAAAAACCCTCACCCAAACCAAGCCATATGTAATTTTGTGCCTAATTCTGGCAAAAAATTACATACAAGAAATACACTAGGAAGAGCACAGGAATCATGTGGTAAGTTCTCAATATCACTGTCAAACAATTGAGATTAATTTTTTTTTTAAACAGATACAGAAAATATCAAATTGATTAATAGATCTTTCAGGAGGTGTTATTATTGACTTTCATAAAAAGCAGGACCAAGTCTGATGGATATTGGCCTGTTTTAACAGATGACTTAGTTGTTTACTGGCAGGTACTTCATCTTACACTATCAATTGTAGACTTCTGAGACCAAGAGGTGTTACTGTATCTTCTGCTGCTTTCTTGAGAGATGATGAGTTTCTTAAGCACATGCACAGAATTTTTCAATACTCAGGTCCGTTTTCTTTCTGTTTTCTTTCTTTTTCTTGAAAAAGCAGGAATCAAATACTGTTTAATGCATCCTGGAGTTCCTGTCAGCAGAAAGAATTGTAAGGATACTGGGAACTTGGAGCTCTGGTCAGACACACACATCACAGACATTGTGTGGCAGATCTTTGTCTAAAGCCCTCGTTAGCTTCATTAAAATGGCCACCCTTCTGTTTTGAAAACTTTCTGTTGTGATAATGCTCCCACATGGCAGAATCTTTTGTTTAGACTATGTAAAATCAGGCTGTTCGACTAATAACACTAAACTATTTTCTTCCATATTTTTTTCTTTTTTTTTTGGATTGTGTAAGTCTTTCCTCAGGAAAAGATACATTCCTCAACCAGTAACCTCGTTTGTCATGTTCTTGGGCTCTTTGCCCTTTTCTTTGATGGGGTTTCCCAAGCCAAGGCTGTTAAGTTGATTAAATACATTGACGTGTACCCAGGTGTCTTCACCAGTCCTTATTCATACAAGTTGATCTAAGGCAGGAGAGTTCACATAAATGGTACAGCACAGCTGTTTGTGAAAGAGTTGAAAGCAGCAGAAATTCTTGTCTGTGTGGGTATGAGTGTCTCACACATCAGTGGGAAAGCAGAACCTCCAGCTGATGGGTTGGGGAGGGGGTTTTGCCGAAAGATGTCTTGGATTGTGAGATGTATCTGGATTGCTGAAACTCCTCCATCACTGAGGAGTGCTGTCGTTGCTCAGTGTCACTGACAGTGCTTGTCAGGGCTTTCTCAATTCCCGAATGCATGGATTGCACTGTTGGGGCTTCCTTTCTGAGCAGAGCTGAGCTGCTGCCTGTGAGCTTTGCCAGAGCTGTGCTGCTGCCGCCCAACAGCTGTGACTGTTCATGGATTCCGTGTGGGAATGGGCACTGCTCTCTGCAGGAGCAGGTGGGGACTCCTGATGGGCTGGGTCCATTCCTCTTGGTGCTGGCAGCTGCAGGGGTGACTGTAGAGCTCTCAGCTGATGGCCTGGCTGGGCTTCTCTGTGCTCTGGGTCCTGCTCAGCTGTGAAGTTTGCTCCGTGTTAGGAAGTAAATTGCATAGTAATGCTTGGCAGAGATCTGCACGGGACCCCTTGGCTGTGATGTGCTTGTGTGCTGCCCTGGCAGCTCACAGAACATCTCTGTGTGGGACAGATGTGTTTGGGGGCATCCTGGGATCCCCCTTCCCAGGCAAGCCACGTCACAAACACCTTTCTCTTCTATTCCTCTCTACTGGTGTATCCTTGTGTAACTCAGGTCATCTGTCTCCCTAAAAATAATCTTCTGTGATCTTGTTGCTCCTGTTTCCCTGAGAAGTTGCAAGTAATAAAGTAATGTTCATAAATATTAGTGAGATAGGAATGTTCTTCATGAATATAAACATTCTGGCAGTACTCTCATGCATTTTTTTAACTTTGTTTGGATGATTCAGAGATCTCTTGGTAGAAAAGTATGTTTTCCTTCTTGGGAAACAGGCCCTTGAGATTCCTGGTGTCCTTTAGATGGCCTGGGTTCTGGGGGTTTTTTGTTGTGTAAAGGAATTTCCTGCCAAAACCTGGGCTCTGAAAAATGAAATGGGGCTCAGTTTTTATATTTCATAAGTTGTATGAAATTTTCAACATTAGAAAATGTGTAAAAAATATTTTAATATTTATCTTGATGTGTCTTTAAATGTAACACATTTCTCTACATATATTTAAAATCCTTCATATTTTAAAAAAATAGTAATATTTTTGGTATTTTAATTTTGTTGACTGCTGGGACAAGGTTTCCTATCAGGTCCATCAGAAATCCCTAAGGAAATTGATAGTGTGAGCATAGTCATGAGGTGTCTTTGAAGTACAACCATGTCCTACAGTTCTTTATGTTTCTACTGTAAATATCTGAGAATAGACATCTTCAGTGAAACACTAGGATGTGAATTCCTCTGGCCATGGATGTAGCTTTCTGGAGTTCTGGTTCAGCTGCTTGTTGTAGGGAATGAATAATGGGTCAATCATCCAATTTTATGTAACTCTTCTTTGTTTCCCTGAATTTCTATAGAAATGTACTCTGCCATGGGTACTGACAGAAAGCTGCTTGAATTTTGTATCCTCAATTTGATAACAATTTTAATGTGTTCATGTCTCACATAAATTCCAAAATGTTATTATGTTTTATAATTATGGATGAACCATTACCAAAAGAGAAAGCTGCACTTTCTTAAATACCTCTGTACACGCATTGTTAAATTCAGAGATATTTCATAGCACTTATGCAGCCATGGGAGCAATAACAAGTATCTGGCTCCTAGGGCACAGCTTCTTGCACACCATAATTTTGATTAAATAGCAGTAGAATCCAATTCAGCTGCTTGATTAATTTTTTCCAAGAAAGCCCCAGTCCCCGCTGCTGCTGTCAGAAATCTTTTCTGCCATTTTACCAAATGCTTTGGGGAAATCTGTGCCACTGTTAGCTGAAAGTTTAGCAGAAGAGAAAGTTACAAAATGCTTCATTGTGAAAGTGATGACCCTCTGAGCTTGCCACTGCGAGGTGCTGAGCACTCAGGGCTTCATCCAGAAAAGCACTTCAGCACCTACTGAGGATGAACTTAGAAGATTTGCTGGAGGTGAGCCAGAGTGCTCTGTATTTGTGTGACTGAAACATCTGCACTTTGTAGTAGACCCTCTATTTATTTTGGAGGGCAGAATAAATCTTTTTTCTTTAAAGTACATCAGAGCAAGAGAATTTCTGTTTTCTTTGAAAACACAGTGTACTGAGGTGACTCCAGAGTTCCTGCCACTGAGTGCTTAACCTCTAAAATGAGGGATTTGTATTTTCTCCAAAGCATTAGGATAGAATGAGCTATATCAGTTTAATTAAAAGAAGAGGTCCAAGTACTTGTACGCTTCCATAGTTTGGTTTTTTTTCTTTATTGTTGTAGGGATATTTTAGGAGAAAGTATCTTTTTAGGTATATATTATCCATTTGCATTTGTACCCAAGGGCCAAGTACTGTGTTTCTTTAGTCTTTTGTTTATGCCTATATTTGAAAATGTGCATCTTAGTTTAGTTTCTCAGTGTGGGGTGTTGCTTTCTCTTCTGAGCATCCAGACCTTTAGGAAATCTCTAGAAGTCAATCACAGGGCTGCCTAATAGCTGCCTATTCACCTAGCTAGTAAAGGAGAATATTTTATTCTTTCTTTTAAAGAATATTTTTCTGTCATGGTGGCAAGCTTTGTGCAGCTGGCCCTGCCAGGGTGTATTCCTGTAAAGGTTTACTAAGATGCAAGACATTAAGCTGTGTTGTAGGTCAAGTCCTTGGTGGTCTGCAATACATGCACTAGTGGTAACCTTTTTTTTTGAGTGTGGGAGTTAGTGATTTATACGAAATACAGCAATCAGGAAAGAAGAAAAACAAATAATATGTGTAACATTGTGGTAGAACTTGGAAGCACAAAACAGAGAATTACAGATATTTGAGGTTAAACTACTTTTGATCCAGAAAAGAGGCTGAAATCTTGGTCTCTAATCTTGATAGAGCATTCTGGAAAAGGACAAAGAAGAAAATCTCTCCCTCCCCTCAGGATGTTGATCACTGCAAGGAGATTTGACTTTGTCCTGCCAGCCACCCTGTTCTTCCCTTTGTTTATTACAGGCTTAAATAAGATCCTTGAGAAAACTGTTGGTAATGTCACATTGCATTAAACCAAATCAAACACTTACATGGCTGCAGGGAAATCGCTGGAACTTTTAATGATTTATTAAGAGAAGCATAACTATTATGTGTTAACCATACTGGAATGTAGTATTTTGTACTAAGTACTGTATTTAAGATGTATTTAATGCATTTGTGCAGTTTGGCCTAGTTCTGTTTCTATGGGAAATGTAGCCATACAGTTACATTATTTCCTGGCTCTCTGTGTGTTAACTTTGGGGTGAATCTATTCATTTTCCCAGTTGATTGCTTGCTTCCTTCTTAAAGAGAGAGGAGAAATAAATTTAAAATCTTTTCATAGCCTTGGCTTTTTTGTCAGAATAAAAAAAATCTAGGTTTTGCCTCAGGGGTTTGACAGCATGCATATTTTTGACAAATGTAGGAATTTTCTATCCCATTAAAGTTTCAACAGACAATTTCAGCAGCTAGTCCTTCAGAACAAAATAAATACTGTAACTTTGCAAAGAGTCATTAAAATATCTTAAGCCTTTAATAGAATATGATACCTTTCATTCAGCCTTTAAATAGCACAGGCTGATTTCCTGGCCAGGTATGTACAAGAGTTTTCCTGGCCAGCCACTTCTTTCAACAGTAGCTGAATAACAACAATAGAACTGTAGTGGCTCAATCCTAGTTAGTAAGTCTTGCAAAAGAAGGGCAAAACAAGTGAAACAGAAGGTCAGAGCATGTGTGCAAGTATTGGCTGGCAAGACTCCCATTGACTTGTATTATAAAATACCCAGTGGATATATATTAAAAAAAAATAGGGTAATTATTTTGAGAGTTTTATCAGCTCTCTGTTGATCTGGGATATTTTTGGCAGCTTCTTATGTTCAGTAACCTTCTGTAGTGAAATATGAAAAACTGGTGTTATTCAGTGGATATGATGTACAAAACATTAGTAAAATACAGCATTTTTCTGAAGCTTGTTTGTTATAATCCATATAACAATGGGGAAATGTACTATTCCTGTGCATTGGGGAAAAATCTTAATATTCTTAATGTAATTTTTCAGTATTTTAATTTTAAATCTTGAGACATTTTTAGTTTGGAGTTTTGGTGAGCTGTAGATTTTACTTTAAAGTCTGGACTGCTCATGTGCTGTGTTCATGGAATCACAGAGAGGTAAGGGGCTGGAATGGACCTTAAAGATCATCCAGTCCCAAAACCCCCTGCCAGGGACAGGGATACCTCCCCCTAGGCCAGATGGCTCTAAGCCTTCTCCAGGTTTTGAACACTGCCAGGATTGAGGCAATGCTTCACTGTAACAAAACACATCAAAAGAAAATTATATTATCTGAAAAAAAAAAATAGATTAACAAAGAATTACCATGAGAACAAAATCCCAATATTAGGTTTATAGAATTTTTTTTCAGAGAATTTCTTGGAATATAAATGCCTTAGCAGATTAATATTTAGTTTTTTAAGACTGTAACAACATTGCAGGTTGCATTTTGAATTGTAGCTGGATATATAGAACTAAAATAGAAATCATCTATCTGGAGGGGTGTCTTTCAAAGACTATTTGTTTTATTCCACATTTTTCTTCATATAAAATTTTACATAAGCCCACCAGAGACTTTCAGATTGTTTATAATACAGCATCATATTTAATTTTTCAATTTTAAAAAGAACAGTCGGATCTAGCAAGAAGTAATAAAGAGCTTTTGTGTACAAACTGCAATGTTCCTTCAGGCAAAAAGGCCTTCTATTATATAGAGCATGCAAGTTTAACTACTGAAGGTAGTTTTCTATCATGTGTAACTTCAAATGAGAGATGATAATGTCTGATTTGAAAGTATTTTCATGTTCATAATTTAGCTTTGTTGCAGTTTTCTTTCTCTCACTAACTCTAATATAAGTGTGATAGAGGGAGTTGAACGTACACCTGAGAGGAGGAAATCTTTCCTGTTGCAGAGCTGTTCTCTGAGTGTAGGTTTTGATCCAGGGGCAGGTGCTTGGCTTCACCAGGGACAGGGCTAATGAAAGGCTTTAGCTTCTCATCTGCAGTGGAATAGTGAAGAGCTGGTGGCCCCCTGGTGGGAACTGATGTTTTTTCACAGCCACGAATTGTGGCCCTGTCTTGTGAGATGGTGCTGAATCCATGATGCCCAGGTTCTGAATTTGGAGGTGAAGGATTCTTCCTGTGGAAGAAATTCCAAACTCCTGGGAGTACGTGCTGTGTGTGATGGCAGCAGTTTTGTCTTTGATGAGGTGACTCGTAAAGCCTGATGGATATTGCCATGTAACCACACAGCCCCTCAGCTGGGCATCCTCTGTTTGTGTTCAAAGCATTTTGCTGCTTGATATAATGCATGTAAGTGATGCTCAGCAAATAGTCAGGGAACTAAAACTCAGCAGCTGTCTCCTTTGTGCATTCATTATTAATAATTAATTGGGTATCCTGTGACTTTTAATTGTGAGAAGGGTGATGCTAGTTTTACAACTCCTAAATTCAGTGTGATCAGAACAAAATCTTTTTTGTTCCTAAATGCGAGACCAGTACAGCTATTCCAAATTATACCAATATGAAATAAACTGTAGAGGTGTAAAATTTAATTATAACCATTAGAACTTAATACCAATTTTTACAGTTGATAGCTCAGGCAACTTGCAGACTTTAAGGAATAATTCTTTATGGAGTGTCATTTTTCAAAGGACATTAAAGCTCAGGGTAAATACCATTGAAGAAGTGTGTCCTTGGGCTACAAACTGCAGTATCATTAATGCTTGCATAGAACTGGGAAAGCATGTTAACAAAATTTTTTTAAATCAGTCCTTTTCTCCTCCAGGTGTAGGTGTGTGTTAGGTTTGGTTATTATTGATTACACTTTCACAGACAAGCAATCACATAACTTCATTAGGTTTATTTTTCTCCAGCACATAAATGGATTATCTGTAATGGAACAGCTATGGGCTTCTACCAATTGTGGGTTTTACAACTGAAGCCTGAGAAGGGTAATTCCCCCACTGCACTCAGCCTTTAAAAAGGTTTTGGGAAACCACAGATCTCTTCCTTGCCTGATGGAGAAAGATGTGTGAGACTGTGGAAAATGGCATTGATTATTTTTGGAATTAACAGTGCACAGAAAGGAGACAGAAACTGTTATTGTGGAGGAGCTGCAGAATTCTTGATAGGAATTCCTGCTTTTCAAGCAGCCTTGTCATGTACCTATCTCTGTCTGCTCAAGGACTCCTCAGACGTTCCTGCAGAGACCAGGGCAGTGTCCTACTCAGTGTGTGACCTCAGGTCACTTCTCTACTGTCATGTCTTACAGCAGCAAGATGATGACCCACAGGAACTCACTGGTACTTGGGGCTTCTCCATCTGTTTTATCTGCTTTTGTGCTCGTTCTGTCAGTACTCTGGAAGAGAAATGATCCTGGCAAGTGTGTGTGCTGCTTGGCATATTAAGCATGAAGATTGTGAGTGCTGCTGTAAAGCCAGTAGAAATAATTAGCTGTACGTCTCTCTTTGAACTCTCATTTTCCCTTAAGCAGGACTGTGCTCTGACTGTGTGGTAGCTGTGATATTGATGCAAGGTCAGGCACTGCTGAGCTCCCAGCTCTGCTTCATCAGCTCCTGGCTGGTTTTTGGCAGGGCAGTGTCCTCCCCCCACACCTGGGCTGTGCAGGCAGTGACCAGGGAACAGGGAACCATTGCACTGCGGAGAGCCCTGACCCACTTTCAGGTTATGCAAGTCCCCCAGGCCCTTCTAATTCAGTGAGATGAATTCCCTTTTAGAAGGTGCTGAGGACAAACAAAATGCTTTATTGGGGACAGGTTTGGGGACCAGCAGCAGTCAGCAAGCTAGGCCTGGATTTCACACTATGCTGTTACAGTTTCAGTGATAAAAGCCAATTAAAAGAGAGAAATTTTAGGTATTTTTAAAGGAATTTAATGTTTGATAAATGTGTTAAATCACTGTCGTAGGGGAGAGATGCTTTCAAAGGCTGTTTCACTCTGGGTGAGGATCTGGCTTTCGTTTCATGTTGTCACAGTGCAGGTACCATGCCCTGCAAGAAGCAGATGGCTGAGTTCTGCTCGGTGGCTTATTCCTGGCCATGATTTACACAGTGAGGACCACAGTCAGGTCTGATAGCCTGGAGTTTTCACACAAAAGCTGGTTAACTTTTAGCCTTTTCATAAGATTTACTGAAATCTATCTGAAACTGGTGCTTTGAGTTTTTGAAGAGCACCTGGAATTCTTGTTTTGATCATAAAGGTGCTCAGTCTCACAGGTGAGTGACAGGGAAGCATTTTTCATGAGTCTGTTCCTTCCACAGCATTGCACACAGCAGCAGGAATGGGAGTTACATCCCTGAACCTACTGGCACATGGGGCCAGAAGGTTCTCAGAAGTACAGAGCTGCAGAGACGCTCTTGGAAAGGTTACTGTGAGTTTACCTGCAGTCACACTCTGGTCCCTGTGCTGAAATCTGCAGTGTAGGTCATGCCTGTAGAGTACAAACTCTTCAAGCATGAGAAACCACTTTTTTGGTTGCTTGTTCTAAATTTGTGTCAGGTATCCTTGTCTCTCTTGAAGAGAGTGCTTCACTCCCAAGACTGTTTACTTTTGTCCTGCATAGTTGCCTCAAATGGATGCTGGCTATTTTCTAATCTGGAGTCAATTCCTGTAGCTCTCATAGATATTTATTCTGTAATTAAATAACAGTACCTTTTTTTGTGTGTTAAATTTATCTTTTTACAGTTATTCAGTGAAAAAATAAGTGGAGCAGAAGGAACAAAGTTAGATGAGGAATTTCAAGAGATGGAAAGGGTAAGAAAAGTCACATGATGTTTTTCAATATTAAACTATTGCAGAATCAAAAATATTTCATGTTTTTGAAAGTGATTGAATGGTATTGTAGATTTACCTGGGGGAGGAAACCCTATAATGTGCTTCCAAACAGAAAGATAAAGGGATAAATGCAAATTTGTCCTTGAGCCTTGTCAGCTCAGCCAAGGGAGAAGAGACATCCACCAAGGCTGTTTGAGAAGAGGATCAGGGTCCACTGACATCTCTTCACAGTGAAGAGAAATTCCTCCAAGAAGGGTGCAGAGCACCAGGAGGAACCTTCCCCTGGCTGTGTGGGAGTTTAGAGAAGTCTGCAGTGTTAGTGAGGCTTTGTAAGTATCACAAAGCCTTTGCATCTGATAAAATTGGTGATAAAAATCTGACTACTTGGGCCAGATTTTCTCCTACTAAAAGATTATAGTTTTTAGTTTAAATCTGCCTTCAGAAATTTACCTGAAATTGGCATGTTTGCTATCCACTGATGAGTTGTGTTGCAAATTAAACAATGTTACTGCCAGTTTCTGCTTTTACAATTCTTATGGATTTTTTTATTTGCCCTTGCCTTTCTGTGTATTTTTTAATGTTCATAGTAGACTTACTTTCTTTTTCAGAAAATTGATGTTACTAATAAAGCTGTAACAGAGCTTCTGTCCAAATCCACAGAGTATCTTCAGCCAAATCCAGGTAGGGTTGGAGCAATAGGTGTTGGATTTTGACAAATGCTGTTTTATTACTTGGAAATTAATTCTAGGTAAATAAAAACTAATTAGGTCATTATTATGAGGTTTCTGTGTGGAGTTCTGCAAAGTTCTTCTAAGCAAGAGGGGGAGAAAGAGAGGAAGTTGGCTTTGGCTGTGCTTGTATCCTGTATTTGCATTCTGCAATATTTCTAATCAAGGAGCTTACAAGCAGGACTATTCAGAAGAATGTGAGTGTTGGTGAATATTTGCCTGGAGAAATGATGCTTATTCAGTTGGGAATAAAAACTAGTTTCATATGGCTCATATTGTTGAATGGAATCTTATTTCAGCTTTGGACTATGAGGTACTGACAACAAAAAAATTACCAGTCTGAGATGAGCTTCATGACTTTGCTTGTGAAATGATTTATTGCTTGAGATAGAAAAAAAAAATTAAAAGCGATAAAACCAGTTTTAAAACTAATCTGTGTCCCTCTTAGCATACAGGGCCAAGCTGGGGATGCTGAACACTATGTCAAAGATCAGAGGACAAGTTAAAACCACAGGCTACCCCCAGACAGAGGGACTCCTGGGAGACTGCATGATACGGTATGGCAGAGAGCTGGGCGATGATTCTATGTTTGGTGAGTTTGTGCATCTCCTCTGCCAATATTTCAGCATAAAGTCCTTTGCAAAGTCTTACTGACATAACCTGTGTAGTTGGCCACTGCAGGTAAGAGGGAAAGTTAAATGCAGGGCTCAGGGGATGATTGATACAGCTCAGGAGCAGAGTGCTCCTGCACATTTGTCCACCCCTTTTGCAGGTGGGTTTGACACCACTGTTGCTGATGCTGTCTGATCATCCCTCTTATTGAGCATTTTAGTTTCTAAGTCGCCAAACCTAAATAATTCAGGGTGATTCTTAAATGCAGTTTATTTCTTTTAAGCTTTATATAAAAATGGCTATTTTCAATTTGAGAACTAAACTAAGGGAAATAATTCCTGTAGAAAGAAATAAACAGTAACACTGGATGCTTTTTTTAGTAATGACCTATGCAAATACAATAGGGAGAAAAAAAAAATTTCTCCTGATATCTGTTGGAGAAAAAAAAAAAATGTAATTCAGAACAAAAATTTTCTAGTTCCAGTTTTGTATAAAGAACAAGCATAACTTGCATTATTTTCTTTTTTGCTCTTCAAGGGACTGCAGCAGATACAAAGATACCTATTTGAAATGGCTGTTTTAAAAGACAAATTTTCTGCTTTTACATATCTTGAGATATAAGAGCCTATTCTTTACCACAGGCCTTGCACTACTGGATGCTGGTGAGAGCATGAAGCAAATGGCAGAAGTGAAGGACTCTCTTGATATAAATGTCAAACAAAATTTTATTGATCCTCTACAGTTATTGCAGGACAAAGATTTAAAAGAGATTGGGGTAAGTTTTCCAGGGTAGAGTTTCACTTAGCAATAATCAGAGTCAAATCAAACCCTAATTCCCTGAGTTATTTTTCTTGAAAGCAGCAAGGTAAATAAATTTTGTTGTAATAGATTTTCTCTCTAGCAAAACAGTGATAAAATCTGCTTAGAATCAATGCCTGACTACATCTCCCTTGTCTAACTTACTCAATTTGCTATATTTCTTGTGCAGTTAGTACAAGCATAGTGGAGAGAATTATATTCCTTTTCTGCTGTTTTATTTTAATGAACATTTTTATTAATGCTTTTGAACATGTGAGTGGGCTGTGATTTACTGCTAGTGATTATCCTATCTTACCATCTCTGTCAGCCTAAAGCTGTTTATAATGGAGAATGAATATAACAGTTAAAAAAGGCTTTCCAGGGCAACCACAGAATGATCTGAATAGTGTTATAAAATGTTGAAGTGCCATATGCCACTATAGGAAAAATACAGGACACTAAGGAACACATTCTTAACCTTTAGAGTTAAGTTTTTCACTGTTTTTGTTTACAATGTGACAATTCAAAGAAATCCAGGCAGTCTTTGTCTGAGACAGTTGATTTCAATGGATTTGGGTAATAAACAAGTTAAAACTCTGATGAAATGCAGAAATGAAAGTTATTTTATTTGTTTACACATAAATGAATGTGGAAAGCATAGCAAAGAATAGCAGTTATGTCTATGGCTGTCTCCTTTGAAGCATAGCTGTTTTCAGTTGTGTTCTTCTGAACTGATGAAAAGAAACTGTTTGATGTTAGCTTTAATGAGCATTTTGTACTGTCACTTTGAGTCCATTCTGTGAGCCTGTCAGTCCCAGGATTTTTGGCAACAGAAAAGTTTGTGTAGTTTTATCAGATAGAAGCGTCAAGTTGATACCTAACAAGGACAGCAAGGATACAAAATTTGTTGGAGCACTGCTTTATGAGAGGAATAGAACCCTTTAACTTTTAGTTGTCATATTGCAGATAATTCAAGACATAAAATTGAATTACATGTCGAATATGGTGACACACAAATATTTAGGCTGGATCCTGCTCGGCAGCTCAGAGAATCTGTACTGTTGTACATTTAGAGAAGTCCATGAGGTGGATGTCTGATCAAGGCAAATCAAGGCTGCCAGTACCACAAGTGCCACCAAAGGGCTCTTTATTTTAAATTCCATTCATAGACATGGCCTACACTTACCTGGTGCTGCCTTGGGTTAAAGGGATGGACTGTACAAGTCTCTGAGCCTTGTATTTCTTTAAGTCTGCATGCATTTGCATCCATCACTGGTATTTCCTTAGATCACTGTGTGTTTGTTTGGGCATGTCCCACTTGGTCCTTGGCTTAAGTGTTCTGTGTCTTTTAGCATCACTTGAAGAAACTGGAAGGGCGCCGCTTGGATTATGATTATAAAAAGAAGCGTTTTGGAAAGATACCGGATGAAGAAGTTAAACAAGCAGTAGAAAAGTTTGAAGAGTCAAAGGAACTGGCTGAAAGAAGCATGTTCAATTTCTTAGAAAACGATGTAAGTCTGTGCTGCATCTTTGTTTGTTGCATTACATCCTGGAGGGGCAAATGTGTGCCAGTCCCGTGCTTCACAGGAGGTAAAGGTCTGAAAGCAGAAACTCTTGCCTCTTCTGCTTTTACATCCCCTGTCAGAGAAGAACATAATGCACAGTGGTGAATGGGAGAATTTAAGAACTCAGGAATTTCTTCTGGAGATACAGTGACTCAGACAAGGTGGCCACAGAGGTCTCAAGCAGGACTAGCAGAGTAAAATGCAGCTTGGTCAGTGAGAGAGTGAAGGTTGGGAAATTCATGTGGTCAAGACCTGCTGCTGAAAGTATAAGCAAGGGCATGTAGCCTCTGAGCTTTCTGAATTTTAGCTCACTTACAATCAAAACTTTGCTGCTGATGTGGAGTCTCTGGATGGTTTTACCTCAGAAAATCATTACTATTGCTCTTTGGCTCTGCAAAGTCCATAGAGTGAGCTTGTGGCTTGGGCTCAGGTATGTGGACTTTGGCTCACAGTCCAAGTCCATCATGAAATTATGTCTAAATAAGGAGCAGCTGTGGCCATTCAGGATAATCCTCTCTTCTGTCCACACACAGAGGAATAGCAGGATGTGCTTTCTCCTGCATAATCATGGAATTGTAGAGAGCTGAATCTATTCAGACCTATTCCAAAGTTTTCTCTTCTCCTGTAGATGCAGCATCACAGAAAACACACAAAGTAAAAAGTGTGCTGTCTTCTGTGAGCAAACTGCAACAGTGAGGAGCTGTGAAGTGGGAATATTGAACTGCAAGCAACTTCTCTCTCTATGCACACCCAGTTATAAACCAGCCTGTAGCTCCTGAACTGTTTGTAAGTGGGACTCATTTGTTACAGCAGTGTATAGTGCAAGGCACTTTAGCCTCTTGCTCTTTTACTGCTGTGAGTTAATGAGGGCAGCAAAAGCTGGAACATGCTCTTATCAACAATTTCAGCACTATTCCATTGTAGGCTCTACCAGTTGCCTGGTTGCAGTTGTGTTTTATTATTCTGTGGGCAGCTGAGAAATGTTTCAGGTACTGTTTATCATTAGTCAGAGCACCAAACTGAGGGTAAAAGAGTGCAGGAATTCAACTGGTTTAGCTCAGCCACTGGAAAAAAAGATGAGTTTTGCATTAGAGTATAAGTAATTCTGCCTTTGGGAGGAGGTGAACTGGATGGCCCTCTGAAGTTTTTCCTGTACCAATTTCCTATTGTTTCTATTTAAAGAAAACTCTCTGCTCTTCCCCTTCCATTTTTGTGCTGACCCAGTCTATCTGTCCTCCTGAAACTTCTCATGACAGCTTTGTGTCTAACCCCAAATGGTCTCTCTGTGTTTGCAGAGATCTTAACTGAATCACTTCCTTCTGATCCCAGTTCCCCAGGTGGCTCCCTCTCTTGGTCTACCTGCCCTGAAGTCTGTTCTCTGAGCTCTGGTTCCCAGCCATCTTGCCAGGTGCCTTTCCCAGGCTCAATCTTGATCCCACCTTTCTCAGGTTTTTGCACAGCCAGTTCCAGACCTCCCACATCGACACTGTTGCATGCACTTCTTATCAGATCCATCTTCCTGCCATTCCCACACAGCCAGTCCTAGGTTCATCTTCCTAAGTAGCTTTTAGTCCCTCAAGTTTCTCTGGCTCTTTCCCAGACTCTTTTTCTCTCTCTCTTCTCCTAATCCACAGCTCCATATTTCTCCTGGCTCTTAATTGTCTTGTTTGGACAGTCCTTTATCCATTTTCTCTGACCACACATCCAAACCCCAGGCACTTTGTGTGTTGTCCTCAGCTGTTTATATTGCTCTCTTTGGACTGTGATGGGATTGTATCAGCTGTTGGTTTGGTTCTGTGCATTTCATTTCTTTGTGCTGTGTGACAGTATTTGGCTCTCCTGGAGTCTTGGCAGAATTTTTAATGATCTTTTTAGCTGAGTGAAAGCAGACAAAGTATAACACAAAACTGCCATGGGTCCATAAAACATTTGTAGAAAGTTTACTCAGATATTTTCTTATGATCCAATGTCTGAAGACATCATGATGGAATGGAAAGATGTCAGACTTCTTGGGGTCTGTCTTCTTAATGTCTTGAAGACAAATATCTGTTACTGCTCCATACCCCATACAGCTTGAACTTTTCAGCTTGCATTAGGGGAATGAGATTATTTGTTACCTCATGAATAAAAATATTTTGTTTTTTCTTTCTCCCTTTCCTCATCATTCATATTTTTGTATGATTGGCTAATATGTTCTAAATCCACATAGATAAATCATGTTTCATTTATCAGTTTATAAATGCTGCCATCTAGTGAGGTAAGTCCAGATCATTTCAGAACTGCAGTTTGTAAACATTGATAATAAATGCTAATGGGTCTGAGTCATAAGAGCTGTCACAGTGTAATTTCTTCCAGTATCGATCAGAAAAGCTCCCCTTTCACCTGCTAAGGGGTCATGTCCTATTAAATGTTTTGGGCTTGGGTGTTGACAGACAGCTGGCTTGGAAGTTGAAAGCAGGAGGAATTTGCACATTGAGAAAGGAAATGACTCAAGGACCCAGCCCTGAGTTAGTGAACTAGAAGTAACACCTCAGTGTTGTTCAGTTTCCAACTGGCAGTTTCTTTGATAGAATCACATGTGCTCTTTTCCAATAACCTCTGCAAGGTGCTGTGGTCTTTTGAGATACCAGGTCTGTTTTAAATGATCTGTTTGTTTATCCTTCTGCTGAATGTACTGCAGTGCCCTTACAACTATTTTCCTCTCTGTCTTTCAGGTAGAACAAGTCAGCCAGTTGGCTGTGTTTGTAGAAGCAGCACTAGATTACCATAAACAATCCACAGAAATTTTGGAGGATCTGCAGAGCAAGCTGCAAAACCGGTAAGACAGTACCCCTCAGAAAATGTTGAACCTCTTTTGCAGCTGAGGTTCACAATATTGGAAAGTCACTGGAGCAAGAGATCTTGTAGCACCACCTCCCAGATGCACGTTTCCTCTGCTCTGTGCCAGACTGAGCTCCATGGCTTTAAACCCCTGCCACCTGGCAGCTTCTTGCTGTGCTGGGAGACTTTAATGTAACGCAGGATCTGCCCAGGGAGCTCTGAGTGTGTTCATGGTCTCTCCCATCTGTGGAGGTTAATGGGGACAGCCTCGCTTTGTTCAGAGGTTTATTTCAACTTGCATATTTTGAGTTGTCTTTTGGAGGATTTGCTTGGAAGTTGGCATGTTTTTATTGAGATTAAGGGATATAATGAAATCCTACAGCACAGTAAGGAACCAGCCAGCTGGCCAGGAACAGAGCTGTGCTCTAACACACTTAGGAAAGACCCAGGTACTTTGTGTCAGCCTAAGAAAAGGGAGAAATGTTTCTGTCATTGATGTGTCACTGTGGTGTAGCAGAGTCAAGAGAACTGCTTGGGGTTTTCAGCTCGGGGTGGCTGTGGGGGCTGTGAGCATGGGCATAGGGGCAGCTGTGTCTGCAGACACCCTGTGCCATCCCAGCTGGAGGGGCAGGGGACACAGGGAGCTCTCAGCTGCAGCACACACAGCAAGAGGTACTAGACAGTTTTGCTGGCAGAATGGTTTTTTCCTGTTTTCCCTCATAAAAATGCCATGTGTGAGATACAGTCCCTGGGCCTCTGTCCTGGATGTGTTTCTCCATGTGTCATTTGCAGCTGAGCTTTCCAGAGAACTCATTCCTGCAGCTTGTGCTGAACTCAGTGGCAGCTGTGGGTGCTCATCACTTCTCAAACTCAGGCTGTTAAGCTTTATGCCTTTGTCAGCAGGACCAAAGTATTAAATAAATTAGGGGCTTGTTGAAATTCAAGTTTTGCATGAGAATTGAGCAGCTTTTAGTAAAAACACACACTCTTCCCCCCAAAAAACACAAAACAAATGAACCAACCAAAAAACCCAATGCCATAAAACTAAAACACAAACCAACCAAAAGAAGCCTAAAACCAGAACCAGCAGAGGATTTTCTTACTACAACCTTTCAAACAAAGCACTTAACCTGAGTTTAGTAAGTAAGATTAGTAAGTATTTCTTCCTTCTTTCTTCCTAAGTAAATCTCTTGCTGCTCTTCTCTGTGTTACAGAATAAATGTAGCATCTAGTCGGCCTAAGCGTGAATTTAAGCCAAAGCCTGTAATAACTACGACTCTGGAAATTGGTGATAATCAGCAGCACAATGGGATTGCCTATAGTTCTTCCATAAAATCATCAGGTGAGTCTGTCACCACAGAATTAATGTGTCTCTAGATGTTTTGCCAGATTGTTACTTGAGGTATTTCTTGTACCGTGAGAGCAATGGATCCGTCAGGCATCAGTGTCTGTGCATCTGACTCCAGACTGTTTCCCAGATTGCAAAAGAGAATTATGAAGCAGAGTTCCTCTCAACAGACTCTCATCTGTCTGAAATTTAGGTGTGGCATTATCCTTGGTCTTTTAGGTCTCTGAATTGCCACTTAGGGTGGGAGGAGAGAGAGGGAAAGGCACTTGCAGAAAACAGTTTGTTTCTTGCAGAAACAGATGCCTGCAGTGGGTGTGTTTGATCCCAGTCTGGAGTATCTCCAGGTGCTAATTTTTCTCCACAGTCTCAGAGCATAAATGATCTGTACAGGATCTCAAATATTAGCTATGTAAAATTCAGAGAGCTGACTCCCACCCTTAATGGTTTTAACATCTTCTAACTTTACTGTCCCCTAAATTATGCACCAAAGTATGAACTGAAGTACTTCAGGTACCTTTTGATGGGGGCTTATGGCCCTTTGCTTTGATATGGCCCTGATTTCAGAAGAAAAGGGCAACTTTTGAAAGTTGTGTGAATAATAATAATAATCAGTAATGTTACACATTGAAATAGCTTTTTCTCATCTCATGAATAAGGAGATAGGGCAAAATAAGTTTAATGACTACATTGTATGATGAGACGAGCCCAGTAAAAAATGAAACCAATAAAACCCCCAAACAAACAAAACACCTCAAACAAAACCCAAATGACAATATGCAAAGAAAAGAGAATGAAAAAGCCAAAGATTGTTCCATAAACATTATTTGGAAGGAAAATAGAAGAGAAGTAGTAAGCCAAAGGTTCCCTTCTGTACTTGGCATAGCATCTAGGAACTTTTCCTGAAGGTTTGTTGGTTTTGGTTTTTTCCTAACTCTCCAATTTCTTCTTCCCTCCAGTCTTGTTCCTTTTTAAAGGTTGTTGGGAGAGAAATGAGAGAACTAAAAGTGAAAGATTAAAGCTTGGAGCTGTAACTTCATGCTCCTTCTAATGTCTCTTTAATTTTCTTGCACTGTGCTACAAGAGGAAACCATTATGCAGTCCATGCTGAAGGGGATTTGCAGCAGTTTGGCAGCTGCAAAATCCACCCAGCAAGGTCTGATTCCTCAATTTGTTTGAAGTTCCTTGTGCTGCCTGAATGCTGAGTTTTTGTGTTGCTGTCAGTTGTGGGATGGAGGGGGACACCCCCCTCTGCACATTATGTCAGGTCACCCCAGTGGTTCCTAAGACTTGTGACACAAGGACACATTTCATCCAAAGCACCGGAGATGTTTGCAGGGATCAGTAACCTCCTTGGTATTTTCACAGCACATCTGGATGAAAGAAACAAAAACACAGCAACTTCATTAAAAATTACCATAAAATTTCTTGGCCCTATCAACTACTTATCAAGTTATATAGGATTTTTTTTCCTGTTTTGCATGTGCAGGGGAGGAAGGAGATTCAGATTCAGCATTTGTGTATAAACTAGTATGTCAAACCACATTACAGTGGTTTATCATTGCCATCCAGCAGTTGTTCCAAGATGTCCTTTAAGGATAATCAATCCTGCCTTTGGGAGTAGGACAGATGATGACTTATCCAGGTTGCTTCCAGCCCACTTATTTAAAGAAAAATCTCAGTTTTAATGAGCTGAAAGTCAGTGAAAATTGGAAGATAAATGACCACTGGTCACTAAGATAGGGAAGGAGTGAGACACTTCCATTCACTGATTCCATTCATGGACTGTTGCACTGACTGTCTGCACATCACTGAATGAGGGGTTGTCACTGCTTCACTTGCTTAGTGCTGTCAGAATGGAAACAAAGCCACCATAAAAGAGATAAAAAGGAGAAATAGGATGTATGTGATAGTTGTTGCCATACTGAAGTGTTGCAAATAGCATTAGTAAGACCATGTATGCTGATTTTTTTCTCCTGAAGGAGCTGTGGGTGCTGTGCTTATGTCCCCAGCAGGTACAAATCATCACTGAAATCTCTGTTCATTCTCTTTTGTTTTCCTATTCCTACTCAGACATTGCCCATATGGATTTCTGTGAACTGCAGTGGGCTCAATATGCCCTGCTCATTAATGGGAAAACCTTTCTGTCCCTTTTAAAAATTGGAATCATGAAACAGATTAGATTTTTTTGTGTTCTGTGATTTAGAAATGAGAATCAGGCAGTTCTAAGCAAAACTGCTAAATGTGTTAAAGTCTCTGTGAGATGGGGAGACAGCATTATAATCACCTTGTTTTTATTTAGGAATATATATGTCCCCATCCTACCCTAACAAGTACTTCCATGCTTCATTTTCCCCACTTCCATATTGACCCTATCAAAATGCAGATCTTTAATTTCTCTGATACTGTCCCTCAGGGTAAGTAGTGTCTTGGTATTCAGCAAACCCATGGGGATCTGCAGGACTGTTCAAAGCAAGATGTGACAGATTCAGCACAACTGCCATGGTACAGTTCTGAGCATGGAAATTACTTTTCCCATGTCCCACAATATTTTTTCAACTATCATCTTCTTGAAGCAGAAATAGTGTTTTCATTTGTATGGTCTCTAACATGTGAGGATTATTTACTACTTATGACTTGCACCCATTTGCAGGGCTAGATTCAAATAAACTTAACTTTTATATTGTTGTGAGTTATTTGGCTGCCACGAGTAAATGCAGATAAAAAAGTCTCCAGTTCTAATTCATTGTTATCCTCGTTAATGAGCTGCAGCTGTGAGCATCATCTGGCTCATTTTAGAACTCTTTAATTGCTGTATTACATCATGCCTTTCACTCAGTTTGTTTGTCAGGTTTGACTACGATATGAAATATATGGATCTGGTTGCCACATGCTGGAATTTAACATAAGCATCTCAGTGTTTACTCACTTCAGCCATGAGGGAGACTGGGATTAATTATCTTAGCCAGCTTCCAGTTTGTGATTATTGAAGCACAATCTTGCTACCTTATGTATACAGCATGGCATAGAAGGCAGAGTAGATGCAGGTACAGGCAGTAACACCCTCCCTTGAAAACAAACAAAGACCTCAAACCATCATTGAATGGCATTTTGGTTTCCATCCTGTAACACTCCAGGAATTATAGACAGCTTCTTGCTTTCCCTGATTTTTTGCTGTCCAGATCTGAGTGGTCTGTAAATTAATGACAGTTGTTTTTTGACTGTGACAGGGAAGTAAACAAGAGAAATAAAGGAGGTGCATATGGAGTTGCAAATTAACATAAACCCTTTTGGCAGAAAGAGAAGAGTGCAATTTATTTAGCTGAAACCTCTGCAACATTTGTGCAAGTAGACAGCAAAAGGCTGGAGTGGTGCCAGCAGTTCTGTGATGTTAAGCAGTGTGTGTTGCAGACTGTCAGGCAGTGCTGCCCCCTTACCTTTGCCAGGGAAGCTTTGTCTCATTGGATTATGCAGCAGCAGCAGCTCCTGACTCTAATGAAGGCTTTGACTGATCCTACAGCCTGGAGTGAAACCGGTTGTGGTGGCTGTGGCCATTACTTAAAAGCCTTTCCAGGCTGCCAGACGTTTGTTTGCAGTTCTTTGGAGCCTAAAATGCCTCAAACGTGATCCATCTCCAATCAGGTACCTCACTGTCAGAAATGAGCTGGCTTGCAGTAACAAATCAGCCCCATTGGAGCAGCTGGTGAGGGCGAGGAGCTCTGTCAATTATTGCGATCGCCGCCTTCTGCTGCTGACAGTTCCGGAGAGCTGGTACCAGTTCTGCCTTGGCAAAGGCTGGAAATAACTCAGCTGTTTTTAGACACAATCAGTCCATTTTTGCTGGACAACTGGCTCATCGTCTCTTTCTCTGCTGGGAGTCCTTCAGCAGATACGTGACAACCAAGCTTTCACCTATGCCAGTGTATTGGAGTAGCTCTAATTTAGTTGGTTCCTGTAGGACTTTGTCACTACCCTGAGCCTTCCACAGGGAGAGGGTGAGTCTGGCATTGTGACAGTGCTGCTCTGGGAAGTTTTGCTTCATCTGCGTTGGCACTTCTCTTCCATTGTTACAAATAAAAGCTCTCTTCTGTTGCTATCAAGGGTAAACTATACCCACAAAGGAGAAAAGCAATTCCTGCTTTCCAGTTTTAACATCAGATATTGCCCCCAATTTTATGATTGTCAATTAAAAAGATGCTTTCACTTGTTTATTCTCACTGAGTGATCACCACTGGTTCTTAGCTGATTTCCTTTAGGGACTTATCCTAATTCCTTTATGTGGAAAATGTCCAAGCAGTTATGTTTTAATAGTTTCCTATGCATGACCATGATTAACAGATTCATTTTTGCCATTTTAGCTGTTATATCTGTATTGCATTACCAATTGCATGCAGGTTTGTTTATCCAGTAAAAAATGATAGCTGGGAGAGTCAAGACTGGAATATTTGAGTATTGGTGCAATGTTCCCAGTAAGACAACCTGAATAATTTAAATATAAGTACTAGTGTTCTAGCAGTGTCATGATATAATGTGTGGTACTCCCCTTTACAAGGCAGCAGCATTTAGTCTTTTCTCCTATTCTTCATTTTACCAAATTATTTCAAATTACCAGACTTTTACTTGGATACATTGCATATGTTGTTAAAAAATCTGTTATGGCTGAACTACAGTTGAACCATGGGCTAGTCCTTGACCACAGAGTTGAGCTTTACAATTTGAACATAATTATTCTAATAAAATGTATTCTAATTATTCATAAATATGAATGTTACATATATATTGGTACCACCAATCCAAACCAATTAACACTCCTCCATGAGAATATCTTTAAGAAATTTACTGCATTAACAAGGTTAACTTTTTTTAATGTTTAAGGGTGATTTGGAATTAAGATCTTTTTAGGCTAAACAATGCAAATCACAAGAACACTCAGATACTGTATCAGAAAACTGTTTTCATCCCTAAAATAATTTGACAGGTGCCTTTGTTCCTGCCATAGCCTTTGCCTTAGTTCACATGGAGGATGTGTAAAATAAAGGACTGGAGCACACGATCTCAGGGAGCAGTAACCCAGAACTGTCACTGCTCCTGCCAGGGCACCTGTGGTGTGAAAACCCAGGTGTCTGCCTCAGGCTGCAGGGCTGTGTTTGTAGGACACACCAGGAGCCCCTGCCCTGTAGGTATTCCCACAGGATCAGTGTGCTGCAGTGCCACTTGTTTAAAGGATCCCTTGTCATTTCCCCTGTTGACTCTTCTACTTCCTCAACTCCTGCCCTTCCAATTCCTCTGGCAGCTGCTCCACAGAGAGCACGTGGGTTTTGGCAAACTGATTGCTCAAACCCTCAGCTGGAGATAAACATCCTTTTGAGAGGCAAGGCAACTAGGAATGAGAGAAGAGCAGCATCTGAACTTGAGGCAATCAATTATGCTTTAAACTTATTGTCACTAATCTTGTATTTTATATGTAGAAGCAGCAGATGTTAATGAATAAAAGCAATGGAAAGCTGTTGCTGTCGATGTGACAGCAAGGCTACATTTTTGACCCCTTGTTTTGTGCTTAGTGGCTGGTGGGATGCTGTGAAGCTCAATTAATGTGGTTGTTTTTTCTGTCACTGGTGCAGGTTCTTCAGTGCACATGGATCAGCCTTGCTGCCAAGCTCTCTATGACTTTGAGCCCGAAAATGAAGGCGAGCTTGGGTTTAAGGAAGGGGACATCATAACTTTGACCAATCAGATTGATGAGAATTGGTATGAGGGGATGTTAAATGGAGAGTCTGGCTTCTTCCCCATTAACTATGTTGAAGTGATAGTTCCCTTGCCTCAGTGATTGTGTCATTCGAGCTGTGAACATGATTTCATGACTGAAATGGATTCACAAGTGTTCTGTCAGTGTGGCATTCTGTGAAAGCCTTGCTATTTGACTGACTTACTGACTTTTGTATGCGTCTTTTTAAAATGTATTTATTTTATATTCAAAAAAATTTCACCTTCCCTGATTTGTCAACCTGCAAAAAAACCCATACCCAGTTTTTTTGCTTTGTGCCTTGAAGATCACTGTATGAAGTGTTTACTGGTAGCTCACTGTTGCTCCAAAAATGCATTTCCTTGCTATTATTGTGTGTGGATTTTTTTTATCTTTGGCTGCAATGATTTTCCTATTGAAAACCATTTTAAAAAAATACTGTTAGTGAAGCTAACTGTAACCAGTTCCTAAGTTACTGATGTCATTGAGCTGTTTTCATCTATCACACCGTAATTTATTGTGAACAAGTTAATTCATCTTTTGCATTGTATGTTGACAAAAGGCAAAGTGGTTGTTGTCAATATTAAGATGATGTTGTACTAAGTACAAGTTCTCAGCATTAAAAATTGGTATAATTTACTGACCAAACTGAATAAATATTTCTGTGGGATAAGAACAGTGGTTGCTCCTTCTGTACTGATGGGTATGGCACTTGTTTGAGCAGGAGGCCACTTTTGCTGGATAGATCAGCTTTCTGTGACAAAAACAATGCTACATTAAAAAATACATTAATAAAGAAAGTATTAGTTTTATGATACCTCTGCACTGCAATTTTAATAGTCTTGCTACTTCTCTATTGCTTGTTTAGCATTTATGTCTGTTAACATCTTTTTCTAGCAGAAGGAAAAGAGAGAAATTCCTTGGAACTAAGTAAAAACTGCCCCTAGTTCCAAAGAGCTTGTATGGAACTCCAGTGAGAGAAAGGGGGTGAGTATCACTGGTGCCTACTACACACAATCCATTTTCTATTTCTTATATTTAATTGAAAGGGATGGAAAAGAGGAGAAAGAAAAATAGGTGGTGATGGAAAGACACATAATAACTAAAACTATACCAGGAAAGCCTCAAAATTAAGGAAGAATTCTGGCAGCAGGAGTACTTATCCAAGTGAAGATAGAATCCCTTGGTTTTTCTGTTTACCATCTCCTGCTTTGCTCAGTAATGTAGTAATGACCAAAGTGAGCAGCCCTGGAGGAACATGCAGTCTTTTGCCAGTTGCTCTCCATCCAAGACAAATTGATCAGAAGAGAGCTGAATTCTTTACAGGCAAGCTGTCCTGAAGATTCTTCCTAAGCTCGTAGCAGTTCTGCTCTAGTTGAAGTGATAAATGTAAACAGGNGATGGAAAAGAGGAGAAAGAAAAATAGGTGGTTATGGAAAGACACGTAATAACTAAAACTATACCAGGAAAGCCTCAAAATTAAGGAAGAATTCTGGCATCAGGAGTACTTATCCAAGTGAAGATAGAATCCCTTGGTTTTTCTGTTCACTATCTCCTGCTTTGCTCAGTAATGACCAAAGTGAGTAGCCCTGGAGGAACATGCAGTCTTTTGCCAGTTGCTCTCCATCCAAGACAAATTGATCAGAAGAGAGCTGAATTCTTTACAGGCAAGCTGTCCACTGAAGATTCCTCCTAAGCTCGTAGCAGTTCTGCTCTAGTTGAAGTGATAAATGTAAACAGGAGAGCAAAGTGCATTGCTGAAGGTTGCTATATTCTGCAGTCCCTATAATCACCAATTTTATTACTTCAAAGTCTTTTGAATCACTCAACAGAAATCATTGAACAGACAGACCTTTATTATTTAATCTGCAAATATTTAAATCCAAGACTGCTTTTATATACATGAAAAATATCTTTAATAGTTAAAAAAGTTTTAAGAAATGAAGATAAATACAGCAAAGTTAGAGCAGCAGCTATTTCTATTGTTTGAGGTGGAACAAGAATGTGGATGTGCTAAAATCCAAATCTTAAACCAGCATCTACTCTTGATGTATCAAAATCAGAATTTTTATTAATGTAAGAGTTTAGCTAGCATAAGGAAAACCTCACCTTAACACCTGCATTCTAAACACAAAGCAGGTCTTGAATTTGGAACTGAAAACTTTGGCAAGGTAAAAGACAGTCAAACCCCTATTCTGGCATTGAGAGGAATCTGCAGGCTCAGCTGCTCCCCTCCCCTCCTGCTCTCAGGTGGAAGTTCACTTCACGTGGTTCAAAGCCCTTCCTTTCCCCCAGGGCCAGCAGGGCAGCAGTTTGATGGAGAGACAGTGACTGCAGTGCCCCCGAGGGTGACTGTCCCCTCCTGAGGGTTACAGGACAGGCTGTCCATGGAGCACAGAGCTTCCAGAGTGGCAGGGAGCTGCACACTGGCCCAGTGTCCCCCAGCTGCAGCCTGCATGGAGATTAAACATGTAAGGGCTCCAAGAGCAGTGAATTGGATGAATTCTTCACTACAGTTTGGGCTTTCTAGTTTTGATTTTTGACTTAGCATATTTCTCTCTAGCCCCTTAGGAAGCTGTTGGGAGCAATCAAACAGTGCCAGCAGCACTGGTCACAGTACCTGCTCTGTCAGAATGAGATGCTTTTTCACATTTCCAGGATACATTTTTCCAGGTTAAGGCTGACACAGCTCTGCTGTGATACACTGTATCTAGGAATATACAATACTGAAACAGGGACTTCCTGGTGCTAGACTACAGAAACAGTACATTTAATAACAGGCAGGAATATTTTTTACAACTTGCTTTCCATTCTAAAGTGTTTCACTCTAGGAAGTGATCCAGACCACTTTTATGCATTTCTGCATCAGGATCTGAGCAGGAAACATTTCAGACACTCATCACTCTTGAGGACAGTGTTTGACTTCAGATCTGCACAAGGTGCAAGGGTGTGATCGGTCCCATGTTTCCCACTCAGGCTGGAAAGAGAAATTACCTTTGGAGAACACCATATCAGAATATTGAGAAAGCTGAGGCAGCCTCATGTTCATTGTCAAGTATTTAACATCCTTCTAAGGGCACATTTAGGAGCTTTGTAATCTCTGTACCCTCCTCTGTTTCAGCAGGTCACAGAAACCAGATCCTTGTGTAAAAGTAAAAATAAAAATAACTTCACATGGAGCTTGTATTCTACTGCTCTTTGTATCAGTGAGTCCAAGGCCAGGGTCCAGTATCAGAAGGTAGGAAATTCCATCATGTTATGGACAATGCTTCTCACAAAGACATCAGATGGAATATGTGAATTCCAAATTCCAGATATTACAGAAGATATCAACACACATACAGTCTATGTCACCTGGGACTGAGAGATGTTTTCAGGTGATTGTCCACATTACATGACAGAACAGCTGGGATCTTCATTTTGCTGCAGAGAGAAAATATGAAAACATTAGGCTGATTAGCATGTGTACTAACTTAATATTTCTTGCTGGCTACATACTTGATCCTCATATAGGCAGGTAGGGTTTTTAGCACTTTGTAGATTTAGTTACTTATTCATAAAGCAAAGCAGATGTTCAAGAGGCAGTACATGAACTGTACTACACAAGTCTTTAGGTCCATGCAATACAGGAGTGCATGCCTTCCTTAATGAAAGGCTGTCAAACTGCCCATCACTCCCTCACTTCCCAAGCATCAGAACCCAAGTGGCATGCAGATCTGTGCTGCCCTCCTTAGGATGGGAAAAGCAGAAGCAAAACCTGGAAACACTGCCTTCCTTTGAAGCACAGCAAGCATCCTTTGCATTATTTTACTGCATGCAGCAAGTTAACTTCTGTTTACTAAGCAGCCATTTCAGTACTGCCAAGGCAGCAGAAGCATATAGGTGCTAATGTCAAAAGTTTGATAGGAATTCAGCAAACAGGAATCACATTAACATTTGATTGGAAGTATTAGAATTGATTCTTACCATAAATGGCACACAACTGTATTGTAAAGTTGCTGATAAAACAGATTAGAAGTGTAAGGAAAAAAGTTACTTTTGCTTTCTATCACTGATGATTAAACAATCATGTAAGTGAACTTAAAAAAAGGCCTTTTAAAATAAAAAGAAGCTACCCTTGAGGACAGGCCCTGCTCTGAGTATGAAAAGAAGTTGTATCACTAAAAGCCCAAAGGGCAGAACAGAATTATAGACCTTCTCAATAGCCTGTTTAACAGGGTCTCACCATCCTTCAGTGAGACTGAAAATATTACAAGAATGTGCATGCAAGTCAGGAGACTAATAAACATCCTTTAAGCCACATGGTATTGTAGTAACAAATATTTACTCAGAGTTTCTGTTTGAAAGGACAAAAAAAAAAAAAAAAAAAAAAAAAAAAAAAAAAAAAAAAAAAAAAAAAAAAAAAAAAAAAAAAAAAAAAAAAAAAAAAAAAAAAAAAAAAAAAAAAAAAAAAAAAAAAAAAAAAAAAAAAAAAAAAAAAAAAAAAAAAAAAAAAAAAAAAAAAAAAAAAAAAAAAAAAAAAAAAAAAAAAAAAAAAAAAAAAAAAAAAAAAAAAAAAAAAAAAAAAAAAAAAAAAAAAAAAAAAAAAAAAAAAAAAAAAAAAAAAAAAAAAAAAAAAAAAAAAAAAAAAAAAAAAAAAAAAAAAAAAAAAAAAAAAAAAAAAAAAAAAAAAAAAAAAAAAAAAAAAAAAAAAAAAAAAAAAAAAAAAAAAAAAAAAAAAAAAAAAAAAAAAAAAAAAAAAAAAAAAAAAAAAAAAAAAAAAAAAAAAAAAAAAAAAAAAAAAAAAAAAAAAAAAAAAAAAAAAAAAAAAAAAAAAAAAAAAAAAAAAAAAAAAAAAAAAAAAAAAAAAAAAAAAAAAAAAAAAAAAAAAAAAAAAAAAAAAAAAAAAAAAAAAAAAAAAAAAAAAAAAAAAAAAAAAGACCAGCTGGCAGTAACTGCCTGTTTAGGTACATTTTATTCAGAAAGACAGTACTAAGGTACTTTTTTGTTAGTTTTCAGACAGATACGTTATGCAAATATCTAGGAAATGGTAGTGGGAGCTTTAACACCGAGTGCAGCAAGATGCAACTCCTCCTTGTAACTTTGTAGGATCAGTTCTAGGAAGAACTGTGGTAGCTGAACACGCGTCAGCAGGAAGGAAAGAGTTCTTAGCTAAGCATCCCCTTGCTCTCAGGCTTTGGAGTTTGTACCATAGTACTATTTCAGGTCAAGACACAAACCTACTTGAGTCAAGTACAGTCTAATTGTTTAGTTAGGACCAACTTAAAGCCCTCATATTAGCTGGTTTAGACTATTCCAGCAATTCAAGATAGCTAATAGTATATCAAAGTACAGTAGGAGCATCCAAAATGCATTAGTTCAGATGTGTATTAGGGTCAGTCAAAAGCCTTTTGAAGGGGCTTGATAGTCTTGCACAGGGTATTACAACAAGCAAGTTTGAAGCCAAAAGTTTGTAAGTATATTGACCTTAAAATTCACACTGAAATCATCTTAAAAGCAAGCCTGGGAGGCTGGAGTGTCAAGTCACTTCATCCCACCGAAGTAGTAAGTGTTTGCATTCTGTTCTTAGCATGACAGCTTTAATTCACAGTCAGGCATTTAGACAAAATGGACATTAAAAGTTGTATTTTCAGTGTGTCAATAATAAGATATCAAATCATTAATGCTACTCTTTGATCATACTGAGAATAAGCAAAACTTCAGTTGCATTTCTGATGCGAAGCCATGCAAGCTACATCCTACGTGGGACAAGAGACTACAGCACTACTGATGAAGCAAGTTTTCTATGAGGTGACAAGCATGATTCTCACCATCTCACCTGCTCAAGGGTGCTCACAGGAACCACTATCATGAAACCAAACAACATTTCTTTTTTCTTCTTCTTTTGGTCTGACATCAAGAAAAACATTAAGAGTTGCGGGATATGAAGAGTACTTGAAGAAGTATTTTCATTTAGTAAGGAAATGTCCATTGAATGACTCTGCTGACAGCATTTATTTCAAGTTCAGGCAGCTTACCTGAGATGCAAACTCTGCTTCACTTCCAGTTACTTCTTCATAATCATCATCTTGCTCACTTTCTTCTTCTCTGGGTACAAGCATTATCTTCCTCTCTGCGAGTTCCTAGAACACAATTGAATTGCCACCAAGACCCCTCAGGTATTAAGCACAAACAAGTTTAGCATTAGGACATTGAAGTGTTTTATTTTTTCCCTTACCTCACCATCATCTGTGATGAGTGTAACACCAATATTATCCCCAGTTCCCCAAGACTTCTGAGACTTCCAGACCAGATCAGTAGGACCTGGGCTTATGCCAGCAGCTGCACCCCAGATCTGCAACAGATTTACAGTGAGCTTCTGAAGAATCTTTTCTGTAGTTAGATTCAGTCTAACATATAATTATTAAGTATTTTAATACCAAAGACATCCAGTAGGAGAAACTGAACCACTGTTACCCCTGGCAAGTTAGTTCTTTTCAGGACTACCAAGAATGGTGATAAAGTTCTTCTAGCTGAAGACTCTACGAAACAGTTCAGAAAAGGCTGTTAACAGCTTCTATCCAATGCAGAGGTGGCCCTGCTTGGCCATAAAGAATATTTGAGTCACAGAGCCAAGCCATAGTCACACACATGCCCAAGGCAGCAACTTGTGTGTGCAAGAGTCTCTCACTTGGGGTCACTCACAGATCTGTTGAAGAAACTCCTCCACACTTTGGAGTAGCAAGTGTAGAGTTCAGCTCTTTGATCACCATCTATATGTACTTAATTTTAGAGCTAGTATTTCACTTGGTACTACAAATCATGAGCTCAGCATTGCTGACCTGGAGTAGGTTAAAGATTTTAGCAAGAGTGTGAGTCTCTGGCACAACTTATCAAGTCGTGGGAGTATGGGAAACCCTAAGAAAAAACTAGAATACAATGATTCTGTTTACAATTAGAGCACACTCCAGTCTGGGATGATCCTAGTTCAGTCCAAGCTTTAAAGGAAATGTAATGAGCATTTCAGGTCAAGTTGCTTCAAGGATTTTCCCCGTATCTATCTCCACATAAAGTAAGAGCTTTAGTTCTTTAGACACTTGGAGTATCTATTTAGTTTTCCATACTACAGGAATCTCTACTGACATCTAACATAAGAACAGAGCTCTGAGGAAGTTTTACAAACCCAATACCTACTGTAACTTCTTGGCCTGCCATAAGAGTGAACCGTGAAGGAAACTTGTAAGTAACATCTGCCACACTTCCAATACGTCGTCTCAACACCCAGCCCTGTAGAGGCTGATCCTGTGGGACAAGAAATTTCCTTCAGCATCACAGATCAACACATACAATTCCATCACAAGGTTCTTTCCAGACTCATGGGACAATTTTAATCCCACTCATGTAGCATAGAAGTATTTGACAATTTTGAGGAAGCAGCTGCATTTCCATTAAAGCTTCCTTGTGTTTTCTCCCTGTACTTTGGGATTAATCATAGTCAACTTAAGCCACACCTATTCTTACCTTCCATTAATAGGAGGGTCATGATACTCTTTACCAGGGAGATTCTGATAAATGAGGTTTGCCATGGCCACCTACCAACTATATATATATATAAACCCCTTCCAACTTCACAGGTCATTCTGTATTTCAGGCTGAAACAGCTAAACTACAAGCCATATGTTTTGAAGTCCTGATGATGAATTCTATTAGTTCTGGATTTGCAAGCTAAACTAGTGGAAGAATTAGCTAATTGGCCAGATAAACCCTCTGCATGGATTAGGTATCACCAACTCTACTGAACCTTTTAGCTGTTTTAAGTATTTTTGACTAATGTGAAGCCCTCTTTATCCAATTTACTAGAGTACCCTATTTAGTTCATCCAGGCTAAGTAGTACTTCTGGTAGTGCTAGCCTGAATCTGATGACAAACAGCTGAAGGTGTTCAATTTCTGCCCAATAGGGCCCCTGCACCTCCACCCAAAAGCACCTCCCAGACAGCCCTGGGAGCAGAGCACCTTCACTACCAAAGGTCAGTCTCTGGTCTGTCACTAAACTAAAGCCATCCCCGAGCAGTCGTATATTGCAATGCAGACTTGAAAATGGAAGTACCTTATCAGAGTGGTTTTTAAGCCTGACAAATTTCCCATCTGCATCAATCTCTTCAATTGATATATTTCCAGTAGCTGAAACATGCTGAACAGTCTTAGATGCAGCACTACGCTCCCTCTTTTTGGTTTCTCTGATTTTCCTTTTCCCATGCAGGAATCGTCGCCCCTGACTTGCTGCTTGAGTTGCAGTGCTGTGTGAAGATGGACTGGGTGACAGCTTTAGCCTAGAAGAGAGTCCAATAACATTCACCTGAATATCTGATGTGCTTTGTTTCTTCTCATGCCTACCATCCCACTACATCCAAAACAGCTTCCTATATCCAAGCTTTCCATGGGGTCTTGAATACAAAATTTTACTTTTATTAGCAAGAGCAGCTAAGTGGTTTGTAAGATTTGGAAGACAGCCCCCGAGTTCAGAGCAAGCTTATATTGATGAAAAGACATCAATTCACAACTGCACTAAATAGTCCTTTAAAGTCTCAACAGACACAATGTTCAGTGAAAGTAATTTTAAGTTTTTGACCCTTTTTAGATTATATTGAGCATTCATGTTCTCACCATGCATGTGAGATGCATAGACAGGAGTTGATCCAAGTTCCCAGCTTCACTCAAGGAACCCAATAGATAAAGATACTCTTTATCTCTAAGATGTAGCACAAAACTTTGAGAGAGTTGAGGAATGTTTAATGGACCTTTGAATTTTATCAGCTGGATTTATGAAGTTACTTCATCTTACTATACCATGTGGTAGATGTGGGATATAAATACAATTTACAGAAGAGGATGCTTCTGTAACTGAATTATTACATTAAAGATGTGCTTAATGTTTGTTTCTTGTCCCCCCACATTCTGAAGGATAGAGTTAGTGCAGAGGTCCTGAATGAAGCAGGTTTGCACAATGGAGATCTTGTCATAGCCTACCTCTGTTCCTCTCCTTCCAACATCTTTCTGTACGCATTTATTTCCAAGTCTAGAGCCAATTTCACATCTAAGAGATGCTCATACTCTTCCAGCTGTGCTTGTGCCTGCCTCTGAGCTTGTGCCATTTCTTCCTCCTTTTCAGCCATACGCCTTCGATGGAGATCACGATCATAATCCAGCAAATTCTGTAGCTCCTTTATTCTGCTCTCCAAAGCAACATTCTAAAATTAAGGGGAGGGATAACAAAAAAGAAATCAAACCATAAGTGAAGATTAGAGAAGAGGCCAATATTTTAAATTGAGAGGAAATTAAAATAATTATAAGGTTATGCAAATAAAGAGAACCTGGCTTTGATATCGATTAACTTGAGATACCAGAGTATCAACCCTCTTCTGTGTTTCCATCAGCTCCTCCCGAGCAGCATTGGCAAACTCACTGTTTCTTGCTGCAGTTAGCTGGGCATTCTCCACCTGTGGATAAGTCACTGTTAGTCCCGAGTTGCACATTAGCATGTATTATAAATAAGGAAGGAGAACTAAGTAATTTTCACCTGATACACCTGGAAATAGTTATCTTTTACTGAAGTGTGCAGATATCAATATAATCCTGGTCAGAAAGTTCTGTACTGCTTTCCAGGGAGATTTACACAAGTTTGACATTAATGTCAGAAAAAGTCAGCAATAATCAGGTAGTAAACATTTCCAGATTAGGATATTTCAGTTAGTAATGTATGAGGACTTGATGGAAATTAAGTAAATTGATTCTCCAGAAGACCAATGGAGAATATGATTAAAGCTGCTTGTCAAAGCATAGAGCTGCAGAACATTGGGTACACAAATTAAACTATTACCACTCTTCCCCAAAAGGTCTATTATTAAAGAGTTCCTGCATCTTTACAAGCAGAACTGAATGGCTCTACAAATAGCTCAATCTTGAGACGTCCCAAGAAAGGATAAAGTGCTCCTCCAAGAGGCACTTACAGAATTTTCAGTGGAAACAGAAACACGGGCATCCAAGGGAATTCCCTGAGTTGGCATGCAAGTTGGTGTGTAGGAGAAGTTAGGTTTTATTCAAGACTGAAATTGCTTAATACAACATAACACACTTTGGTCCTGAATCTGTCAGAAGTCTGAAATATGATCAACTTCTCCTCATCACTCCCTGTATTTATGCTTGAACCAGTTTCGTTTGGGATCAAATGTTTGCAGAAATCCTACTGACAAATCTGACACTGCTTTGAAATTCCATAGCAACTTATGCCAAGAAGCTCTGCAGTGAATACAAGGGCTCCATCCATCAGCTGTCTATGCCAGTGGGACCTTAATTATGCCACGGTGCAGAGAACTTCAGTGTTGTTTCACTGTCATCTTTCACAAACTCACCTTTGCACTGAATGTTCGCTCCATCTCCTCTTTATAACCTTGAATTTGTTCTTCATGCTGTTTTCTGAGGCTCTGCAGAGCATCTGAGAGCTTGCTCTCAAATTCCCTTTGACGGCCAGATTCTACTTCTGCTATCCTGCTCTCATGGACTCTTTTCGTCTCCTTGAGCTCCTAGGAGAGGAAATGTCTCAGCAAATAGAGAAGCCAATACAGTTTGAAACTGGATTTAGTGAGCCAGCTTCACAAGTCCTTCCCTGTTGGAGCAGATTTATCACTGAGTACACAATAATTCATCTTTACACATAACTTATTCATCCCTTAAGCACATCCACATTGCTGCCTCACTATTGTTGTTCCTCCTCATGGCCAACACTGCTTAAAGTAATAAATGCAGTAAATATTTAATTTGTAAGACTAATTGAACTAGATAGATTCCATTTGGTTTTTTAACTTGGAACACATGCACATACAGTTCAGTTTCTTTAAGCACTGTTATTCTTGTTTTATTCAAAAAGTAATAGCAGTTGGTTGGAAAAATTAGAATTCTCTATCAAACCATACACTTTGAGATTCCTGCCAGTGAGAAGGAAGCTGGTTTACATTCATATGTAAACTATTCATTTAGTTGTATGTACTTCTCTCACAAAGGTTACCAGACACCTCTGAGGAGTGTTAAGGAAGTTGGAAACACAAGTTGCTTAAAGGAGATTTAACTTCTTCACCTGCTCTAGGCTTCAAGTAAACATTTGGAATCCTTTAACAGTAACTAATATATGGACTATCACTTACACAAAGTAATTTCAGTTATCTTTAGAAGAGCAGCCTAAGAAATTCCTCATATCCCAGATACCTATTAGTACTATCCCAGTTAACATGAGGTTGTGTACTTTCTTGAGCCTTCCTAGTTAGGTGGATGTTATGAGCTGATGGGCTGCCATAGGTTGCTAGTTACCTTTTAAGAGATAAAAGCAATGTTAAGATGGGCTTTAAGTGCATCCAGGGATCATGGACACCTAAAAAGATGCCCTGTTAATAAGCTAAAACATACATCTTCATGAAGGCGCTTCTGGAACGTCATTTCTTCCTGCAAAGTTTTCATGTGGTTTTCTAGGTCCACCCTCCTCAGCATTTCACTGTGGAGATGCTTTTTAGTATCCTCCAGTGACAGATTCAGCTAGAAAAGACAGACAAGAGGGTTTTCAAAATTATGAAGTATTTTTTCAAATTAGGCAGCCAATTTGTCACAGGTCATTCAAGTTAATTACCACAGCAATCAAAACACACTGGTTGAGTGGAGTTGGTTACTCTGTGTAAGTTCTTATGTCAGTGGGATCCAAATACCAGCAACAGATAGAATCCTGTTTAATTGTTATATAGACCAGATTTCCCACAAGGCAAATATAGAACAGCCCTTAATCCCACCAGCTAAATTTGACTCCTCAAAGTAGACTTCTGATTAATCAATTGTACTATCCATATATATTCCTCTCCTTTACAACTGTAATCATTCCAAACACTTTCCTAACTTCTAATATAATTTTTTGACACTTAATTCTCCAAATTCAGCCTATGTTGACAAACTAATATACACTTTCAGTATTATACACTTCCCTGATGTGTCAGAAAATGCCACAGGGACTACAGCAGTACATTTCATCTTGCTTTGACTGTAGAACAAGAAACATTACATCCTATGATCAAAGGATTAAAGGTACCTACAACAGGTGGAAGTTTTAAGGAAAACCATCAGTAGCATTTGCTGTCAGCAAGGTTGTGGAACTGTTTTTGTTTACCTGTCACTGTCATAGTTACCAGACTTTCTCTGCTTTTAAATAGCAATAATTAATTGAGGAAAATCAAGCAAAAACTGCAGGAGCAAAAGCAAAGTTTAGATTTCAGTAGCAAGCCTTACACTGAGTACTTGATCCTTTAATTCGCGGAGCTCATTCTCCAAAGTCCGGTTCTCGTTCAGGGCCGTTGCTAAATCAGCTTCCTTTGCGTTTAGCTGAGCATCGAGGTCTCTCACACGAGCCTGGGCCAGGTTCAAATCACTTTCTTTTTTGGAATTCCTACAAGGGAGAGTTTGACAGGGTTAAGTGCAGCTAATGAGGGAGAGTTTGTTCTCAATGTATTTCCCTTCAGAGGGGTCCGTGGTTAAACACAGCAGAGGTTTATCAGACTCACGGCGGGAGCACAAAACAAACCAGACAGGGCCCTCCGACAAGCATCATTTGTTATACCACAGACATTCCTGACCCATTTTCCAGCTCGTTCAGTGCGAAGCCCATGCGGAAGCCAGCTATTTTCCACGGCATTCCCAGCGGGAGAGGGAAGGGACGGCACAGGCTGCACTGGGAGGGCTGGGCACGCTCAGTGACCGCGGCCGGACAATCCCTCACGGACACCCCGCAGCAAAGGCGGCCCCGGGCTCGCAGGAGGCGCATCAGGGCCCCGAGCCGCGCTGGCCCCGGGCCGGGCGGGCCGGGCCGGGCCGGGCCGTGAGGGCTCCCGGGGCGGCCCTCGCGGGGCGGAGCGCGGCTGAGGCCGCCGGCGGGGCCGCCCCTCCGTCCTGTCCGCAGCACACTGCGAGCTTTGTCCGCCGGAGGCCACCGGCCAGCCCGGGGAGCGGCCCCGCTCGGGCTACCCCTCCGGCAGCCCCTCAGGCACCGCCGGTACAGGGTGAGGGGAGCCTTGCTTTCAGAGAAGAGGCTGTCTCCAGACCAACAGCCGGGTAGCGGAGCCGCCGGTACCACCTGGATGGCCAACACTCGGCACTTGCCATTGGCACCACAGCGGACAAGGGCCCACAACGAGTTCCTGTCAGGGAAGAACACTGTGATAATTCCCCAGACTGCTCCAACTTTTAAAATCCTTGCAGGTGTCTGCCCACTATTCAGAGTCCCTGCTCAAAACTTGTATTTGAGATTACAGAGAGTAAAGGAAGTCCTCAAGTTATTTTGGCAACACCAGTTCTGCCAAGTGGCAAAGTTGTGTCATCTCATACAATGAGTTTTCCAGTGGATAAAAGAGCAGTTGGCAAGAGCCCAAAGTAATTCTGCAGGATTGATCAGCTTTAGAAAAGATTGGAAAATATTATGGGTTGTTTAGTCTAGGGAAGGGAAAAGTGACAAGAGACAGAACAATTTTTAAATACATGAAGGACCGCTGCATAGTTAGGGAATCTGTTTTCCATGTCTGATGTGGAAAACCCAGGAAGCTCCAGCTTCTATTGCAGGGAGGAATACACGGGTTCGATGTTAGGGAGAGGAAACCGACAGTTCACCACTGAAGCACACTGCCTAAGGGGGCTATTCTGGAATCTCCATCATCCGGAATTTAAAATAAGGGTTACACAAAATCTGCTGGAAGAGATGCAGGTATGGCTGGTTCCAGCACAGGCCTGGGGCATGTGGCTACATCAGGTGCTTGCTCAAGGCCTTTTCTAGCCCTGCTCTTCAGAGACATTTGTTGATTGTGTTGTGCTAGAAGTTGTTTACTCTTTACTCAGACTCTAGGAGAAACATAGCTCTACTAACAGTAAAAAAACAAGATAATGTGCTGTATTTTTAGTATTTAAGGTTTCTTTCCTTTCTAGGTTAATTATTCACCTTCCTTTTGGGATCTCTGCTACCACTACCATTTACTGTATTACATATGATATTAAGTATGTCAATAACACTACGTAAGACTGCTTTATCCTACAATAATATAAATTTCATTCTGCAATCAAAGTGTGTGCAAAACTGAAATTCCATTAGTATCTGTTTTAACAGTTCACTTTCCAATGTAAGCATCTCACAGCCAGGCTCAGATTTCCTGGATTCTTTCCTGAAAAATATTATTTTCAAAGAAGCCTGGAATAAGACATTTCATCTTCAAGAACAACAATTTAACAAGAATGACTTGGACAAGAGTGTTTACTACCCTTTTGATCCAAGTCTGGGGTTCAGAACACCACCTTACACACCCCTGTGCAGTGACAGTTACAGTGCTCTGCAACATTCCATACACCAACCATTCCAGAGCTAAGAGTGGCCTATGCAGTATCAATTACAAGCAAAAACTTTGAGGCACTGCCAATCACATTCTTTGTAAATCAGGATGTCACACAGGCTGGGTCTGGAGAATTTAAATAATTTTACCAAAAGATTTCAGGTATGTTTGAAACAGACTCTAGTTTGTCAAGACCAGAGGATGTCAGCAGCACATACAGAATTCATTCTTACAGCCTCAGCTGCTACACTGTGTTTGGCTTGCTCAGGAGAAAAATGCACATCCACACTCTCTGGTGCAGAAAGGAACTGGTCTTGTCCTTCTCCTGCTGTGTTACTGCAGTTGCTTTGACCTTCCTGAGGCTCTGAATTCAACCAATATGCTTATCTACAACTCCTCCTCCCCAAACATCTTTGGTCTACTTCCAGTCACTATTGTTTAGGAAGCAAGAAAAAAACCAAATGCAATCAGGTTATTGTTGTCAAAAACCTTGAGTCTTTTAATCAGTGATTACTAAGAGCCAATAATTAATACTGTTGGGAAAGTATCTGGTGACATTTCATTCTATAAGAGTTAAACAGCCACCAGGTTATTTAAAGGGTGTATATATCTAAGGACACGATACCCTCAAAGTTTGTTCCAAGTCATCTGAGACATTTGCAGTTATGCAGCCCAGATACAACATACATTAGGGCTTCAGTCTAGTCCTTTCAGGAACCAATATGTACCATGTATCATTTCCCATGGGCTGTAAATTTAACCACTTCTAAGACCTAGTTACTGTAAAGGAAAAAACCCCAACCCAACAGTCTAGAGGATTGTATATCTGCCAAGTCTAAAGCTTTACAAACAAAACCAGAGTTATACAAACAAAAAGAGCAGCAGAAAAGTCTTAGAACAGGCACTACCTCTCTCCTCACTGTCCACTCAAGTGGCTGGTTAGATTTATGCAACTGATCTGTGAGCCAAAACCCAGCATGACAGACACAAGCCCAACAACTGTGTAGCTGAAAACAGAAGTTTACAGTAAAAACATGTTTTATTCCCAACTAGAACAGCTACTTGAGTCCTACTGAGTCTGTGAAGGGGCAATACTTCCTCCAGGCATTAAAAGAAGCTGGTGCCTAAATTTTCTCTGATACAAGTTTATAACAAGGTGTAAGGGGCCTGTGGACATCCAAAATGTTACAAGTCTGTAACTGATATAGGAGTACAATGGGCAGTAGAGTAACTAGCAGTTTGTATATTTCTGTAGAGGAAGCTTGTTGGGATTGAACACTGTTCACACACCTCTTCCTCCCTCTGGAAGATGGGACAGCTCTACACTGCCTTTCTTCAGGCTTGGTGAGCCTAGACAGGATGATTCCAGCCTCAGGATACACAGCTTACAAGTCAAAGTCAAGTCAAGCTAAAACAGTAGGCAGCTCATCCCAGACTTAAAAGCAACTAGGAAAACTTCTGAGCAGTACCAACCTGGGCCAGGTAAGCCATACTGTTCCCAGAACTATCTTCTCTCTATATTCCCCTCTGGGCAAAGTCTGAGCTAAACAGCCAAAAAAAAAACCCAAAACATTGACTCCATCCAAACACTCCTTTCACTGCTCCATAACTTTCTAGATACTTGCCAGCATCTTGAGTGTTTGTAAACACAGGTGTGGTGCCAAACCCATGCAGCTATTCCCAGCCCAGAACGGCACCCAGCACCCCGCGTTCTGCAGGAGCCCCATGCCCTTCTCTGGCAGGTGCTGATGTGACCCCAGAGCATCGGAGGTACTCAGTGGGGTCACCCCAGCAAACCTTCGGAACAGGCATCCAGACATCTCCTGACCCCAGCGGGAAACACCTTCGGGGTTATCAGGCCTGTGCGACCTGGACACCAAACATCGCCGCACACTCCTCCCACAGCCACGGGCTCCTGCCAAGAGCATCCCCTTCCTCTCACCCTGCAGGAGCCCCGAAGAGGCGGCTCCCCGGGGCGTCCCCGGGCAGGGAGGCCTGCTCGGGGCCGGAGCACCGACCTGACGTGCAGTTGCCGGTGCTCCTCGCCAATCTTGCCCAGCTCCACCTGCAGCGTGGCCCGCTCGATGGCGATGTCGTCCAGCGCCCGGCGGGCGTCGGCCAGCTCCGCCTCGTAGTGGAGCCGCAGGCAGCCCAGCTCCCGGTCGCTGCCCGCCTGGTGCTCGCTCAGCCGCTGCTGCAGCGCCGACTTGTCGGCCTCCAGCGCCCGCACCCGCTCGATGTAGGCGGCCAGGCGGTCATTGAGCTGCCGCAGCTCCTCCTTCTCCTGCAGCCGGCTCAGCCGCGCCGGGCTCAGCGGGGACTCGGCGGCGCGGCTGCCGGAGCGGCTCCCGCCGGCCGGCGTGGGGGGCAGCGCCGTGGCCATGGCAGCCTCCGCTCCGGGCCCCGCCGCGCCGGGACCGCCCCGCGCAGGACACCCAGCGCCCGCCGCCGCCCCGGTATAAATAGCCTCCAGCTGCCGCCGGCCCGCGCCGAGGGTGGGCAGCTTAAAGGGCTCGGGCTGCGCCCCGCGGCCGCCCCGGCCCAGCCCGGGAGATAACACTTTTTAAAAAAATTTTTTTTTCTTTATTATTTTTTTTTTCTGCTTTATCTTTCATATGTGCCTTGCTGCATCTTATCAGTCCAATGGTGCTGCCCGGAGAAGGCGGGGAAGGACAAACCTACCGCAGCCCTGCGTTCTCACAAGACCGGTGCAAGGGGTCGGGGCGAAACCAAGATCCCAGCTTTAGGAAGATGCATGACAGCTGCAGTGATGCTCACACTCCAGCGTGCTGCTGCGTCAACGCCTGTTGTGTCTGGGATTTTTTTGCAAATTGTTCCGCCGATGAAAATAACCCTTTTTGTTCTGCTATGTGTGGGCGTTTTTAGCTTTCCTGTCAGCCATCCCACTTAGAATATTCTGATTAAAAGCTAATGCCTGAGCAAAAGGAAGAACGGAAGTGGAAAGAGAACCTGCATGAAGACAAATGTCTGAAGCGGTCTGCAAAGCATTACACTAATTACATTTAATAGAAATTAATGTTTGGCAGGAAAGTTGCTTCAGCGTTTCTTTAGTAGTGATGTGAACAGTCATAATTGTCAGTTTTCTCCACTAACTAATTAATTTACCCTTTTTACTGCCATTTTTGAGAGCAGATGCTGCAGGAAACTCATTCAGTATGAGCACAAAAATTTCTGAACGTTGCTGCAACTGTGAATTACAGTGTTGTAGCAGTTACAAGAAATGTCAATTAAGATCTTAGCTGAAGCTGTTATTTCCTACACAGAAAAATAATCTTGACATCCTCTTAGAGTTCTTTAAATGTAAAGATAGATTTTTGTAAAGATTGTAGGCATAAAATCAAGCTCCTCCTTATAGGTAGACAGGTAACATAGGAGAACCGCATAGTTTGCCCCAAGAGTATAGCTGAGGAGTTTACAATTAAGTAATTTATACCTCTGGATACAAAGATACAGAGTAGAAAAGGATACAAAGACGTGAATCCACAACAAAGATTTTTTTTTTCCCCGAGTATCTTTACATAGCATAAAACCCCAAAACATAATTTCAATATTCTAAAGCTGTGTGCAGCATGGGAGTGACATAGAGCCAGACTAAGCTCCTCTGATTCTCGTCTAAGCAGCACCACCAGGAAATTCCTTTCTGCAGGGCTGTTCCAGCATTTTATTTTGATATAATTAGTTGTTTGTCCTTCATTGCCAATAGAAAGCTCAATTCAAGAAAAATAAAAAGCAAGCTCTAAATCTGAATGTGTACCTCTAAGACCAAGATGTGTACATCTGAGGGTTTATTTCAGCTTTGAAACCTCAGTCCTCTACAAAGAACACTGTGATCATGTGTCATTGCCATGCTTGATCGTTGCATGTTACTGGCCAGCTGTTCAAATACATTGTATGGTTTTGGAACAGATGCAAGCAAGAAATCTGCTATTCTAAGAATATTTTTTCTTGTCTGCCAAGGCTTTGTAATAATGCAAACAAAAACAGCTGAAAGAAATAGTTCAAAAATAGTCCGAGCTAGTTTTATCTTTTGTATTTACCTACTCTCCCTGTGTGAGAACAGAAGGAGGCAACTTAAGTCAAGCATAATGGGAGTCTGTTGCTGATTCTTTTCTTCGTGACGGTTTTTTCTGACTTTTTTGATAGTCTGTATTGCTTAGACCACAAATATAGCCAAGGAATTCTTGCAGAGATAAGCCTGTTCCATCTTTCCTACTGTTTCAAGTTTAAGGATATTAGGAACGTTCCAGGATTAAGAGATAGGGGGAAAAAATGTGGCAAAAGGTAAATATCCGAGACAAAATCACAGTAAAAATTATTTTATGAATAGTCCTTTTACAATAAAATATGGGAGATTTAGACAGTATTAGCAGATGCCACAAAGTTGGAATAAAAAACACAGTGGATTTTTTCAAGTATTTTAATAGGCTCTTGATTTTGAGTTGGTGAAATTAGATAAAAAAAGAACACAGCAATGAAGTAATACCATAAAAAGCAGGGGGAAAAAAAATCAAGCAAACCTTTTGTTATCCTTTTCCATAGGTATCTTCTAACTAATTCCAGCCAGGTGTAAGCAATGCATCTGTATTGGGCCTAAAATACTGTCAGGGCTCCTGGTGCACTAACAGTTTTCACGACCTTGACCAGCCTCAGCTGAGGTTTCTGCCCACGCTGTGCCCAGGGCTGCTGGAGCTCCATTTAAGCTCTCAACCCTCTCCCTCCCTTTGTGCTCCCTGGTGGTTTTGCGGAGCTGTAGGCTCTGGTGGCCCATGGGCTGATTTTTCTGGCTTGGTTTGTACAGCCTGGTTACTGTAACTTTGTCTGGGCTCTCTGTGCCCCTGGCTGTCCCCTCTAGCCCCCTGTGTATCTCACCTAGGAGCAATGGGACAGGGCCACAGCCTGTGTGGCTCCTGCCCCACAGCCTGCCCCCCTGACTGGCCTCTCTGTCCCTTGGGAAGCACCTGGATGGCGCCACTTCTTGGATGAAAGATTGTTGGAGCCATGACTGCCAGATACTTTGGTAAGGTGAAGTTTCTTAATGGCAGTATCTCTCTTTAGAATTCATTTTTTGTGACTCAGTACAAAATGCTTGAATTCATATTTACTTTTTAAGTGCAGTGGAGGCTGTGCATAGTAAGTAGCCAAGCTTGACTATTGTGACAATGTTGTGCTGAAAAATATAGGCACAGATGCAGAATCAGCATAAACAACTGAAAATTGCGTAGCATTTTGGGGTTTTTCTCTGGGTATTATTCTGCTCTGTAAGTCTGAGGGTCTTTTCCAAAACACCTGCTGGAGACAAATCAAGATATACTGGACAGTGTAGCACCTTAATTACATTTGGCGGTAATACTGTTTCAAATGATATTACTCTGAGGCAATGGAATGTATCACTAAATACCTTCCTAGGCAGTCTGTTCACAGAGAGCTGTAAGTGATATACACATGACCTGAGCTGATGAGGACAAATTGAGTTCTGTTGGTCTAATAATGGTTCCCTCAGTACTAGAGTAGGTACTCTTCGATGAGAAAAATTAGAGGTTGCCCACCAGAAAGGTTAAAGGGCAGTTTCTGTGTCATTGGTAGTAGTACACAGAGATGGGAAAGGCCTTTGCAGAACGTGTCACTGCACAAGGGATCCTTCTCTGCAGTATTCCAGCCCATGCCTCTATTTGCTTGGTTGAATTAAGCAGTACAAGTCAGTTGGCTTAGAGAGGCCTTTGTCTTCTATGGAACAACAGCTTTCTGTAAGTTGGTAACAGGGGAAAAAAATTCATTCATTTGTGGCCTTACCAGATGCAAAAGTGAATAACACATTTTGTTTGGTAGAAAATGCTATGTAGAAAGTACACCTGGTTAGAGCCTTTTGTAGATGACACAGGGCAAGTTCCTTGCTTAGGCTGCGCTGGTTTCCAGCTGCCAGTGACCAAACTCTGCTCTCAGCTGCAGACGCAGAAGCTGTTGCTGCACATAATCTGTGTTGGTACTGCTGTGCCCAGCACCTGGCTCGCCGTGTGAAGGTGCATGGTGAAGTGTGCATTCATCTTCTCTTTTGTAACCTCATTCTGTGTGCCACTAGTATTCATCCCAGTGATGTATCATGAATTTCTTCTGACCTTTTCTGTATTTTTTTATTCCTTCTCCCTGTTAGATCCTTGTTTGTATTCTCTTCCTTTGCCATGCTGGTGTGCATCATGGTGGATGCTCATGTAGTGACATGTACAAGCCATCTTGTGACACACAGGCCACCCACTTTGCTCTTGCCCTTCCCAAATGAGCCATTACAGCCAGGGCAGGTCCTGCTGACCTTTGTTTGTTGCTCATGACTTGCAATATAATTGTTTTCCTCAGAGCCCCTGTTTATTCACCAAATATTGCCTCTTCCACATAGCACTCAATAATACTTTGTTTTTCACAGTCACAGAAGTAAGTGCCATCACAGAATGAGGAAAACAGGTCACTGTCACTGGTGCATGAGAAGAAAATGGCAGACAAGTTCAGGAATTCAATGTGCCATATCCATAGTCTCAGTGGGGATATATTATTTTGCAAGTTAGAAAGAATATCTGTTAGCACATACCTATGTGTAGATAAACTGAAACTATTTTATCTTTGCAATAATTTTTCATTTTGCTTTATCTGCATTCACTCTTTATCAATATAAATTCAAATTTCCTAATTACGCCCAACATAATCACCTAAATCCTTTTGAAAATATGTTTTGCAAACCCACGAAATGATCACGTAAGTGTATTATAAGTTTACTCAGAATGTTTATTCTAACATTTCAGTTAAGGCTGGGAACTGGGATAAAAAGTAAGTTTGTGCCATTTGAAGGCCTGTTTGTTTTGCTCTTACTTTATAGGATCATAACTATGCAAATGAGCCACAAGTTGTTTTGCTTAAGCACCAAATTAATTTGGAAGATGAGAAATGACAAATATTTATTCAAATACTTGAAATAGTGACCATTTGAGTATATTGTTTGGTAATTCTAGAGTCATTTGAACACAATCTGAGAGGAAGATGATAGTTTTCTTCTCTAATGTTTAGATCTATACGTAAGTAGTTTTTCTTTCTGAAAGATTCAAGAATTTTTTTCTACTTACTATAGTGTTGGAGCTGTTTCCAAAGCCCAGGGCAAGGATCTACGTGGAATGCAATGGGTTCCATAGCTCCAAGAAATGGAAGACAGGGTGCTGTGGCTGAACCTTGTACTTTTATACTAATAGAGACTTTACTCTTGATAGGGTATAACATACCTGTGAAGGGTGAAGGTGTGTGTTTGCTCTCTGCCCTGGTGGGCTTGTTATTTCAGAGTAAGCAAGCACCCTGTGTGCCTACAATGCAGGGCCAAAGAACTGATTAGACTGTGTCAGGGTTCTCGTTACTCTAGGTACAGGGAATCTAACATTTTGCTTTCATTAATCAATCAGGTGCAGCTCTATTACTGATAACTTTGAGATGTTGAACCAAAATGCAGTTTCTTCATGGGGCCTCTGCAGGATACTTCCAATTTTGCTGTACATTATTCAGAACGCTGATTTATGAGCCAAATGTTGTTCTGCACTATTTCAATGGATTTTAAATTTGTAGTTTAGCCAAACATATTTTCTCTTGAGTAGTAAAGACTTTTGTTGTGGTGAAAGAATGGCCTCCACGATCATCAGATTTGTATAGTTTAATTTAATTTGGGGAAATAATTATATATAAGTGTAATCTGTTGAAGAGGTATGTCTACCAGCATTTCAGGACAAAGATAAATAGAGAAGTGTTGGGTTTCTCTTTTAAATATGCATGTTTTCTATTAATGTTCAAGGAGTTAAATGTGGTGGTTATCATGTGTTTTAACAGAGGTTTTTTGTTTACCAGACCAGAGATTTAATTTTTTTCAGTTTAGCCCTTTGTCAGCTATATCTTGCAGAATCTTTTTTCTCTGCCACTTCTGCCTGCACTGTTAAGTGTAAGTTGAAATTTTCTGTTGCAATTGATCATAAATCAAGAAATTACAAAATATTTCATGGTTATGTTTGATAGTGAAGACACATGGTCTTAAGTCTGTGTAAAACAAAGGATAAGACCATCATATTTCCAACCCTCTTCCTCATGAGAGCCCATGCCAGCTGTACAGATGGATGACATTGCTGTTATGTGTTCAATGATATAGTAAGTGCAAACATCCATATTTCACAATTTATGAACAGTAAAGGCTTTAGAGTGTAATTTTCCATGTAATTTAAATTATGCATATTTTTTAGAGACCAGCAAAAACAAAGCACAAGTAGGATAAAAAAGCCATGCTAAAAGCAAGAGACAGAAATATCTGAAGTGAGTGTTAAAAGCATTGCTACAGTTTGTCATTCAAAAATCCAATACTGACTCTGCTGGGCTAATGTGGCATGAGTGGGAATTAAAAGACTGTGTGGTGCAAACTGCTAAAGTAGTACCAGCACTTGACACTGGACCAGGGATGTGTAAAGATAATGTAATAGGCAAAGAACAGAAGTTCTGCCTTGAAGAGTTTGTAATCTGTATAAGACAGGGTAAGCAAAAAGGAAGTCAAGTATTTCCTTGTAGAATTATATTTTATTTTAAACTTGAGTGGTTAATTATTTTTTGCAGAATTGCAGACAAACTTCTCCAGGTATGAAAATTAGACAACAAGAAGCTCTAAGTTTGTGGCCCTTTTAAATTTTGGGAGTGTGTTAAGGAGTCTGCTGTGGAGCTGCAGGTGCAGTGAATTTTGAAATGCATGTTTTCAATCACATCTTGCCTGGACACCTGAGTTTCATTCAGTTTTTGCTTGGCTCAGCAGAAGAGGTTATGAAGACCTCCAACAGGAGTCAAAATTTCAAAGCTTCCAGATTCACTGGAAATTTGGAGAGAAAAGAGTAAAGTGGAAGGGGTGTGTAGGGGTGTGTGAGGCTGAGGTGAATAAATTAAATTGGATAAATGAGAACACAAATGAGCATTGAATGAGATTCACATAGGAAAATACCTTGTTTTCGCATAGAAAAGTGCTGTCCAAAACCCTGTGTAGTATTTAGTAGTAGGCTAAGGCTATTTTTATGCTCCAAATACTGTTATTTTTTGGGTGCTCATCTTCCTTGCAAAACAGATTATTTCAAAGTAACATAACCAGATCCATGAGGGAGCAAGGAATTAACAACTCTTAAGTAATTTCAGCAGCTGGGGTAAGACCTTCCTTGTCTCTGCTTTCCAACATAGGTACCACAAGGTGCTCTTATTGTTGACTGTAATGCTGCTTTCTGAAATCTCCCTGGCTGCTAATCCTTGTGGGTGCTTATCTCCATCTTGCATATACTACTTACAAGAGAAATGATATTCTAATTAAGGATGGTGCTGGGTACATTTGTAAGAAGATGGCAGGTCTTGAGGGTCAGCTTCATCTCCATGGTTTTGGCAAAGGAAAATATAGTTTCTACTTTAGATGATTTAATGGCTAAATTCTGGCCTTAAAATCACCTGTGATCAAGTCTGAAGTATATGTCACCTGCATGAGTATACAATTTTGAGGGATAATAGTAATGAAAGGACTGTTTAAGTAACTGTAGGAACTGAAATGGATTGAAAGCCGGGCTTTTCATGAAGCTGATACACTTTCAGCTGAGTGGTATTAAAAAAATGGAGCACCGGGTCCTTAGCAGCACTCTTGCCTGTTACATTATCAGAATGTACAGACTGAGAAGAGCAGCTTGCTCAGGTGTCCAGGCGCAGCTGAAACAGAGCAGCCTGTGAGTTCCGTGGTCACGGAGGTCCCAGCGCGGCTGCCTGGCTGTGCGGGGTCCCTGTCTGGCTGTGCGGGGTCCCTGTCTGGCTGTGCGGGGTCCCTGTCTGGCTGTGCGGGGGCCCTGTCTGGCTGTGCGGGGTCCCAGCGAGCCTGTCTGTCTGTGCGNCGGGGTCCCAGCGCGGCTGTCTGGCTGTGCGGGGTCCCAGCGCGGCTGTCTGGCTGTGCGGGGTCCCTGTCTGTCTGTGCGGGGTCCCAGCGCGGCTGTCTGGCTGTGCGGGGTCCCAGCGCGGCTGTCTGTCTGTGCGGGGTCCCTGTCTGTCTGTCTGTGCGGGGTCCCAGCGAGCCTTCGCGCTGCTGCCGGCCGGCCGGGCGGCTCTCCCGCCGGTGTCGCTCCCGGGCTCTGCCGGCCGGTTTCAGCAGAGGGCACTCTGTTCCTAGCGATACAGGAGGCGCCTCCCCGTGCTGGTGAGAAACCCAAACAGATTGGAAAAGTTTCCAGTGCAACATATTTGAACAAACTCTTCATCGGTTATGTTTAGTTCACTGGAGCATATTTTTAACTTCAGTGGCAGGGATCAGAGCCCTTTCTCTACGTGCTGCTCTTAGCGGACTCGACGAAAGCTTGGAACATCAGTGGAAGCCGTAGTGCAAAGGTAGAGGATTTTGGCGTTCCTGTTTAGCAGCTCGAAGCTCAGAGGGAGAACGAGAGCAAAGCTGTCGTATGAGACATACTCGCCAGATTTACAGTAGGAAACCTAAAAATATTGTAGAGGGCAGCATGATTAAAGACCTACTCGGTGTGCGAGCAGATTTGCAGCTGTATAGCGAGCGTTACTTGCAGATGAGACACAGGATGGTTGTGGTTTTGGAAGCTGCTTTGCGTCAGATTCGGGGGCTGACTCCGCGGTAGCTTTTGCCCCTCGGGGGAAGACGAACCCCTCCGTCTCGGGCTGCCGGGGTCTCGGCCCCCGGCATCGGAGCGTCGCCAGTGCCGCCGGGGGGGTGGAGGGGACGGGCCCGCTTGGCCGCCCGCCCGCTTTGGCTGGCCGGGGAGGCAGAGGCTGCGCGGGGGGCGC
>VYXF01003275.1:167773-419233 GCA_013397295.1 Polioptila caerulea
CCTTGGGGCTCTCGGCAGTACCTGGACAAGGGGAAAAAATAGGAAGTCTTCCTTCTTTTACTGTCATAGTTGATACTTTTGAATGAAACATCCAGGAGTGCAAATGGTTTTGGGAGGGAGGGGAGCTTTATGATGTTTTTGGAGGGAGGGAATAAAACACTTCTTTCTGTAAGGAATCCTAATTATGTTCAGTTGAACAGGTGCAAGAACAGTTTGGATAGATGGTTTTCCTTGGGATGCCTGCTTTTTTAGAAAGGAGAACTTTATTTGAAGGAGAAGTTTGCATTCACTGTAGGGCTTGGCAAACTTGTGGGGTGGTGGCTGAGAGGGGGGGAGGGCTGTTTTTGTGTGTGTGTGTATCAGGGGTGCATAAAACTTGCACTGTTTCGACATCACTCTGGTAGTGTATTGTCTAAGGCAATGAGGTGCATTGACAAAAGGAATTAACAGAATTAATAATATTATTACATGATGGGGTTTTTGGCAATTTTAAATTGACAAGCCCGTGCTGGCCTTGTAATTTTGATGAGCACTAAATTAATGGATTTATTTTTTTCCTAAACTCTGATTAAGCCCTGATTGCTTAGTCTCTGAGCTTCCAAAGGCAGCACAAATGACTGCTAAAATCCCAGGGCTAGGCTTTCATCTTTGAGTGGGTGAAAGTGCTGGAAAGTACATCAGAAATTCTATGCTCCTTGGATTTTACATGTGAGAGATCAAGATGGGAGGCTTTCCCAATTTGATAAATTCTCCTACATTCAGGAGATCATCAAGCTAGTCCACTGTTGCCAGCCTCCCCGAACCTCTCTTTCTGGTCCTTTTCCGTGCCCTAGTTGGAGCCGCCTCACCCTGCAGGCTGTGCTCATGGCATGCGCTGCGCTCCTGCTGCTCTGGCCAGCGCAGCACTCCAGTGTTTGCATTGCACTGCTTCCAGAGGCCGGCCCAGTTTGCTTTAGTCATTGAAATTCTGGTGGAGCCCACTTGATTTTGTTTGTAACTTGAAACAATTTCTCTCAGCAGAGCCCCAAGGCATGAGGATGGCCAGCCCTAAAGCCACTGGGCTGTTCTGGGAGATCACTTGGCTTGCTTTTGCTCTCTATGCTCACCTACAGGTAGGTAATGAACTTGTTGCTGTTGTCATTCCTGGTCCTATATCAGGTGATCTTGCTGCACACTTTGCATTACTGTTTTAAAACAGAAAACTCCTGAAGGAGCTGCTCTCTAATTAAAAGTCTCCCTATGAGAATGTTTTCATTTCACCAAACTTTCAAAGATATCCACGTGGGAAATGTGTATTCTCTCTTGCTCAGTATATTGTATGTTACTTTACCAAAGGGTGACCAGCTTGCCAGATGTGTAATGCCATGGGTCTTTCTGGGCAGCACAGCTGTTCTTTGCCCTCAGGAGTTTAAGCACCTGATAAGTGTTAAGGTGCTGTAAGTGACAAGGGTTATAGAAACACCTGGGTAGAAACATCTAAAGCATTTGGAAGTGGGAAGGCAGGGAAGGTGGCCCAAAAAGGTCTTTGCTCCAAGTGTTCAACGTGTAGAAGAACCATGGAGGGAAAATCATAGCTGCCATCTGATCTATTGCCTGACACATGAGCCTAATCTGTTCCAAGGGGTGAGTATTTCAAGAAATATGGTGTGCCTGCATGCTGCAGAGATGTTGTTACAGTATGTCGTTCTCTGTACTGATAATTCCCACAGCACAAAATGTTTCAAGGATTCTTCAGTCTTAAATACACATAAATCTAATAAATCCTTAGAAAAAGATGGGCAAATAAACCGAGATTTTTTTTTTAATAGGAACATTTTTTTGAAGTATTGTAGAGTTTTCAACAAAAAAGTAAAATCTTTGAATAAATCAATCAGTGTTGCTGTGTACTGTTTGTATTATTGCAATGCTGAGAAGTGGAGCCTGATGTGCTGGGCAGTATCTAAACATACATCCTGAAGAATTTTGAATTGAAGAACAATACAGCAGACAAAAGTGGTATGAAGAACTGAGGAGAGTGTGCTAGACAGCTGAGTAAGCTGTGATCAGTTTATGGTGGACTTTGAGGCTCAAGGTAGTGGGAATGGGGCTCCAATACATCCTCAGTAGCGCTGCTGAGTGCTGTGAGTGATTTGGCAGGTGAACTCCTCTCTGTGGATTATGGTTGCAGCTAACCAGTACTGGTTACTTGAGTATAGAAACTGCCATTAAAGTAAAAATTGACATCTTGTATTAGTTGTGCAGTAAAACATAGTGCATTCAACACGTGTCTGAGCAGATAGGGTCACAGTGAGATCTGCTTTTTGCCTGCATGTTTCTTGTGCAAGGACAAAAATGTTACAGATCTGCTGTGCCTGTTCAGCTTGTATTTTTGTGTGTAAGCAGTTGAGTGATACTGTAATAACCAGCCCTATAAAACACTCAGAAAATAGTTCATGAAGTTCCCTTAATGGTTCTATTTAAGATGAGAATGGAAGCTCAGAGAAGGGAGATGTTCATTTTGTTTTTGTGCCTTTTGGTTGTGAAGGGACCATTTTTTGCTTTTAAAGTATTTTACTTGTATTTTTTCTTTCATATTTTTCTTATTGCAGAGCTGGAACCAGTAGTGGCATAGTTTCCTCTTCTCCACAAATGTTTTGGCTTAGCTTCACTTGTCTCTTTATAATAAAAGCAACCCAAACACATTGTAGTAATCAATTGGCTATTGTGAGTAGCTTTATGAACACTTCAATCCAGGTCAAATTTTATGGTCTTGATTGTCCTTTAAAATACTGTAATCTGCTTGGCATATTTGAGTCATTAGCACTTAACCCCAGTCTTGTAGGAGGCCTTTTTGCTCTGAAGTTTTAGGTGTTTTATCACAATTTTACGCACATTAAAGATATTTTATATTATTTAACATAACATTTTTGGTATCCAATAACCATTAATTCTTTAATTGGTTGCTTGGGGCCATACTAAATGGACCACACGCAGTCATTTTACCCTAATATTGTACCATAACTTCCACTTCTGTTGTTTTTGGCTATTACAGTGCTTATGTCTGGAGCTAATCAATTAGAAACAATTGGATGCTGGGCAAGGTCACAAGTCTGTGTCATATCACTTATGTTCAATTGATTAATTTCATCCTGCTTGAGGCAGGTACAGAATAAAAAAATGACCATTTACAAAGAATGTGGTGGGAATGTGGTATGAATGTAATGCAAAGAAAACTTTAACATGAGAAGTTGTGAAAAAGGGGTAGCTGTTCCTGAGAAGCAATGGAACTTAACTTTGGTTATAAGAGTCCTTTCTGATTCCTCACAGCATGGTAACAAGCAGTGTGGAGTTTAGCTGGGCTCCAAGATTATCTCTGCCCTTGCAGATGTGCTGTGTCTGAAAGTTGACAAAATTATTTTGTCAGTGGCAAATTAGTTGCTATACTAGTAGGTAAATTAGGTTTCCTAGGTTTACCCAGGGAATAGTTTACCCCTGAGCATTGTTGAGCTGCCTGATTGTTAAATCTGCTCTGTGACCAAGAGCAGTGGCATAAATCACTCAGGAAGAGATCACTTATGGGTGAGGCTTGGCCATGTTCTTTTGTAAGTATAGAGCTGAACTTTTTTTATGTGCCAATATAAATGAAATTAATGGCACTGCATTAGTCTAAAGCCAGTGGCAATACAAGCAGATTATATATGTATTTTTTTCTTGAAAACAATCAAGATACTCATCTATCAAATGATAGCAGCAAACTCATTGTTTCTAAAGATTTAAATGATTTCTCTATCCAACGAAGTTACTGGGTTTGACAGATTATGTATATTTGGGAATGTTAACTATATCTCTAGCCTTGAATTTATTGCTAAATATTATTTAAAAGGCTCCTCATTTTTCCTCACATTGTAGCAGGAGGGCTATTAATTCTACAGATTTTAGGAGATGGTTAAGCTAACAAAGTAGAAGTGTCCAAGCCCAGTTCTGCTGTTTTGAAGTGATCTCTTGAGTACACATTGCTTCATAGTGGTAATTGAAAAGGCAGGATGTTCAGCCTGGTAACCAACTCTTTCTTAACCTCGTGATGATATTTTATTACACCATTCAGCTAGATGCTGTTATATTTGTTATGAAATGTATGTAGGACTGTATATCTTTATAGTCTTACTAATGGATTGCTGGCAGGAGGAGATGATGGCTAGCAGATTTGTATGGGCAAATATATATTAAGAATTTTACACATGGATTCAGTTTAGATTTATTCTCTGGTATGTTGTTTTCAAATCAGGAATATGCTGATATTTGCTTAGGTTCCTATAGTCCAAATTAAACCCTCCACAAGTCAGTACTTTTTGCCTCCAAAGACCATGGGGTTGGTAATTTGTGCAGAGGGAGTAACAGCAAAGACACCATGTCTGGATATTTAAGAAGCATTAGGTCTTGATTCCTGTGGAAGGGAGAGTTTCATAGGCCATGTATTCATTCAATAAACTGTTGGTTGCTTCTGTGATTTATGTTCCTGCAATCCCTGCCTGCATTATGGTATTTTCTAACTATCTGTGATATTTTGGAAAAGAAGGATATACATACTGAAAACATTATTGTCTTCAAAATGATTCTGCCATAACCAATCTGCCAAAAACTACCAACATAGTAAATGTCTAAAAGGCTGAGCTTTGCAAGGCCAGGAATCTGATGTCCATTACATGACATAGTGGACTAGGAGACCATCTTTGTGGAAAACCTTTGGATTATTGCTTTACAGTCACTGAATGTATTGCACACTGATGTCCAGAAAATAGATTATGAACTAGATGCCATACAATATTAAGTGTCCAGTAATCTTCATCAGAAATATCAGGATGAGACTGAGGGCAAGCCCTGAGTTAAATCTGAAGCAGTTTTCTGTTTCTGTAGGCAGGTGGCAATTCTGCACCCATCTGGAGTTTTGCCATCAGCCTCAAAAAGACCTGTGGTTTTATTCTTAGTGTGAAGATTGAGTTGCTACTTCTAAAGACAAACAACACATCTGAGACTCTCTATAAGTATTCTGACTTAAAATATTCATTGCTATTGACAAGGTTGCAACTCAGTGAGTGCATTACCAGAAAACTTATGTTTAAGTTTCTGAATGTGCTTTAAATTTATGACTGATAGTGATTGCTCAGCCAGTGCTCATAGAATCTGAACTGCTGTTGCCCCCAGTTTACAATCCAATAGTGGAATTGCCTGAAAAGTTGATGCATGTGTCTTGTGACTTGAGACACAAACTATGTATGAATACTTTTTAAAATGTGTCATAAAAAATTAAAGTCAGCTATGGGAGAGGACTAAGAGTACAGATGTCATCAATGAAGGCACTCCTTTATTATCTAAGTTATTTTTGACGATGATAATTTCCCACGAAGTTACACTGAAAGCTGGACAGAAATTCTCAGATCAGTTGTGTGTAGAGCTGCAAGTTTTTGTTTCCAAAACCAGATATCCAAGAGTCTGGTATGCTTAGACAAGCCTCAAGAATAGGAAAAATGTCTAACAATTGCCAGGGGCTTCTATTTTCTCTTGAAAGAGTAGTAAAGAAACAAAGGAATGGCTCTAGGATGATCTTTGGTGTAGAAGACACTTGAATACTTAGTCACTGATAATTACTCACTCAGGTCTGCTTGGTGCAGCTGCATCCCTCACATTCATTACCAAACTGGGACATAAATGGCACTGAGGTGGCAATTTTGCACAGTGCACCAAATTCCATTCCTGCCTTTGCATCACAGAAAATGTACATGATTGATTGTACTGATTAAAGCTCTTACTCTTAATTCAGGATTCAAGATTTAGCCATCCAAAATAATGCATTTTGCTTCAAAAGAACATCCATTTAAAAGTAGGATTCCTTTTTATTTGCTGTTTCTTCAATAACCTGTAGGCTCACATATTTGTCTTTACATTCAGTTTTTGGGCTTGAAGCTTTCCTTTAAACATTTCTCCATGCTCACCCGAATCCCCAGGAGCTCCAATATGGCTTGCAATCAACTAGTACAGTATATTGAATTCAGTGATAGTGGAAGCAGATACATAATTGTGCCTCTATAGTTGTTGGTTTTGTAAGTCTATGCAAGAAATCTCAGATGTAAGTTATATCATATTGTCTGAATGTTGTGCTTTAGTCAAATCTGTGTGTTATTACAGTTTTATACAGTTAATAATACTGATGATAAATCTGTGGCTGTGAACAATCTAACAATTCCAGTGTAATTCTTATTAGGCAAAATCTCTGCAAAACAGGAACAGTTTGTGCATGGTGAAAGAATGGGTTTGTTTTTGATGTACAGTTGGGTAGTGAGCACAGCATTCCAGAAAGGACTCTGGATATAGCCATGGCAACTCCTGAGAGACTAAGACCCACGTAGAAACTGTGTGGCACTGCAGTTCTGATGTGCTCTGTGCACTCACTGTATTGTCAGTGATACACAATAGCTCCTTTAGATTTTGAAATCATGAACATCACTTTCTGTCCTGAAAGGGGAGAACTTGCTGTTAGATGAAGACTATGGACTAAGTACTCTTGCATTTCAGGGTCAGATTTTCAAAATATCTTCACTCCAACTTATAGGAAGAAGGACAGTTCTATGAACTCCTTTTTGGATGATGACAGCCACAAAAGAGTGCTAAATTAATGCAAATAGAGCAGTATTTTCAGAAGGGTTTGTGGAGTCTTTGTTTTGATGACTTTCAGTAAGACCTGAGATGCTAAACACAAACAGTGTTAAGTACTCAATTGCACTGGTAAGTGCTTAGCTGGATTTTTCAAAACAAGGTAAATTTCAATTAACCTAATGGGAGCCAGGCATTAGATGCCTTAGGCACTTCTAAAAAGTCTGGCTTAGTATTTTTCATCATATTTAGCTGATTAAACCAAAGCTTTCACCCTAAAAATTATTTTGAAACAATAGGTTTCTGGTGTGTAGATTCTAGTTCTCAAGTGCATATTTGATAATATTTGAGAAGTGCAAGTAACAGTGTCATGTGTTTATAAAGGGAGGGCAGTTTTTGAGAACTTGGCCTAATAAATCCCTTCCAGACAGCATATTACATGAAGTGTTTAGCAACAATGTTATTTCTGTTTCTAATTTTGTATTTATTAGATTTAACATCATTATGGAGGGAAAATGGGAACAATATTTTCTGTCTGTTTTGAGAAATGTGGTTTCCAAGAATTGTCAGTTTGTCATGCTTCTGGATGCACTAGAAACACAGTGAACACAACTTAGCTAAACAAAATTGTGAAACAATATTAAAACTGCATTTAAGATTGCAGTTACTAGATTGTTGATGTATGCTAACTCTTGTCATTGGTGTCCTGGTGGGAGGTCCCTGGTTAATGAGGCTTATTTGTAGCATTAAATAAGTGGAACATTTGTTTATATGTGGAATCATATGCATTTCTGCATTTATGTAATGGTATTTTTTTCTGTCATCAGGTGCTTTGCCAAAAATTGAAGCTGCTTTAAATTTCTAGGACGTAGTCTCCTATTAGTGTATGCAAGCAAAATAGGGCAACATTTACAGTGTGTACATGTGAAAGGACCTACAGAGACTCACTGCTGGTAAATCAAGGTGTAGAGGAGAGTTTTAGTTGCCTGATCTCCTGCCTTTTAGAACCAATGAAATAAGGTGACATGGACACACCTGCACTGCTACAGAATGTGAGGACTGAGGGATTGTGTTTCCTCAGTCTCTGGCAATAAGTGTTTCCTGGCCTGCACCTTGCTGAAGCTCTGAGAAGATTGCAGGAACTGGCTTCTGTCCCAGCTGGCTGATTCAGCAAGAAATTAACTAACTCCAACTCCTCTGTTTTTGTTGCAATTTCACTGCTTATATACGTGGCTGTTCCAGGCTATCTACTGGGATGGAAAAATGTGAAAGGACAGGTACTAGTTCTGATAAATTCAGATTTGACTCTTCTGATGGGCATTTTCTTTGCTTTCTGACTACTGCAGCCTCTTGAGATGTAGCAGTGGTGTGGAAGCAAAAGGCTGAACAAGCTTCCCTTTATGAATGGATTTACAACAAATGAAATATGCTAATATATGGTCTCCCTCTCCTGAGAGTCTTCTCTTATTAGATGTTTTCAAGGTCTCATTACTCATTTGGTGTTTTGTTTTCTTGAGTCTTCAAATACTTATAAACTGTTCCCTGGTTGAGTAACATGGATGCTGGCTGAAAAACCCAATAGCACAGTAGTGTCTTGAGTATTGTCTGCTTGCTAGGTAATACCCTAGTTGTAAACTGCCAGGTACATGCAGCATATTATGGATTCTTTCAGCTGATCTCATCAACACTTCTGTTGAAAGCAGGACAGAGAATACATCTATCCCTGGAGAGATGGGCTGTGTGCTGTGTGAGGGATTTTGCTAAAGCCACTAACTGATAAGACTGCTTGAGCAAGCTCTGGTGTTGTCCCCTGATTTCATAACTTTATTTACATGAATATAAAGTGCTTTATGTGACTAACGAATTACATGTTTCCTCTAGGCTGGTGATTCTCAGGTAAGTCTCTTCATAGGACAGCAGTGAACAGAGCTAATTGAACGTTAGGAAATGATGTGAAAGGGAGGAGTAAGACAAAGCAAAGAGGATCATCCTATCACTGTGTGAGTTCCTGGTTTGCCTGCGCTGGTGCGTTGTATGCAGATCCAATCCCTTTATGAATGGGATGGAAAGATCAGGCAGGAATCAGCTGGTAACTTCTTTTTATTGAGTGCCTTTAAATAAAACTGCTGGGAGGGAGATTGAAAACAATGTAATGATAATGAGATTTGGCACTCCTTCCCATACTTCTTGAGTAGAAGGTTACATGGATGAGTGCTGGGAAGATCCACTTCACATTACTATGCAGATGAAGACTGGGAAGGTGAGCCCAGGAGAGCATTGCAGCATTCTTGCTCTGGATTTGCTTTTTGGGTGTCCAGTTATTGGCTGCTGTTGGAAGCTGATAAACTGGATGGTTCCTGGGTCTGAATCAGTTCAGCTGTTTTTAGGTCATTTTGGTGCTTCTTGGGGCTACACTTGAGCATCATTGAACCAGAACCAGCTCGAGATGTACTGTCACTTATGAATCATCATTTGAAAATTAACAAAGAAATACATGCTCCAATCTCCAGGAGTATCTGGATGATTGTCCTGGACATGAGAACTTGGGTGCCTACATTCTCAGCTTCTTTGTGTCTGTCCGGAAGATTTTGAAATTTTTTATATTGTTTATTGATTTTTTTTTTCAAGCAAACATTTTTAGGATGTTTCTGATATATTTTTAAATGTTAGAATTTAAGAATGATTTTTCAAATATGCAGGGAAATGCAGGCTTAATTGCTGGAATAGCTTCTTGTTTTTAAACAAACACTAGTATTTCCTTGAGGAAGATAAATAAACAGCTTCTGATATTTTACTAAATATGGCTTGACTTAAGTTCCACTTTCATTATGTGATCAATCCTTCTGTAAAACACAAATATTCCAGACATTTTCCCTGCATGAGAGAGCACTTGCCTTCCCCTAAGTTACAAATTGCACACCCAAGTGCTTTTCCCGTTTCCTTTTCCTCTCTCTTTCAGTTAAATTTGGAACACAATAGGTTGGTTAAAACTATAAAAAAACTTTCAGAACCTTATCTTAACATATGGGGTTTTACCATGTGGCTGTTTATCTTCTGCTAGGAGGGAGCCATAAATGTATTTTTAATGCCAGGAGCTGGGCCTAAAATGCCATTAGTTATCTGGTGGGAATAGATTTGAAAATTAGTAAGCAATTAGATCAGTGGGCAAATACATTTTATTTAATGTTGTAAGTCTCCTGGGCTTTTCCAATATCCTGTTAGCATCACCTGCTCTTAACACCCAACCTTTTAAAGCTTTTCCCTTATGCAGTGTGACAATGAAAGGGAAAATTTTCTTTAACTCATAAAAAAATGAATATATTGATTTAAAAACTTCCAACCTGCGTGGTTTCTCCAAGGGAAACAGAGATGTTCTCGGAACATTAAGCTTTTCTTGGAGAAAATTTCTTCCTGTAGATAACCATCTTGAGAAAGGCCTAAGTTGGGATAACAAAACATGTGGGTTTTGTTCTAATCTTTTGAACTTGCTTGAATTATGTCCTTAGCAGACATCAATGATGCATTTGTTTGTAATTGCTTATTTTTCTTGCTGAATTTAGACCTCTGTGAGCCATCTGTAACGTGTCACATAGATGGCATTATTTAGAAATGGGGGAAATGTAGGAATTACTCTCTTTTTCACTATTTCAAATGTTAAGGCCTGTCCTTGAGAACACTGAAGAAAAGACCCAGTCCTCTTCAGCTGTACTGCTGAGTGTCTCATCATTCCTTGTCTGCCAAAACCTCACTTCAAATCAGTGATGAACGCTCCTGTACTCCAGGCACTACAAGATCTCAGTTCTGAAAAAGATCCTTCATGAGGTTGCTGCGCCTCAAGTGAGACCTTATTTTGTAAAATTCTGGCTTTCTGCTTCAACAGGACAGCATTCTGCTCTCGAGGAACAAGTGATGTCCGCAGGCACTTTGCCTGAGACATCAGTGGGAGCTTTTCTGGGGTAAGACTTGCCCATAGGAAGCAAACTGAGGCTTAATTTTGTTAGTGCTAACTAGCTGGCTATCATATGTCCTGTTGTGTGGTGTGAATCAGTCCCATCTCTTCATCATAGAACTGCTAAGGACAGATGGCATTTAAAATGTTGCCTGCAGCTGTTTTCTTGAAAAATGGTTGTATTTGTCTCTCTGGAAAAAAAAAAAAAAGGGCAGAGATAATAAAGATAATTTTCCTGTTGGTTTTAAGCCTTGCAAAAAGTTGAAGTGATTTTCATTTTTTACATGTCATTTTTTAAATTGTGTGTCACTGAAGACCATTTTATCAGGTGATATGGTCCATCCCTGTTGGCAGGAATTCCTCTGAACTGCTGTCGAGGGGAACATCAAAAAAACATCAAAACTGGTCCTTAGAGCATGTGCATTGTTTTTCGGGAGATCTGACACAGAACATGGAAACTCATTTTTTAAAACCAGAATTATTATCTTCAGAAGATGTCTCTGAACCCTTTAAGGTGTTTCGCTCTCCACTGCATGGTGCAATTGTGAGCGTGAAAAGAGGGAGACACGAGTACAGCACTGGTGAGGAAGACAGAGCTGATTTTTTACATGTAGCAGCATTTTGTCTGTGCATATGAAAATTGACATCATGGTGTAGGAATGTTGACCGTGTTTTGCATTTTGCTAGCTGCACTTACTGGAAAGCGTGTGTTTCAAAGGGAGTTTTCAATTTTTATAAGTCTTTGCTTCCATATTAGCCCAGTCTTATTTTGAATGTAGATTTGAGCAATGAATAAAATTTAACTCATGGAGTAAGATTCCTGTGGCACAAAATGGGAATGAGTTATGCAAACATGAACTAGTCATGTGCATGTCTGAGTAAGAATAGTCAAAGCCAGCCTTTAGGTTCCACTGCTACTACTCAGCATTGTCTTGTTCTGTTCAAGAAAGCCTTACTCTGAGAGTAAGGATCCAAACTCTGAGAGTTTGGATGATCTTCTTTCAAGAAAACTGCACTAAGTGTGGAGAAAGCTTAGCTGGTGACACAAAACCAACCCTTTAGTTGTGGGAAATTTCCACTAATGTGATTTCTTAGTTCCAGATGGGGCTCTGAGAGAAGTGAGCCGAGAAGTGCAGAAAAAGACTAGCAGCAATGAAAAGGTGGCACTAGCTCTTCATCTGGAGAGCAATCATTCAGATAAAATTGGCAAAATTCAATTAGATTATCTTTTAATAATGGGCTGACTTCTCTCTTTGACCTTCCTAATCCAATTAATATTCCCATAGTTACATGCTATGTAGAAAGTTGGCAACCCAAGTTTCCCATGTCATCAACTCTATCCAGTCTCCTGAGAAAGAGTTTAAGTGCAACATCCTTGCACCTGCTAGTTCTTCCCCAGCTCTTCCCAAAATCAGAATGCTCTGAACACCTTCATGAACTTATTCCATGTTACTGAAGCAATGTACTTGCTTTAATAATGGGATTCCCCAGCTCATAGGAGACAGGTCCAGTTCTATTAACCTGTTCTTGTAATGAAGGACCCAATTATTTTTTCAGTGTCTAGGTAGATGGATTTGAAAGAATTAGACATCTGTATTCTGAGAAATTGTATCTGCATCTTTAGGTGAAGTCAAAAGTACCTAGTACCTGTCAATGAGTCTATTCCTTTACCTGCAGGGAAAAGTTAGCAAATTTTTTTCATGAGGAGCGTTTAACAACCCTAGAAAAATACAGCTCTCTGCTTCAGGTGTGAAATGTCTCAATTCCCTACTGAAATTTTAAACTTTGTTCTTATGTGGATGCTATTTGGAAATACATGCATGTGGAGCACATGTGATTGCACTAACAAAGCCTCAGGCAAACTGAGATTGTCTTTAGCTGAATTTTAGTCTGAATTAAGTGGTAGAAGGCCGCAGGTTCGTGATGGACTTTTCCCTATACATAAGTTACAGTGCTGCTACACAAGACAATGATTTAACCCAACATTATTTTCAGTTGAGAAATTAGACACAATCAGAGCTTTTTGCACAGCTAAATAAGAATATGGGTTGAGAAGAATGAGGAATGATGCTTCATGTAGAAGGATGATGCATTTTGCATTTTGAATACCTGCTCTGGGGCATGTTAAGTTTTGTAAAATAGAGGCCTGTTTGCATAAATTCGTGTTGGAATTAACTCTTTCAATAAAGTAGCTTAAAAAAATAAGTCTAGTTCAGAGCTGCATAATTAACACCAGATAGGTCAGAAATAATGTATGGAGCACCTGAGTAGAAATAAAATTTAGATTTCTGGGGACATTCTTGATTCTAATGGATCTTGCTTTCAGCAACTTATTACTTTGTGCAGGTATTTGTGTTGAAATTTGTCCAGTTCTCTTCATCGAGGCTTGTTCTGTTTAGCTTTTAAAATGCTGGTGTAGCTCATCTGTGTCTGTTGCTCTTTTTGGAGAGCTGCCCTAGCAGTGCAGTTTCTGTGGGCTGTCAGAGGCAGAGGAGCTCTGCTGCAGAAGGGGCTTTTCCCTCTGGATTTTCGTGAGGGTTGGTGAGGTACTCAGCTCTTCCCCAAGGCTCTGGAGCTGCTGAGGGCTCTCAGTGGGGCCAGTCCTGGCTGCTCTGCAGGGCACATGAGAGCTTGTGTTTTTCGAGGTGTAAGCTGAATTGCAAGGCTCTCACCTCGCTAAATTTTTCCTACATCTTCGTAATTCTTACTCTGCTTCTTTTAATTGGCCAACTTCAAAAAATTTAATGATTAGTCTTAATATTTAATCAGAACATTCCCACATAACCAGCTGTATTTCAAATATATCTCAAATGTTCAATTATTAATTGTCATGATGCCTACCTATGACTTTTATTGTTTATTCCTAGAATCTGATTTCAAGTAGAGCAAGAACTGCACAAGCTTTATTGTTAGGGGTGAAATTTAAACTTTATTGGGATTAAGTGTTTAATAGTATAATGTGCTGCATATGTTGCAAATACAAGCTGCTATGAATGGATCCTCTGTAAAAAAAAAATTTGATATGTTATGTACAGACTTAAATCCAATATGTTGTTATCTTTGACTAAAGGAAATTATAAGAAGAGATTTACAGAGGAGGGTTTATTCTATTAGCTTTAATTTCTTTAAAACTTTTCTCAGCTGAAGTTGAATTTGATTTCTGTATTTTGACTTTGTTTAAAATGTGCTGTACATAACTTCCTCTGTTCCTTGAATATTATTCTGAAAATAGTACAAATTGGCTGTTTTTCATCTACATGAGAAGAGAAAAATATAATTAGTAGCGGTAGGTGGATTATTTATTTAAGTGGGGTGCCCTGATATTCTATTTGTCCACTCACAGTAGGCTTGAGGATTTAAGCACAAGGTTTCCTGTTACATTACTAGATTTTTTAAGATGTAATTTCTCTACCTTGTGAAAAACTGTGAGAGAGACCCTCCCTTTCCTACATGCCTTTGGCCCCCAGCCTCCCAGGAAGTAGTAGGACAGAATGCACTGATTTAGGATAGGTGTTGGTTTGGATTCTTCTGACTTTTAGGTAATTTTGAATGACTCTGTGTTTGTAAATGGCAAAAATGAAGAGTTTTGAACTATTTTGAGATTTAGAGACCATATTAAATCTGCTTGGCCTAGAACTTTTGAATTGGAGATGTAATTATTGTCCCACACTTCCTTTTAAAGTGCGTAGCTGCTTCTTTGAGGGTTTTGTATAAGTAGGTAAGCAGGGTTTTTTAAAAAAAAATTGGTTGTCTTCTTTTATAGAACAATTTGCAGTCAGTATCTTTGTTATTCAAGCTGGAGTAACACAAAATGTGGGAAATTGCTGTGTGCATTATCTGAGCTCTAAGAAAGAAAAATCATAGAGGGAAGTCTCAGTCATTTTTGAATGGTTTTCTGCAAGAGGGCAAAAAAATTTGAGACCCTGTGTGATGTGCAGGATATCCTTCAGTCTTTCCACCAGGAACTATAAAAATTGCATAAAGACAAAGAATAATTACAGCCTGAGTCAGGCCAGCAAGTTGGCTTTTTTTCACTATAGTAACTATAAAAGAACATCTATCTTGGCCAAAAGAACTGGGCTCTGAAATAGAGATGTTCTGGACTGATAATTCCAAGTATAGCCAATCTTGCAGAGAAATACACAGGTTAAGATTTATATTTGGATCTTGTTATTTAAAATGGTTGCAGTTTAGGCTTCTTATAATAGCATTTTACTCTGTGTAGGGTGCAGAGGAAGCCAGGCCTGTAAAACCTGCAAATGAAAATAGGAATACTGCCACAGGTAACTCTAGCATGGCTTAACAGTGAGACTCTTATTGTTTTCAATTTGCAAAGCAATGGAGAATGTGAAGGAATGTATAATTATGCAGGATAAGAATAGATCAAATGAATCAGTAAGATCACAATATTTCACACCACTGCAAGTTCACCAGATTGGGAAGTTTCCAGCTCCTGTAGTTTCTAGTATCGTGGTTTTCTTTAGTCTTATAGATGTATAGGGCAAAAGCAATCTTCTGCAATTAAATAAAAGGGCAGATGAATTTATTTCCCTCCCTTTGCACAGTCCATTGTTCTTGGATTCTGTCTTTATTTTGAGAAGTCCTAGAATGCTAAAGACAAACATATGAGACTCTGGAACCATGCTAAATCTGTAGATACTGAGCTGTTAGGGTTGGCCTCCGAGCTCACATTAGCTTGTACTGGCAAAGTAAGAGCTGACTGCGGATAAGAAAATTCAGGGGAGGTTATTGCCACAGATCCTTCCAAAAGCGCTCAGGAATAGTTGAAAAATATTCTGTAGGAATAGTGCCCCTCTGTAAATTTTTAAAATTAAACGATGCTGTCAAGAATTCTGTTTAACCTTAAGTGCAAATGGAAGTGGTAAAAGGGCAGCTCTGGATATACAAGAGTAGATGATCTTGCACCACTGGTCAGATGTGAGGTGTGTACTGGGGGCTCTGCAATTCCCCTGGCCCTTGCTGGTTTTAAAAGTAGTGAGCAGAGTAGTGACCGTGTCCTACAAGAGGCATGACAGTTTTTCAAAAGACAAGGTCAAGGGGAAAACCCAAGATTTTGTGTACTCTTTTAGAATTCAGTATATAAAAGCTGCTTTTGAAAAGTTTTCCTTAGTAGTCACCCTACTTCTGAGCAGAATAATGGTGTTTTCCACTTGGCTGGAGCAGGAGAGGCCGAATGAGTCGCCTTGTAAAGAATGTCCATGGCACTTAGAGCTGATTGCTCATTTTGCATGCAAGGCAAATGTGTCAAAAGATTTGATGCCACCAGCAGCAACAATAAGAGTCAATCCCTGCACAGCCTTTACTGTTCAATCAGGAGAGTTTTTCAGTAGCTTAACTGCAGTCTGTGCTTCATATTCAGTTGTGGACCTCTGAGGTTGAGCTGCTGGTAGGTTCAGTGAAAAGCCACTAACTTGGTACCTGCTGAAAAGTGACCTCTTTGTCCAGTTAGCTTCTTCAAACTGCTGGTAAAGAGAAGGAAATGACCATTTCTCCTAATATCCATCTGCTATGCCATCGTAAGCTCCAGAGTGATATTCCGGAGTAAAATAATTCGGTTAAATTTCCTGTAGAAAGATAATCATGATTGGAAAGCAGCACATGACTTATGACATGTCTCAGTTCATCTGTCCTGGGAACTATCTGTTGTACATCCACATCTGCTCCTGTACACCCACACAGGATGGGAAGATATTCCTCCACAGGAAGGTCTTCCGTTCCCTCCGAGTGCAGGTGGTATGTATTGGCAAATCACAGCTTGTGGGTGTGGGGGCCAAGTTCCCACAGCAGAGCACACAGAGTGAAGCAATCACTCAGCTGCTCGAATGAGAATCCAAGATGAGTGAGTAGGAATACAATCACAGGGCCCATCTTTCTGTGTTCCTTCAGTGTTTCGCTCACTTTGGTTTGCTACTTGTTGCATTTGGAATATTGACCATTAGAAGACTAAAATTACTGTATAATGAGATCAGTCGCAAGGAAAACACTTGGTGCTTAAAATATTTAAAGAAAATGCAGAGCATTCAATAGGGCATAATATATTTTTAAATTCCAAAACTCTTGACAATGTCTTGCCTTTGAATTACAGACATTCCTAAGTACTGTCCATTTTTTATCCTTTATTTGTTCATTGAAAGCCTTTCTGTGATCACCTGGATAATTTTAAAATTGCTTAATAAAATTTCTTTGTTGGATATGGAAGACCAGTGATAAAGTTGTAGTGTTGAAACTATCCTGATTAGAGCAGGCACCCTGTCCTGAATTAGCAGTTTCTATTTTCATTTTATGTCTGACTTGCTCAGCTGTGTCTTTTAACATTTCAGCAATTCTGGTTCATTCAGAGGATTTATTTCATTCTCTCCAGCAGCAAGGCCTGTGTTTATCTTTTCTCACCTCAGTAAGAGCCCTTTCCCCTTCACCATATCAGTCCTCCAGCATTACTGTACACATTGTATAGAAGAATAAAAACGAGTCATTAAACTAATGACCATTAGTCTTAACAGTTGTCAGTGAACAGATGCCTGCAATGCCTGTCATGTGAGCTTTTAATTGCTCTGGGGTTTGCTGCTAAAGCAGAGTAATCTAAGTAGTGGCTTATTAGTGAGTGTGCATGTGAAATGCTGTCAGCTAATGCTGGTAAATGAGTTCTGACCAGGAAGGGAACAATCTTCAGATTAATGGTATGTCCTCTTACACAGTTGCATTATTTGGGTTTTGATCAGTTATTGAACCTTTTTCTAGTTAGCATTTAATTTTTAATGCTGTATGATGTGTCTGGCTCAGTACAACACACAGTTAAAATTTTGCCCTGCCTGAGATGCTTTGGAGAGAAAGATTAAATGTACTTGGACAACCACCCTTTCTCCCTTGCAAAAAGTGTGAGGAAGCTGAAAAATAGATGGATCATAAATATCAAGACTGGCATTGGAATAATTACGATGAGATTTCAATGTAGCTAAATTAGAGTGCTTGGAGAAGTGAGTACAGTGGGCCTCAGTCTGGGAAACCATTTCAGCAGTAGCACATCAGGTGGGAATGATGATGCTGGGCATCACTGTCAATAATCTCAAAGTAGCAGATGAATGATAAGACAAAAGTCATTTCTTAGGGAAAAATGGTTTACTATGAAGTAGCATGCTTTGCCTCGTAGTTGGTGTATCAGAATTCCTGACACCAGTAAAGAACAAAAACCTTAAAACCTTCAGAGTATTTGCAGAAATGTGTTTGAGACTTAGAAAGTGCGTGCTATGAACAGTTTCTTTTGGGAATTTCTTTTTAAAATCATGCTGAAACAGGTGTGCACACGTGGAGGGCGCTTGGCTGAAAGGCATTCACCCCATGTGCCTTATTAATAGCCTTAAACCAACATTCCTACAGCAGAACCATGACCATTTAACTGCTTCCTTATTGTGGAAATGTGCCTGACCAACTCAATGTGCAAGGCTGCTCAGTCCATAAACCCTGCAAAGGGACTTATTGCAACGGAGAAAGAAGAGTAGACAAAGAACTGGGTTAATATCACTAAAATTATCAGAAGTAGTGGAAAACTAACAGTGGAAAAATCACATTTTCCTCACCATATGTTAAATGCATTCATGTGCTGAACTGTTGAAAATTCGAAGTGAGCCTGGGAGTGAACATCTGGCTGGGGCATTTCTCTACAGTCTGGTTTCTTCCAGGTGAAAGAGGTAACAGGGAGGAGACTCTGATCATTTATGCTCTTATTCAGGGTGGCCTGCCTTTGTAAGTAGAATTTTGGGACACACTCTCCTACATAAAGAAATGTTGACAAGATGGTAGAAGGTGCTCTCGGTGCTCTGCTCAGAGAGGTGGATGAAGAGCAGTATTAGCCCAAGCTCTCCTGTGGCACTTAAAGGATTATTCAGTCATTGAGAAGCTTTTTGATGGTAGGTATTGGTTATCAGAAGCTTTCTGTCTTCCTGATCTGTCAAAGCTGATTTGTTCCATGCCCTTTGTGTTCTCCTACTTGAGTTTTGGGCTATTTGATCTTAAAATAAGTTGTGCCAAAAGGTGTATTTTCCTGCTGAGAAATTATTCCAATTTTTGGTGGCTGAGAGTTTGCCTGTTTCCAGGTTGATTTCTATTATGAGAATTTGTAGTCATTTACAGTAGCAGAGCAATTCCATCCATGTCATCTACCTGTTTAGTTCATGATAAATACCACACTGTCGCTGATGACAACATTGTATAAACAATATGCAATGAAGAAAAATTCCTGGTGCTGGGGCAGCCTCCTCTGGGGGCTGAATACTTGCCAATTTTTCCCTGCCACCTGAAACAGAAGCAGATGTACAGAGACTGAGGGCAGGGAGAAAACTCCCTGCCATTAGCAATGAAAGGCATGGCAGTGCCCTGCAGTATGAGAGTCACTGTTCTGGTTTCCTCACACGACAAAAGTCTCTGGTTTTAATTGCACTCATGAACAACTCTAATGTCAAATCTTCAGCATTTAGCTCTGAAGTATATAGTGGTTTAGAAATCTTTTTTTCCCCCCTAAGTGCCGTGGTTTTAATACCATTCCATCACCCCACACATTTCCCTTCTTTGTATTTTCATTATGCAACAGGAATTCTCTTAAAATTCTGGATCCGCCACTAGTTCTAGCAGGTGTTTGGCTTCTGAGTGCCAGAGTTTTTTTCTTCACACAGCATATGGATGAGAATTTCACTGCCCTTAGGCACAATTTCAACTGAAGTATATGAAAAGTGTGTTACTGTGTCAGTTCAAATTATATCACTATTAAAGAAAAAACTCAAAAGGAAATTAAATATAAATAATCATACTAACATAACATAACATTAATAACATTAAGGTTATAATTTAAATTTAAAAAAATTGGGAAAATCTGAGTCAGAAGTTGAAGACTCTCCTGAGAGCAGCCATTGTAAATGAGGATATTGACAACTTTGAGTCACACAATATGTCTTCATGAATAGTACAATAATACTGGAGTATACAAGAACTAAGTGTATTTTTTAGTTCTGTGTAATATACTGAGCAGGAACTATGTATTGTGTGAAGCCTTGCATTCCCTCACCCTTATCCTGTTTATCTGATGGTGGCTAACACTCTTTAGCTGTTCCCTGCAGTGTCCTAGGTCCCATTTTACTTGCATATAAATACACAAATTGCTACCACCTATATTGACTTCCTGGGGCTGTTGAGATTTGTATGAAGAAAAGTTGGTCATATGTAGTGGAAGGTGTTTTTCCTTAAATCCTGAATCCTGCTGTCACACCAGAGTGGGCATATCACTGTGGCCAGGTGGAAACAAAGAGGCATTTTTCAAGTGCTGTGCAGAATTGTTAGCAAAATGGTGCCATGAAGTTTTACCAGCCCAGAATTTTTGCTTTATGTTAGTTTTTAAGAGGATTTTTGTTTTGGTTGCCTAGGAGCACTCACACCTTTCTTGTAACATTTCTTCAGCATTATTAGAGTAGTTATCCAGTCTGGATACTGGGAAAGACAATGAGGAGGAAGTAACTAATTAGAAAAGGGGGATGTTGGTCTTGGACCTTAATTGGGTGCTATTTATCTCACTAGGAAAGGATCAGGCTTCTACAGCCTCTTGCTCTTCTTATGAGGCCTCTATTCATCAATATTTTGTGGTATTTTTGAGTAATCCTGAGGTCTATGTTAATGCATGGTGTGCCAAAGCTATTGGGATGTCTTGACCCTTCATGATGGAGGCTTTTTCCACCCAGTAAAGGAATGACCCTGTACCCTTTCTCATTTCATTTTGTTCTTTCCTTTGCTCCTTAAGCAATGTGAATCTTCATTCAGTGCATGTGTTGATTTGTTGAGCTTTATAATCCAGCTGCCTCTGACAGTGATCCTACATAGCCTTAAACTATTCTTCTTTCTTGCCTTTTGTAAAGAAATCTGCAGTTCCTCCAAGATTATGCCTCCAGTCTCCTCCAGTATGTAACTGGACCTCAATCATGGGCACAGACAAGCGGGGTTGTCAGTTTTCTGCAAAGGACTGCAGTTGTCAGCAGCTTGTCAGTTTAACAACAACAGAAAAATCCTTCACCACTTGGTGTTCATGATAAAGGACACTAACAAAATGTCCTGGATTTGGCTGCATGGAGTTAATTTTCCTGATGGTAGCTGGTATAGTGCTGTATTTTTGGGTTCAGGATGAGAATAATGTGTTTTGATTGCTGCTGAGCAGTGCTTTCACTAAGCACTAAGTTGATGGCTTTCCATCTTCTTACACTGTCCTGCCAGCCAGGAGGCTGGGGGTGCACAAGAAATTAGGAGGGGGCACAGCCTGCACAGGTGACTCCAAATGGCCACTGGGATGTCCCATGCTGGATGGGAACTCACTGAACAATAAAACCATGGAAAGTTGGCTGGGGTGGGTGGCTGATGCTCAGGGACTGGCTGGGCATCAGTCAGCAAATACAGAGCGGTTGCACTGGGCATCACTTGTCTTGTACATTCTTTTATCATTATTATTGTTTTCTTTAGCTTTTTTGTCCTATTAAACTGTCTTTATCTCAGGCCAGGAATTTTACCTTTTTCCTGATTCTTTCCCCTGTCCTGTTATGGGGGTGAGTGAGGGAATATCTGTGTGGTGTTTAGCTGCCTGTCAGGTTTAACTGCAGCTCAAAACTTTAAAATATTATTACAGATTATCCTGGTTTCTTTGCTAAGGATGCTAGTTGTACTTTTGTAATGTATTTTGTCTGTGGAGATCATGGGAACCTTTAGAAACTGTTAATGAATGTAGAGTTCCATGAGAATATGCTCCAATAATACTGAAAGGACTTTCTTTATGACAAGAATTTTACTGATTATTAGGTTACTAAATAAGGAATAAAAAAGAAGGTTTTGTCTGGAATAATTTAACATATGGTGAAAGAGGTGATTAAAAATACCTTTTTAGGCTTCAGTCATTTATGTATGTCTTGCAAGATTTTAAAAAGGGGCTTAAGTGAAATAGTATTTTCTGTCTTATTTCCAGATATTTCTTTACTTCACTGTTTCATCACAGAGGAGAGTTGATAAAGGGGACTCAATCTTTAAAAAAGGAATGAAAACATCCCCCAACCACTCCTATACCCCCAAAGCACAAGGTTTGGAGGATATGCAGGAAGAATCTTAACTCACCAGTGTAGATTGTTTTGGATCTAAACATTGCTGTGTCCCTTCCCCATTCCCCAAGGCTAAGCTAAGGACTTGGGGAAATAATTGGGTATTGCATATTTTGAAGCAGGATCTGATCCACAGTCACTGACTTTCTGAGAATAATTGGAAGTGAACTGCTCTGGGGTTATCTTGTCCGGGTGCTGAACTTCCCCCCTTGGCTCTTATTTGTACAAAACTAGAGAGAAGTGAGTAAGCAGTGTTGCTCACAGACCTAAGAGTGTTATATTGCAGGGGATGCTGTCCTGCTGCAGCTGGATTTGGGCCCTGGTTCTGGGAGCCTTGCCACTGCAGTCTGCTGGTGCTGCTCTTTTTAGAGCAAATTTTGGGCACACCTGGTCAATTCTTTGGAAAGAAGGCAGAGTCTGCCTAACACAGAGTGTAGAAGAAGCTTCAATGGAAGAAGGAAAACTTCAGGGTTCTTATTTCTTTTAGAAATACAAAGTGAAGTTGATATTTAAGCTGGGTTTTGAAAGTAAATGAAGTTTTGGCTAAATACTACTGCAGCCTTTCAGTGAAATGTTTAATCTTTTAGCCAGACAATAGCAAGAGAAAACATAAGTAATTGTTGATAAATATCCAAAAGCTTAATCCCTAGTATAAATTTTAGAGGGTGTAGAAAAAGATTTCAAAATGAGTTGATCTCAGTCTGCAGCCCAAGCTATGCCAAAGAAAATGTATTTACATTTAATCAAGAAAAAAGGTGGTAGAAATGTCCTTTTGAGAAGACAGTATCTTAATTTAAAAACTAAATGATCATTGTTGTCCTGTTGCAGTGTCGGCTGAATGTGGTACAAACGGAGAGCCTGAAGGAAGGTTTAGGCTGAGCACTTTTGTTCTGGTGACGTGATCTTCAGCACATTCCAGTCACTGGAATGGCTCCGAGTGCTTGCATGGGCGCAGCGTGGTTTGAGCAGCAGAGATGATGTCGGCAGTTGCTTTCTTGCAGCTGTGAATATGATTATAGTTACAGCTTAGATTCACTTTTCAGTGATAGACACTTCAAACAATAGCTGAACTATCAGTTTGGAAGTTGCTTGCTGGCAGTATTTTACTGTGTTGGAAAAACAGTGGCTTATCCAAAATATTTAAGAATTGTCTTTTGCTTATCTTTGTATGTATCTTCAACTCAGAGGCACATTTCTTTTTCCAAGCTGGTTTTATTTTTTCATGTTCAAGCAGGCCTAGAATAAGAGATGGGAGGAAAAGTCATTAGATTTGGGCTTAAATCAGACATGTCTTAAGTTTGCTTTTATCTAATAGAGAGCATGCAACATGGAAGAGCAATCCTTGAGTCTCCCACTCCAGTTCAGGCCCCAGCAGAGCTTTTGACTCAGTTTTTCTGATAGTCTCATAGTCCCAGTTGTGACTTCCCAGATGAAATCTCACAGCCAAGTTTTCTTTCAGGATTCTTCTATGAAGAAGTGCTTGACTTCAGTTCAGCCAAATCCCCTTTCATTTTTCTAGGAGAAATGACATTTATACTTTAATTCTGATTTGAAATGCTGACCTCTTAGTTTAATATTAATAATTAAATAATTGGCCTCGTCTGCAGAAATGCTGAGCTGCTGGCAGCTTCTGTGGAAACTCGGTTCACTTGCAGGGTCTTTAAATGTTTTAGAGTGTCTAGCATTAGGAAGCTGTTTCTGTAGATCTTGGCCATGACAAAAGCTAATCTGTCTCTTACTAGATATTTATTCATCAGGATTGCTTGCTCCAAAGTTCTGAACTGTTGATGTGACATTGTTTATCTGCAAATACACTTTCTAATATTGTGATGTAGCTGGAGTGCTGTGCTCTATCTAACGTTTTTGTATTGGAGTCCTTGAAAATCCATTAAACTAAACTGCTACTTAGCTGGTATATTACTTCCCTGGGGCGTAAATCAAATACTGCAGCAGCTAAGGAGACAGACATTTAACTTGAATTAAATGGGAATACACATTTTGGTATATGATTAGACTTGCTGTGCATATTAATCTGACAAACATGTATTTACAAGTCATTAAGAATCCAGATAGTTTTTCTCATTTTGCTTTTTTGGGTTTTTTTCCCCCCTAAAACAATGATTTTGGAAATGAATGCTGCCCATTTTCCACTTCCAACAAGAACTAATAAAAGAGCCACAAAACTATGGAAAGCAAACTGCCTTCACTGCATTTGTCTTTTCTTTATAGAATTTACTTTGGGCAGGGTAGTGCAGTTGTGCATAACTGTAAAGCTTTTGTTGATTAGACCTTTTATCTTTTGTCTGTGTTTCTTTTTAAAAATAAGATATTCAGGCAGTTTCAGGAAGAACATAGTATCTGTATTTCATCTGCATTACTCCAGCTTGCTCTCATTATGCTCCCAATTTTAGCAGGGACACAGGCTTAGTTAGGGAATGACTGATTTAATGCTAAGTAATATTTATGTGTGTTAAATGTATGTAATAGCAGAGTTCTTACTTTTCTGTTGGTTGTGGTTCCTGGTGCCAAGAGTCTCTAAAATTAAAAATTCTTCTGTACCTGAAATATTAATATTTTATTTCTAATTATATTCGAGTCATTTCTTGGAGACATTACATCTTTGTTTTCTCGTCTTCTTGGACTTCACAGCTCAGATTTAGCAGGAAGCACTCTTTCTAAAGCTACTTCTGTCTCTATAAATATGGAGCATGTACTTTCAAGTCTCCTGGTGGCTGTGATTAAGTAGAATAGTAGCATGCTATTATGAGGTTTAGCTGAGCTTTGTCTTGGCCTTAGTATCAAATAATCTCCAAGAACTATAGACTAAACCAAATTTTTTAATTTATCTGAAATTATAATAGCTGTTTAAATCCTTGGATGAAATTACTCTCTAACTTGAAAGGAATGATCAATGATTAATATTTATAATTTTTAGTAATGGAAAACTCTACAGTTTAGTGATTTGACAATCTGATAATTTTAAGTAAGCTGGATGACAATAATTAACACGAATCCTGGGCTTTGAGGGGGGGAAAAAAGTAAAGTACTTTTCATTGTGTGGTGCTTTCAGGATGTGCCAGTGGGATTCACTTTGGGTGAAATGAAGCAGAAGTTGTGCCCCAGCAGCACCCACTGTGCTCAGCCCCTGGGAGCTGCTGGGCTGTGTGTGGACATTCAGTCCTTCCCAGCCTGCCTGCTACTGGCACTGTTGGCTGGGAAGTGCTCAGTGACCATTCCTTTTACTCTCAGTAATAAAACCAAATCCAGCAACTTGGGCTTCTAGTCAGTGCTCTACAGAGCAGTGAAACTGGGCAGCAGCTAAAACAACGTGCAGCTCTTGGTGGAAGGAGATCTAAAAACCAGAGGCTTGGATACAGGCAGTCCTTTGTCTTGTGCAATTGAAAGTGGAAGAGTAATTTGGTCTTTCAGCACTCAGGTGGGGAGTGGTGAGTGAGGAAGCAGTCACAGCCTGAGATCAAAGCTGTGCTGCAGTATAAGGCTTGAATAAACCCAGTGCCATTTCACACTTCCCCCTTGTGCTGATCAGGATAGTTCTCCTTGATCACATAGGTAGAATGATGTAGCATGGAAGACTTTATTTTTTCGGTTTCTGACTAATAACTTACACATCCTAAATGACTAGAAAGATTTTCAAACACTGATCTGCTTCCAATTTTATATTTTCTTTTTTGTCAGTAGGTAATGTATACTTTCTTGCCACATGATATATTAATGTCAACGAATTTTATGTAGTGATTAGTATTATATCTGCTTTGGCTACGTTATCACCTTCTACTGTCTTCATATGCTTAAGATCATAAAAGCTGCTTTAAAATGCCTACTTTTTAAATCTTAAGTGTACTTGTAACTTGACACATTTAATTTAAAGCTATTGAGATTAAACTGGCCATTAAACAGACCTAAAACACTAGCATGAAATGTAATTGTTTTCTGAAACTTGCACTTATAATCTCTACTTTAAAACATGAATTTATATCAGATTAGCTAAGTCATTCAGAGATGATCTCAAATATACTATAAACCCACAGACTGTTGAAATTTGAATTATGTTTAAGCCAAAGTGCCCATAGAAATGTAAAAGCCTCATAAGGAGCATTGGTAGATTCCTCTGTGGGGAATAAAATGGACTAAGTGGAAACATTATATTTTGTGTTCAGTACAAGTGTATGAATGAAAGTGCATTGGGAACAGGCAGTATATTTGAAGGTGCCTGCATCTCGAGGGTAAAAATGTTTTTCTGCCGCTTTGGTGAGTAGATACAAAAGAGTACTTTGAACATTTGAGGATTTGGTTTTTTAAAAGTTAACTTCTCAGTTGGAGTTGTTTATCAGATGTAATTCATTGGTTTCAGCATCAGTTTGCCATGACAGCTGATATTGTGTTCTTAGTGTTTGTTTTTTATTTTTAATTAATTGCTTGGCTGTATTCTTTCTTACTTGACTTATAACACACAGGTAGCAGTACCTGTTGCTGCAGCTGACAATCACTTTCCATTGTAATCTCCTCTGTAACCTTATAAAATATCCACGTTTTACACTGAATTTTTCTGTGCTTGGAAGCCAGGTTTTGCTTGCCTGAATCTAGTAAGCATTTCTCTGCTCCTCAAGTGCCCAGCTGCTCAGTAGCTTTTCACAAGAAAATGAAATGTGTGTTAGAAACCTCTAGGTTTTTTTTGTTGTATTTATTAAATTGCTCTTTCAGCTTCAAATATTGGCATGTTTTATATTCAAAGCATAACACTGATTAATGTCCAAAGACTTTATATTTTAAATGCTTAAATTACCATGATGAGAAATATAAGCAAGTTTATTGCTACATATCCTACTGACAAATGTGTTTATGAGAAATCAGGCAGTAGTGTGATACATACAATTAGATGAGAAGGATTGTGGGATAGTTTTTATTTTCTTCTGCCTGTAAATTAGGCAGTTCTTCCAAAAATATTGTTATAAATCGCTAGCACTTAACAGGATTATTTTCCAAAGTACCCTACAAATATAAACTAAGCAGTACACCACTAAGATAGGTCAGTAGGTGTTCTAATTGGCTTACACCTGGCAAAACTGAGGTAGAAATGAGAAGTACTTTAACCCAGGCCCCTTGAGATTTCGAATGCATATCTCTTATCCATTAGCCCCGTGCTGAAATCATAGGATTACATCACTGCCATATTCCCTCACATAGGCTCTACGGACAGCCCAGTGAAACCAGTGGGGAAAGATGCCAGATTATGTCAGCCCGTTTCATGTCTGGGTTATGCTTCACATGTCAGGGCTTGCATCAGCTGCAGCCAGCTCGGGTTCAGCAGGAAGCAGGGCTGGGGACCTCTTTTGGTGGCCTGATGGGGAAACTCTCGTTATCAAATGCAGATTTGTTCTCTGTATTTTATTACTTAATTATGCATAAATAAGGCCAGTTGGCTAAAATGTAAAAGTGAGATCTCTGCTGCAATAAGCTTTATAGAAATGTAATGATAATATGGTGTGAATGTGCATTACTCTTCTGGAGGGCTGATGAGAAAAATCCTCTTTTCAATCTTGCTCAGCCTTGCATGCTGAAATATGACCTTTACCCTAGTCTAGACATGTCCTTTGCAAGCTATTTCTAGTTTATATGAAGACTGCTTGATTTAAACCAAGTATGTTAATCTGATGCTGTCATGACTGATGGGGTTTGCAGTCTGAGAAGCTGACAGCTCTCAACAGAGTAAGCAAAAGCACTGTAAGCTTCTCCAGACCATCCTGCAAACAACATGCCATCTGCTTTTTATGAGATAAGTTGTGAGCTTCAGAAGGTGAACTTACTGCAAGAGAGAAAGTGCAGTAGGTCTTAGCTTCCTTTTCCACCACAAACTGGTTTAAATTATGTCAATTACTTTAGAAATCTCTAGTTAGCTGGCACCTATATTTGGTACAGTTCTAGCCAAGAGTCTAGAAACTGGGCAATGGCAACTGCCAGCTTTCATGTGAAATTGCTGTGTAAATGTCAAAATATACAGTTTAATTACACCCCTATTTATTAAGTTTATTCACTGGTATGTGTCCAGCAGTACCTTGCACATTTCAGGGCTTTTTTTCTTCCCTGAAAAGTTTCAACCTTTTGGAAATTAATGTCTTTCTCCTTGCCCTGTCCTCAATACAGAGCTGGACTCAATATTCTGCATCTAAAAGATGATTGCTTATTTTCTCTAGTATGCAAACCACCCAGCTACTCAGGGCAGTGTTAAGTGCAGGAGGAAGAAGAGCAGAAGAGTCTGAGCAGAACATTTGCTACATTTCTGGGTTGCTTGAGCTCTGCAGTGCAGTGAGGTGGTGCTGGCCCAGCGTGTGCTCGGCGTGTTGAGCACGCTTCGGGTGTGTTGTGATTGCTGACCAGGCACAGATCCCCTAAGCAAAACCTGTTTCTCTAATCAGGCCCCAGGTGTCAGACAGCCCAGCTATGATTTCTGACAGAATAACCTCCTCTGTAGCTTGAAATGAGCTCTTTTTTTCTTTCCCAGTGTGTTTTCAAATGCTCTTCCCCAGTTGTGAATAACATCCTGAACTAATATGGAGCACTGCCTATGTTCACCCCCATCATTCCCCCTCCCTATTTCTCCTTTGCAGTAATGTCTTCCTGCAAGATAGGAAAGTAATTCATAGTGTCATGGCATCACAGGTAACCTGATTGGACTAGATGAGCCCTCAAGATACCTTCTAAGTTTGTCTATGATTCTGTCCTGTTTCTTCCTGTCTAAATAAATACGTGGCATTTAACCAAAAGCCTGTTACCTGCAGCAGCCACTTTTCTAGTGAAGTGTATAAGGAAAAAGAAAGTGTAATGTTACTTTTAGAATGTCTTTGACCAGTGATGTTTGATAAGGCAGAGATGGTCTCCTTTGGTTTAGTAGATTTTTCTGCTGTTGATGCATCTTGTTTTGGTTTGAACCTCTGTAGGTATTTAGCATGTTTCCATCAAAGCCAGATATCCACTCAGAAATACTATGCCTTAAAACACAATGCCTTTTTTTTTTTCCCTCCAGAGGTTCATGTCTTGATTTTGTATGTGTAGGATTGTTGTTTTTTTTTAAATTACTTGTGTTTGTTGTAGGTGTAATGTGACCTTTCTGAATTTCTTACAGACAGGAGCAGAGCAGTCCCAAGGTGCATACTTCTTGCCTGAGTTTGCACTTTCTCCACAGGGGAGTTTTCTTGAGGACACCACGGGGGAACAGTTCCTCACCTATCGTTATGATGACCAGGTCAGTGTGGCTTGTGTGAAAATTAGAGAGATTGCTTGATTCATCTAACTCTGATATTAAGATTTCTGTCAGATAAAGACAGCATGTGTTATCTTTTAAAGGCACATCAAATTTATAGCAAATTGAATGATAACACACTATGCAAAATCCAAATTAAGACACTTAGCTGCATAAATAAAAAGTAAAACCCCTTTTGGAAAATATTAATAGGGTGTAATGGAGACAAAACCAGTAATATGTAGTGATGTATTAATAGATGTTTATAGTTACATCTGCAAAATATGTAGTATTAGAAGTGATTGTCCTTTCTATTAATTGTTTGACTTATTTTGTTTTATTTAATGGAAAAATCATTGTTAGGCAAATTTTGCATTTTCCAGCTGGTGAAAAGTCAGAATATTGTATTTGTTAATGAAGTTTTTGTAAAGAAAGTTTGGGTGAATTATAAAGAAACAAATGAGAAGTGTAATAATGGATGAAATAGTGTTTAGAAAAAAACAAACTATTTTTTTAAAGTTAAAAATTTTTAATGCTTTCTCCAGACCCATAGAAACATTATGTTAAACATGGAATATAGATATAAATGTAAAGAAAGCAACATGAAAGAAATGCTGTTAATCTTGGCAAAAGATCTGAAGTAAACCTAGGAAATGTGTGTCGTACTGTGGAAATTTACTCATAACACAATGTGTTCCAGGAATCACTTGAATTTCACATCAAAACTGTCTGAATTACATTCATAGACACTTACAGTACATTTCTTAATGTAAAAGCAGGGGATTTGTTAGGAAACACTCTCTGTAGAAGTGAGAGAAGAGCCAAACTTTCCCTGCATCACAAGGGGTGGTTCTGTCAGTGATGAGCAGTTTTATTTTGAAAGATGGGCTCTTCACAGGAGCTACTGGAGGAAAATAGTTTGGTCATCACCATCCTAAGAGAGAGAATCAAGGTGAGTTTATTTGAGCTTTAAACTGACAATGTTTTTAGCTAGACAAAAGAAAGCAGAAAAGCTACAATAGAAAGCATGCGGAGCCACGGTGAACTATTTGAATTTAGTTTAAATGTTTACAATAATTCATACTTTTGCTTCCCTAGAGGGTCTTGATTATCAACAGAAAAGGTTCTTGGATAAGACCTTCCTTGGACCAAACACCTGGGAAAGCAATAACTTATAGGACAGTAAAATGCAGCTGCAACTCAGGCTGCATTTAATGACAGTAGTTGAAAAACACTGTAAAGGTTATACACTTTGATCAAAATAGTTTCCATTTAATGGAGCACGTTTTCGAGAAGACGATAAATCAAATATAACAGAGGCTTAGTCTGAGTCTTTGACTAGACTGTTTGGACTATGTGAATAATATAACTGATTAAAAAACAAACAAAATGAATCCCCTTGAAAACCCCTCAAATACCAGCATAGCTCTGTACAGAAGCCAGTTCCAAGCCCAATTCCATTTGATGGAAAGAATTCCATTTGCTGGAAAGTTTTCCATTAATTCCATTGAGATCTGAATTGGATCTAGGGTATGGCCAGCTTCTGTTCTTTCATAAATGTGATTTAGTTTTGAAGCCTACTCTTCCCAGACACTTAGCAGTATGAAATTAAGTTTGAATTCCTGGAACTGAGAGTGGTGCTGAAACATCAAAATGTTGAAAGTAAAAGCAACTGTATTAGCAGTAGTTTCTTTTGAAAGAGAATTCAGTCCCTGAGCATTATTTATTAAAAGTTAAGAATACATTGAATGCAGATGGGAACTGATCTGTATCTCTAACTTTACCTTCTGCAAGTAAACCAGTATTTCTTTGGTGAATAGAAAGATTTTTCTTGATTTTCTAAGAAACTAATCATAGGTTGGTAATAATATCCAGTTATAATTATACTTTTGCTGCAATATTAATACAAAACTCAATTGTATCATATTCAAACTGGGTCAGAAAAGTAGATCTTTTTGGTTTTTGTGTTTAATTCAACACTTTCTTTTGACATTTACTGGTATGAATGGATGGAAGTCAAAACCAGAGGATGAAAATCCTTCATTGGGTAATCTCTTGAATTTTTATAAGCTGGGATGGATATTTTTGATACATGGTAAATATGTTAAGAATACACAGGTGAATTAAAAGAGAGGTGTATATGTATACACTGAAAGCCCATTTTAACCTATCCAACAGAAATGGAACCAGTACTGGAAGGTTAGCACAGAAATAAAGAATGCAGCAGCATCTTCTCACAGACTTTAATTCCTTAATTTAGTTTTAACAATTCATCCTCTATCTTGTCCTGCTGTGGAGGGCTGCTGGCCTTCAGGAAATACATTCCTTCCTTTTCCCTGATGTCCAGCACTGTCTCTGGGTATCCCTACGGAGCCCTGCTGTTCCTGTACTCCCTAAGTTACACCTGAAAATCAGAAAATTGAAATAACCTTGTGCACTTGACTCCAGTAAAACAAGACATCAGTCTGATCTGGTCTGCTGTGGAGGTGATTCCTCCTCCTGTGTGCATGGAAGGGAACAGAACAGATACAAGGGGAGAGAGGTTCCTGACACTGTGGTATGGATGTGGAGAAGAGGCTGGCTCACAACCTCTGTTCTTTTGACTAACCAGTCTTGAGATGCTTGCAGGAAAAACACCTCTCCCTATCTTCCCAAGTGTGCCCTTATCCCCCTTGCACTGTTCCTGTTATCCAGGCCAGTAAAATTTCCAGGGATAGATGGATAATATTTTTATATAGCAGCATCATCATCGTCATGATCCAAGATTAGCTTCCTTACATCCTCCAAACACAGGAATGTTTCAAAGGGGTTTTCTTTGGCTGTTGTGTGTGATATTTTTCAAGCAGGGAGCCAGTTTAATCAGAATCATTCATTCCTTTGTTAGTGAGTAATCTCAGTAAAATAGAACTAGCTGTTACTTAAGTATTCAAAAGTATTTGCTATCTGAAATGACAAGCTTACAGTTTGAAATGAAAGATGAGTAAATATTAATAGGAACACACTGTACTGTGCTCTAGCCCAGCAGAATTACACATGGATTCATGTTGTACATGCAAGATAGTACATTTTGTTCTGGTTTAATCTGGCAGGACTGTGCTCTCATTTTTGTACAGGACTGCACTAACCTCTTTGCATATTTTGCTGCTCTGTGTGTATTTAAGAATTACATGCAGATGAAATTCTTTGGCTAGATATTTTCAAAATTCAGTGAATATCTTTTTTTGCCACTTCTATGACTATAGAGGAAAATACCTTTAAAGATCTGATTAAATACTCACACTCTGATTGACTGGGTGAGTCTACATAGAGTGGGACATTATAATTTTGACACATTTATTGCTGTAACTTCAGAGAATAAAACAGTGATTCAAAGCAAATACTTCTGACGGATCCCAAAGAACAGAAATGTAGAAATGTTTAAATTGAATATTTTATAAAGGCTTCTGTATTGTTCACCAAATGATGTCTTGTATCAACGCATTGCATCCTGTGTTTCTGAAATTCCACTGAATCAATGCAATTTAAACCTGACTTGGTACCAAATAGATTTTGATTCATAGCCAAAGACTTCAAGTGCTGTTAGGAATCTGAGATTAAAAAAAAACATGACCCCTCCTACCATTCATGAAAATAATTAAATAACTGAATAAATATATAAAAATAAATGAAATAATGAAATAAATATATAATTAATAGCCCTTTCTCCAGCTTTGAGATACATGTTGAACCTTGCCATAAGGAATAGTTTCCTAGTATTCTTTCTGATTTCTTTTGGCTTTTCACCTTTTAATCTACTACAAGGAATTTTTTTCTTTTCCAAAATACTAGTAGTACTGGAAAGCTTTCTTGCTGAAATAAAATGTTCTTGTTTTCTGACACTTAAGGTATTGCTTCCAAGTATTAAAACCATTCCATATGACGGACCACCAAGAAGGACAGCAGTGAAAACTTGGTTGGGCTGAATGTGTTTGAAGTACATTTCCACTTTGATTGGCTGGCTGGCTGAGAGTTCTCTGGGGGGTGTGGGTAAAAAAAGAGAAAGAAAAAAGAAAATAAGTTTATCTTTCAAGTGAGAAAATGTTTGCTTGACCAGTTAGCTTCCTAGTTGACCTTGCTTCTTCTAAAATTGATGATATTTACCAGTTTAAACTCACAACAGGGATAGCCTGATTCTGGATTTAGATATATGGCTCTAAGTAGTCCTTGGCAAAGAAATCTAATGTTTCTAAACAAATATTAATGAGAATCTGCATTATCAGACTTGTGAGTGTTTAGCTATGCAAGGTAAGGTAGAAACTTGCCAGTCTGTTTTCAACCAGATGTGCAAGTTGTAATACCCAGGTTGCAGCTGCTACAGTTCATTTAATAACTAGTCTTTCTTTGGGTTTGTTAGAAAAATGCCTTTTTTATTGAGTGAATGCCAAAATCGGGAAAATAAATACTCTCATTTAAGCCTTGCCTTCCACAAATAGAAATAGCCTGTCTTGGCTTCTGCTTTTTCAGGGGGAAAAGGAGCATGGCATTTAAAGAATTAATTTGAAAAAATGCAGTGGAACCCAGGATCTGAATTACTTCAAAAATTAATATTGAAGTAAACTGATGGAACCTATTAGTCCACCTTTTTATTTGTAGCCCAGGAGCAGTACCTGTTTGTGTTCTCTGAGTTTTCACATTACACCAAGCAAACTCTTGTGTGGACTGAAGTTGTCTTACGGGTCCCGCTGGGCTGCCAGCCATTTCCCCACAATTTCCTTCTCTTTCCCCATTCCACCTGCTGCTGGTTGCCCTCCTCTGTGCCCTGCCTCTGCACACAGGCTCTGTACCTGAGCACAGCCCGGCTTGGAGCATCAGCTGTCGCTGGCTTCCACTCCCAGTCTGAGCCTTTTCATCCTCTGCCAGGTTGTTTGCGTCTAAATCACCGGAGAAATGGAGCCACGTGTTCTCAGGCTTGGAGATGAGTCCTGTAAGGGACATTGCTGCAAATTAACACATCAGGGAAGACAAGCTGAGATCCCGGGAAGGGAGGAAGGTTTGTAGTTAGTGGCTCACTTGCTCCCCGTGCTCATAAAACTTCAGTACTCTCGATCTGAGAAGGAGCCTGAAACTTGTGTTTATCTCTGACAAGCCATTTTTATCAATACCCTGAAAAAGTATTCAGAACTATTAAAAGACTTCACTTCTTGATTCTCAATGTCTTCATTTAGAGATTTTTTATTTTTTTTTAATAAACAAACTTTTCAAGTGCCCACGATCTATTTCAGGCATTCTTCTATAACAAAAACATTCCACTACAGAACACCTGGTGGTTTCATTTGTGTATTTGGAAAATGAACCAATAAACTTAATTTTATCCAAGCACCAGAACTGCTAATTCGTGGCTGTAGGAATTTCAGCACTGTGTTAGATATACTCCTCCCCTGCTATGTAGAGAACTGGCCTTGCAGTCCTCACTCAGCCAGTCTGCTGATATTAGACTAACACTGATTTCACTGACTTGAATCCTGCAAGTCATTCCATTCTCTTAGCTGGGACATCTTGTATAAGTAACAAATTACTAGGTCAGGTTTGTGGTACTCCATACTACATCTACACATGTCCATAATGAGTTTTAAATCGTATTTTAGGAGTTCACAGCCGTGTTTGTAAGGCTGTATGAAGATAAAAAGCATAAGGTGATATTAAGTGTTCCCAAATATTTTTAATTCTATTCCTTTTTTTATATATACCTTCATTTTTTTTGTTTACAGGTTTAATTTTGGTCTCTACTTTTAAGGGTATGTTTTTTGGTGGGTTTTTTTTGGGTAAGGAAGTTAGCTCCATAATCAAGTGAAATGTGTTTCTGATTTGGAGTGGAAAGGAGGCAAGGATTAAGAGAAAATGAAAACCACTTACAGTTTCAGGCAAAGCTACTCTTAGAAAGACTGGTACTGCATAAGTCAGGCATGATCCTATTCAAACAATACTTTTGTTTAGGCTAATTGCTGGCTGGAAGTGTGTGAGCAGCATATGCACGAGTAATTATATCATTACTTGTGTGTGATAGGTTGCTTAGTGAACTGAAAGCTATTTTAAAATACCTTTGTTTACTGGCAAACTGAATGGGGAACTAACACTTTTTAAAGCAGCAACTACCAGTTTTAGTTCACGGTTGTGTTGTTCAGAGAAAATAGCAGAACTGCTGTTTGCAGTCAGTGTTTCTTTGTGCACTGAGAATTACAGACTTGGTTGTTTTCTATTACAGCCCCAGCCCTGCCAAAGGTCTCTGTGAGTAAATCATACTTACAGAAGCCTGTAGGCCTTCACCTTGTGCAGTATAACAGCCTTCACAGGGAATCTGTAACAGCACAGTTTCTGCTGAAAACACATTTTATATCATTTCAGTTTGGATCAAATACATTCTATGAGGCTGTAATCCTATTCCTCCAAATGCTGTGGTGAAACTCACTGGCCTGGGTCCATAGTCCTTCTGTGGCTGTGATGATACTGACCTCAGTAGCTGGCAGAGGATTCCCAGGTAGCAGAAGTGACTCTTCATTTGCAAGGTCATCCCCCAGAATGATTTCTCAAGGAAGAAAGAAGAATGGACCAAAAACTTTTAGTTGTTTCTCTTATTCTTGCTCCCCTGGACAGATATTGAGGCTGCTCCAGTGGACAATAAAAGGCTATGCAGGGGGTGATGATTTTCTTCCTTTTCTCTGAGACCTACTTTTGGGGCCACAAATTGATGGCTACTCAGTTTGAGGTTGAGCTATACAGAAAAACCCATTTTCATGCCAGGTACCTGGCTTTTCGAACATCTCTTCCATGCAGTTTTTTCACAAAAGACTGATGTATTTAAACTCACATTCAGTGTTTCCTATTCTAATGTTTACAATTATAAGTTTTCCCAAATATATTTTTCAGGTTCTAGTAATAGATTAAAACTCTGGTTTTGCTTTGTTTTGTTTTTTTTTTTGGTTTTTTTTTTTAGCCTTTAATTCTCCAAGGAGCAGACAGGAGCATGTGTACTTGGTCAAATATTCTACTCCAAAGTCTTTAACTCAATTCTGCTACACTGGACTGGTAACAGGACACCGTATGAATGAACATAATACAGACTAGGTGCTCACTTGACATTCTTTAGAGGACCCCAATTATTAAATCATGAGATATTGATACAATGCAATGTGAATTTCCCAGTGACCTCCTCAACCTCCAGAAGTTGGTCCATGTTCTTATCCAAGAATTTTGACATTGATAAAGGCTTAGGTTCAGCCTTCTAAATTAAGACTGAAAGGTCTGGAGGTAACAGAAATAATCCCATGCTTACACAGCCCTGATGTAGTGCTGCTCTCATCTATCAATAAGAGTTCATTGAGATACACTAGAGAAGTGCTTCTAAATCAAAAAGATGTGTTTCAAGTGCTGTGGGAAATGCAGTGCTTGGAACTGGAAACTCATTCTTCAGATACACATGGCTGAGAGGATGTTTTAGGCTGATAAAGCCTAAAGGTGCATTAATCACTTTGCTTATACAGCACAAACGTTTTGAAACTATGTTTTCTCTCTGGTCTAAAACAAGGAAAGAGCAGAATGTATTTAATTTTTTTATAATTTAGCTAAATTTATTGAACTTCTTGAGCTGTTTAAGCTCCTGTTAAATTTTGCACAAATGAGAAGATAAAATTGCTGAAGTTTTTCATGGAGGAATGCGATCAATATGGTTTGTTTTATTCTTTCTGTGTAATTTCTGCAACAGATAACGTTTAAAGCCCTATGAGAGTTTGTAGCAGCTTTTTCCTTTTAACATGGAAAGCCTTAGTAAAAAAAATGAAAGAAATTTCAGTTTATAGTGTCCCTAGAATAACGATGAGCAAAATGCTTGCTTGATAAAATGATTCCCATGTTAAGGTGTTTCTGATAGAATGACATTGTTTTGCAAGGCAGTTGATAATATTTAAATAAGATTTACATTTTTGAGCATGTGGATAATACCATTCATATCATTAACAGTCATCCTTTCAGGCCAGTCCAGCATGGGAAAATTATTTATAGGAGAGACTGAATGTCACAATGACCTTTTTAGCAGAGATGTACTTGAACCTAAATTTCTTCTGATTTGTATACCACCAATGTAGAAGACAAAGTGAAAAATCTTTTAAAAATCTGCATCTTCTGGCTATGTTTCTAGAAATAGTTAAAATGGTTCTTGATGTCTTTAACACTTGCATAATGAACCAGGCTTGGGACAACTAAAGAACAATCTCTTTACCAATTCCAACAGTTATTTTGCTCTGTGCTGTTTCAAAATAACTGCCAGCATCGCCAGTTAAACCTAACTTATACTATCAGAATTCAAATGCTGTTACATAGAAGAAAATGGCATACATTAATTGTAAAATGGTAAACGTATGTTCATTGAGAGGATCACTGCTGATAACTGTATTTTTGATTTTCAGAGCTTAGAATGTGTTGCAGGTTGTGGCACTGTAGGATCTGAGGCATTTTAATTCTCCTAATGTGAAACACCCTGGTGCTGTGTGTGTCAGCTGTAGGGGTAGCTTCCCATCAGCACTTTTGCTGAGCCTTGGCTTGGAGATTTAGGGGTACAGAGGGTGTCCATGACTTTCAGAAACAGACCTGGGAGAATTTGTATTTGAAAAGAAAAAGTGTATGGAATTTGTTACTCATTTTTTCATGTTATGGAAGCTTTGATTTTTTTCTTCATTCTTCTTCTGTTTTATATAAAGCAGTTGCTTGCTTTTCTGTTAGGACCATTGCCTATTGCTAGCTACTAATCCCTTTAAACCATTTCCCCTAAGAAAGCATTGAAACTTTGGATGCTACTTACAGCATGCATGATGTCCTGTGATGTCCTGTGAATGGATTTTTTTGCATGTCTGAAACTGTTTGCAGGAATAAATTCTTGCATGTGATTTGAGGCAATGGCTGAAGGTGCTCAGTGCTTGGTTGAGTGTTTAGCATGGTCTTTGGTAAAGAATAATGCTGTATTTGAATATTAGCCTTAAGTACTGTCATGTATTTGACACAAATTGTAGGTTCTAGGTTTTGTGGAATGATTGGCAAATCAAACATTTCTTTTTATTCTCTGTGTTTTTCCCCCACTTTCCTATAGACAGGCAACTGTTATGCTGATTCTTGGTCTGGAAGGAAAGGCAGTCAGACCTCTGAGAACTGGAAACAATCTGTATTTTTTTTTAAATACTCTTAAGACTATAAAACCTGACCTCTTTCCACATGAGCCTATGTAATCTAACTTTATAAAATTATCTCATTGGTAGTAAACTTTTTTGTTTGTTTGTGTTATAATGCTATGAGATATTTTTGTGCTTTGATGGCATAAACCTTTATTCATTTAACATTTTTACATTGCATAGGAGAAAAAGGACTTTTAAAATGGCACCAAACCTTTAACTGATTTACAGGTTCATGAAGCAGACTAGAGTATTTGCACATGGGTGAGAAAAATTAGTAGTAATAGGCTGCTGTATGATGTGGGATGTTTTTGTAGTTTTTAAAATAGCCCTTGGGAGGTGGTTGCAATTGTAAATACAAGATATGTTCTCTTTTACCTGATTATTTAGGCTTTGGTCCAAAAATCATAGTAATTTCAATAGACTTTGGATCTGCCCTTCATTTTTTAATGCAATAAGAGATTTCAGGCAGATTGGATTCAGGTACCCTGAAAGAAATACCATAGACTGACCAGGGAACTACTGGAACATGGGATAGATGTTGTGAAGCACCAGCATCATTGCAGCCTCAGTTCTCTGCAGACAGACAAGTTCAGTGGTTGGATGTTTCTTTCAAATCTGGCATCAAAATGATGTGTGAAGGCTTGTACAGTCTTCTGGATTTGGTGAGGATCACAGAATTTTCTGTGATTTATAGGAGCAAACCTATTAACACACCATGAATGCTGAAATGAATCCTGTGTTCAAAATATTTTATCTATTTCAGTAATTATGTTGTACTCAAATCACCTAAAAAAATGCTGAAAAAATGTAGTTTACTACTCCATTATCATGAAAAACATTTCCTAAAAATACACATATTTGCTGATATATGTAGCATATAGGTCAGTGATCTTCCTTTGAAGGATTACTTCCTTCCAAGGAATATGGTTGTAGAAGGTATGAATCTGAAGAAATAAGCTGTGATCTTTCAGGCAGCTCACATAATGTCTAATAACATGAACACAGCATATGGCTTTTTACCTTTTTTTACTGTTTATAAAGAAAGCACTTGGAATGCATCAGTTTTACTTAAAAGAAATGTATTGCACTGACTCAAATGTTTTTTGATATTATTAATAGATGACATAAAGTATGTTCATATATCAGACTATAAACCATGGAATTTTACCACCCTTGAGTGCTGGCTCCAGTGGTAACTATTCAGGGCAGTATTGCAGTCTAATGTATGAATCATGATTATATCCTAAGTCTCTTATTAAAGTACTAGGGCTGAGTTTTAAACTTGTCCTGCCCTTTTTATTCCATTTGAAAAAGATTTTTTTTTTTGCAGGTATTTTTATACTTTACAGTGAACTTGCCAGTTAATGTTCATTCTTCTCCTGCTTCTTCAATATTGAGGCTGTAGGATAGTCTGTTTTTCTCATACTTTCAGCTCTGCATTCTAATGAATGTGAGGCAAAGAAAAGGAGGATGAAAATATTTCTTAGAAATAGTCCTTTTTCAATGCACTTGAGTGACTTCCTTTAAATGAAGGTTATTGCCCCAAAATAAATTTTAAAAGGGACATCTTTAGAGTGTCAAAAGAGATTATCATCCTTGTAAGGTGTAATCATAACAGAAATATCTCCTGTACTTTTCTGTATGAGTGACCAAGGTCCTGCCTTCTGAGGGGAGGCTCTGTGGGCAGCACCATGAGGACTTTCTGAGAATTGGTTCTGTGTGTGTTTGTCAATATTCTGATGTGTGTGGACAGATTTGGAGCCCTGTATAGAGCAGATGAAATTGATGACCTCTTGCACAGACCTTAGAGTCCTCAGCCCAAGCACTTCTGCACATGCATAACTTAATTCTTGTGAGGACTGGTGTATGTCAGAACTGCCCCGTGAGTAAAGATGGACATATTCCAAAGTGTCGGCAGGATCAGGACCTCTTTTCCAGCCCTCATCTTTGAAATTCCATGCTTAAACTCCTGCAAGGACCCCAAAGAGATACAGCACCCCTTGGGAAGATCTGAACATCTCCTGCTCATATTGCAGTGAGTGGAAGTTGAAATAATTTGTTGTGATATGATGGGGCCAACAGATCTTCCCCTTTCATAGCTCAGATGTATACTGATTTAATAACTCCCATTACCCCAGCCTTGTCATAAAGCTTACCATGAATTGCAATCAATCTAGTTTGCATTTTAACTATTATTTTTCTTAAATGAGGGACTCAAAACCATTTTTGCAGATTGACGACATCAGAAGATTTTCCAACTTAATGAAAAAATCCAAATGACCACATAATATTTTCAAAGAACAGACTGATGGAAGCTGGCCTGTTGTCAGAAAAATTGTGTAAAAATTAACTCTGCTACATTGTGATTTAATTTTAAATTAACTTACGGTTTTTTGACAACATTCATATTTCATAGAATAGGTGTAGGGTGCAAGTTTTCTGTATTTCCTACCATGAAGAAAAAAAAGAAAAAACATTAACTCTGACATCTGTTTTTAGCACTTTCCTTCATATTTTTGGATGAATGCCTGGTGAAAGCTGGAAAGCGACTAAGAGATCAACCAAAGATGGCCTAAGGGCCTGTTCCCAGCTGGTACGACATCTGGAATGTTATATATAGTGGATAAATTCAGAGTTGTAGTTTAATAAGATTGGTATTCGAGCGTTCGGCCTACAGCAAAGGAAAGGACAGTGAAGCTGACAGCATGTATGGTGCATAATATGTCAAGGTGTCTGAAATATAATTTGCTGGGTTTTCACTTTCATTTTGGCAGATCTCTTATGCTTGCATATAAACTTTCATCCAGTATTGTTTCGAACCCTTAAAAAATAAAAGGTGAAGTCATATTGGTATTATATCCAGAGTCTTATCTTTTCACTAAGCTTAGAGTATGTCTGGGTTTCTTTCTTTCTTCTTAGGAAAAAAGTGCTAAAGACAGATTTTTATGAGCTGACTAGAAATAACTTAAGCTGCTACCTTTGCAAATTTCAAGTATATGCAGTCTTTTACAGTGAAGATTTTACAGAATAATAAACTATTCAGGAATCTGGACTTGTGCTCTATGGAACCATATTTGCAAGATTTATGTCTCAGAAGGCCTGGGTTTTTTTTTCTATTTAGTGTTTAGTTAATCTTGGGTCATCTAATCTCCAAACTGTAACTGAATGCGTTGCTAGACAGGCCCAACAAAGTTGCAAGCAGGGGGATCAGAACAGAGCCACCTGCTTGGAGCAGCCCTGAGCGTGGTAAAAAGGTCTGAAAATGAGCTGAAGTTGAGTTGTTTGCAGCCTTGTGACTGCACCAGTCACACAGAGTGCTTGCCAGTCCTTCTGCTTTTGGGTTGCCTTTGTGTGTCCCAAAGTAAAGTTAAACCTTGCATGCCCTGCAGTGCAGCCCAGCCCAGAAGAGACAGAGGCTGTGTGCCCTGTCCTGCAGTGGGCAATCCCGTTCAGGGGGCTGGGGACAGGCCATGGGGGGAGGCTGCAGCCAGGAGAGTTTGCTGCAACCTCTCTGGGTGGGGCTGTGCTGTTCTGCACGTGTTCCCTTTCTGTTTTGTGACACTGGGGGCTTCTCTCCCTGATCCGCCTCTTCCCTGTGGGATGCTGGAGCAGGGGGAGTCTGGCAAACTGCACTTCGGATTGGGAGTGACAGCAGGGGCAAGGGAGGGTGCAGTGGAGGAGCACACAGGGTGTGAATTGTGACTGAAGCTGTAATTGATGGAGAGGGGTGTAATTGAAGGTTTTACTCCGCTGCTTTTTTTTTTTTTAGAAAAAACTTGGTAATTCCTCAGCACATTGTGGTCATTTCCATGTTTTTTAAATTACAATGCAAGATCTTATAGGTGTAGACAAGCAACTTGAATATGACTTGGCAGAAGGCCAACAGAGTCCAGGAGAAGATGGACCTAGGGAGGGAGGAGAGATGACTTTGGCAGCTGCACTTCGGTAGCAGTTTGGATTTGGAGGTGGAAGGCCAGAGCTGAAATGACTGCAGCTGACAAGGAGAAAGATGATTTGTCTGCAGGGTAGTGTCACAAATTGTTGTTTAGCTGGTGGGAATGACAACAAAACCTTGCTATAAAGTTGTGTGTGTGGTGCAGGTGTCTTTGCAATGGTACAACAGAAGCTGAGATCATACAGAACAAAAGAGCATAACCTGTTCATTCCTTGAAAGCACTAACAGTGTAGAAATATTTAATTGTTATAAGTAGGAGAACAGAAAAAAAATAAGTGATGGCCTTGCAAATCTTATGACTGTCTTCTTCTTGAGCACCTTTTCTTGTGCTCAGCCAAACTCAGTGTGTCTTAGTGAGCTTGGGGATAGCCAGTGAAATCTCTACTGCTATCTCTGCTTTATTCTGGTGTGAAAAATAAAAGTAAAAAAATCTAATTCTAGGTAGTGCTTTAAAAGTTAACATACTTGAAGAGAACATATATCTTGTGAGAGGAACTTAGTACCTCTTGTCATAGGATGTGATTTTTCTACTTTTTTCCTTTCCCTTTGATTTGATTCCCCTTCTGTGATATCTCCCATTACAATACTTTCTAGCAGTGCTCTGAAGAGATTCAGAGTCTTGATGGCTTTTTAGCCAACCTGCTCTCTTTTCACTTCTCTCTCTATATATTGGTTATAGGATATAAACAGTTAACTTCAAGTCCTTCAGACTGAATTCCTTGAATACTACTTTGCCTTTGGAGTTGCTGCCATTGACTGGTTTGATCTTAGTTCTTCCCTTTTCCTTCTGCCCAGCCTGTGCTGTGGGTTTCACAGGCAAGTCTCCAAGCACTCCAGTAGCTTAATGGTTCTCCCCAGTCACAGACAGCTGTGTTCCTACTAGAATAATTTTTACTTTTTCCAGACTATAAGTAATGCATATTTATAACAACAAAGTGTCTACCTAAAGCAAACATTATTTTAAGGTGAAACATGATGTTAGCACCACAGTCTCAGGTGATTTGCATGGTAACATGTTGCCCAGTCTCACACTGCTGTAAATTTAGAACTGGAATATGATGGAAACAAGCAAGCAAAAATATAATAGGATTTAAAAAGGGAGAGGGGGATCTAACTGACAAATCTTTAAATCTAAGACTATCAGTCTGCATAAACTGTTACTTATTTGAGGTGTGATCCTGTGCTTGTACTGCAGACCAAACTTGCTGCATTCTTGTTATCTGTACAGTTGGAGATGATGTGAATTCAGTTAAACCATATTGAGGAATCCTTGTTTACTTTTAAATGAAACAATGTTAGTAGCAAGCATGTAAACCACTCTGGAAATTGAATTTTAGTGCAGTATAATGTGTACTGTTGTCTTTGAGAGTTGGTTATTATTTTGTATCATTCAAGAATGTGGAAAAACTCCTAGAGCTTCAATGCAGTCATATTGGGGGGGATTTGATAAGAATTTTGTATGGAATTTTGGAAGAACTCCACATGAAATCATGGCTCTGATAGCAGGAATTTTTAACAGGTCTGTCAAAAAAGGGAGGTCCCAAGAGGCTACAGAATAACTAAGGCAGTACTGAAATAAACAGGAGGCAGAGCCAGGAAATTGTGGTGGTGTCTGTCTGATCTTAAGTGTATAAGGCTTTGGAATGCTTTTTGAGGAAGAAATAATTAACAGAAAGGTACATAAAAACTAAAGAAAACAGATTTATCTAGAAGATCAAACCTACCCTAACTAATTTTATACCTTTGATCAGGTTTGGTTTTGTTTTTTTTTTTTTTTTTTTTTAATTTTCTTGTTTTGTTTTGGATTTATTTTTAGGGTTTTTTTTTTCCTTAAATGACGAACTTTGGTAAAGCTATTTGATATAATGCCATCATGAGAATCACCTTAGATGAGATGTGGTATTGTGTATGAAGTGGGATATGAATAAGGAATGGGAGAGGAAGATGATAACTGCTGGTGCCAAGAGGAATATTCACCTAGAAAATGTTCCCCACACAGTTCCCTGGGAACTAGAGTTTCATCAATGTGTGGGACGAAAAAATGAATTAAGATTGAGCTCATCACACTTCATATAAGTGAAGATAAGATAAAATTGGGAGGAACTCTCAACAGAAATGAGTGTGAGAATAACACAATAATACCTACATGATCTGGAAGATGGGAGTAGTAAGACACATAAGGGCCACCAGCAAATATTTCTTTTTGGAGCTAATAATTGGAAACAAGATAATGTAGAACTCAATTTTAGCTTACTGGTACTTCTGAGGTCTAGTACAGAAGAAACCATTCAGAAAATAATGGAGAAGGTTCCTCAGCCTAAATGGGGAATGAACAGTTTCTTTTTAAAGAGGTTGATTTTTTTCTAATGGCTGAGGGAAGGTGCTGATCACATGGCTTCTGCCTGTCACTGTCTGAGGCTGGGAAAGGAGAAGCAGTTGTATTTCAAGACACTGCAGGCACACCAGTAGCTGTATTGGCCTTTGGTTAATCATAGTATGGAAATTAGAGATTATGGTTCTAGCCACAGTTGGAGTAAAATTGGGGAATCTCTGTCCAACAGCAGTATTGGCAGGGGCAGCAAACTGATGTCCTTCATTAGGATACACAATAATTTATAGAGATGTGATGCTATCACAAGCCTCTATTTGGAGCCTCAGGAGCTCCATTCCTGAACTGCATTTTTTGGAGTACCAGTTGTGGGGAAATACATGCCATGCTGGTTGTGAACACATATTTGAGTTGTTTAACACATTGGCAGTCAGAAATGGTATCTCAAATGTTTAACTAGTTTTTGCCTATTAATATATGTGCTTTAATAAATATTTATTGAAGTAATATATGAAATTATAGTAGATTCAGGGTCATCCTCAATCTGTATTACTTGCTGAAGTATTTTTGTATTGCTAGTTTGGCTTTTTTTGTCTTGTTACTATAATTTTTCTCAGCAATTCTTACAGTTATTAACCTCTTTGTTTGAAATAAAATTCCTTCCATTAACCCAGCATTTCATGGATGACATGCATAGATGAAGAAAATTTCCATCCGTTTTTTTGCCAGTGAGCTGGAATGCAAATGCATCCATACACTGTTCGAGTTAGTTTGGCAACAGCTCTGTAACTTTATAGGTTTATATGCTTACACTAGGATGGTTCCTGCTGTTTTAAGTATTGTCCAGAGGATATAATTTCTTAAATGAAAATTGCTTGAAGCCATTCATTTTTTGTGTGACAAGTGAAGGTATCAATTACTTTCTCTTATTCCCTGTATGGAACAGGAAATGTTAATAAAACTCAAGTTCTGAACCTCCTGATTGGTGAATTTTTGATGACCATGTTGAAAGATGGTTGTGGATCAAGAAAATGCTTCTTTTACTCTTTAAAGGTTATACATAGGACAATGGGTGAGCAATAAAAAGGAGAAGGTACTGAGAATACATATAATTTATTAAAATTTTATTCCAGTTTTCATTAAGCATATTATGCAGATCTACCCACTCCTTCATTTTGTCCATTTCTGTTGTTTTGTTTGGGCTTATGTTTTCTGTCTAAGGATTTTTTCCCAAACTACTGAAAGCAAAAGCATTGAGATGTCACTGTGGAAATTCTTCTGCTGATTTCAATGAGTCTTCTTTAAATAATGAAACAATATTCCTTTATGTAAAGGTGTGGTGTCTTACAGCCCACAATTTGAAGGCTGTTGCACTGCAACGTTGATATGTGCAGTGATTACAGGATTGTGCCCTTAGGAGACTAGAAAAGCAGAGGGTTGAGTGACTCCATTCTGCCTCTGAGACTGGATGCTGAAGAGGGGGGCACTGCTGATTTCCAGTTCAAATAGACTCTGTTTTACACATTACACTTTTTGAAGGATCTGCTTGGTGCCATGAAAAGATTATATCAGGTATAAGTTGTGTACATTAAATCTCCTGCCCCCATGTACTGTATGTTTGAATTTCATGTTTGCCTTAGGCCTAGGATTTTTATCCAGAGGGGTCTCCAGGCTCTTTTTTGTCTTTCTGAGGTGCAGTTAAGCACCAGGTTTGAGGCTGGAGGGTGACAGCTCATAGCCGTGAGACATTAAAGCTTAGCTGTGTCAGCTGAATCTGACTTTTTGTGAAGAGTGGTTAAAACTGTTCAAATATTTTTACTGAGTTGAACTTGCTGGAGCATGGGCAATAGCTTTTTCTCCTCGAAAAAGCCTTTTTGTTCTTAATTGGAGACAAATTTTGAACAGATTTTCTGAGGTGGAAGAGGTCCTTATAGCACTGCAGGGAGACAGCATTAGGCATTCATTCAGAATTACCAGAAGGTATGTCCTGTGCCTGAGTTGTTCCTTCTTCTTTACCTGGCAGTATTTTGGCCTAAAGTCATAACTGAGATAAAAGGTAGCACAGAAGCATGGAAGCAAAAGAGTTTTGTTTATCTTAGGTGTATTGCCAGTGAGTTGCTCTCATACAATTCTGACCAGTTATGGGAGTGATTTTGGTATTCCACATTTCTGCCAAGCAGAGAATCATATGAAAAGAAACAAATTTTACTATTCCTAATGCTTTAATATAACTTTTTAGTTATTAACACTTGTAATTTTTTCAACTGGAAGTACTTATGGTTTTGTATCATTTATTAACTAACTCAGAAACTTGCTGACATGTGCAACATTCACCTTCAGATGAAAAAGGGATGATCCACTTGGCACGAGTAGCAGAGCTCCTCTGCTTAGAAATCTTCACTTTGTAGATAAGGTCATTTGAGGATACTGTGTGGTTGCTTACATTTGAGCAGAAATCACTATTAAGGCTGAATTGAGATAAGAGCTTGCCAGCCATAAAATGAATGGCTTCAAAATTGGCCAGATATTATGGCTAATTTTTATCTGTGGCCTGAAGAAGGAGTAGGTTTGAGACATCCTCTGTGTGTTTTCAGATAAATGCTTGGGACTGTCGTAGGTGGTGGCTCTGAATGGACAGAGCAAATCAGCTGGGTGCCCCTTTGCTGTTTGGGTCTGGGTGACTTCCCTGGCTCTCAGTGTCTCACTGCTGAGGTCCTTTTTGAGTCTGGACTCTTACTAAGACTTACCTTCCCCTCGTGTGTTCAGCATGGCCCATCTCACACAGCGATGCAGAACTTTGAGGGTTGGATCTTATGTCATGTGATAAATGCCAAGCTCTCCAAATTTAGACCCAGACAACTGTTAACTATTTTCTGCGTGCTTTAGCCTTGCAGGACTGCAGGCTAAGGGAGGATTTGTCAGTCCCTATCTCCTCTGTGTAATTAGATAGTGCTTCTGTAAAGTGCTGTGAGATCCTGGGCTAGGTGGTGCTTCACAAATTTAATAGATCTCTTACATTATCACAGAATACTTAAACCATTCTCTGAACACTGCCCTTTGAAGGCTTCTAGAGGTGTAAGCCCCATTAAACAAAAAGACAATGAAACTGGTTTCTGTACATATTATTTTGGTATTATTTTAAGGTTTTTAGTGGGCTATATAATGAGAGTAAAAACATTAGTGTACATTGCTTATTATAAATCTGGAAGTGCTGTGGTTTCTAAATGGCAGGGTAATGGACTTGGGAGGTCTTTAACTTTTCTGAAACTGATATTTTAAAAGCTTCACATGTATTTGTTGGAAATTCTGATGAAATATATCAGATTGGTACTAGATGTCAGTTAGAAACAGATGTGGCAGTAACACACCCCCTCCTGCCAAGGTATGGCCTGATAACAAAAGAGTTCAGGTAAAATTGAAAGGATTTAATGTCAGTCTACTTGGATGCTAAGTTCTTTTCAGGCTTGTGTTAGGGGTCCTTGATGGAAGACCAGAGGCAGTGTCTATGTGCATGAGTGTTTTTAGGGATTTGCAGCAGTTTCAATGACAAATGTTTTTGTGCTGATTTTTGAAAAGACCTTTTTTTAAGGCACATCTAGAAATGCAGCCCATTGTCTGATCTGTAAGTAGCTTTTTAGAGCTACCTTCCTTTCTTGCCAGGTTATCAACTCATGGCAAAATTAAATGGGGCTATCTTTTGTTGCTACTATGTTTTCATAAGTAGCAGGCCTTTATTGCGTGTGTGGGATTATTGGGTAAGCTTTTGGACTTTTTAAATGCAGTGTTATGAAGAGGAGAGTACGTAATTGTTCATGATTCCTTTTTAAACAACACATTTCTCTTATTTCTAATTTATTTTTAAAACTATCACCTGGAGATAGTCTGGAAAATAAGAATTGACTTTGAGGCAGTAGTTGTTCATATATTTGTTCAAAGCCACTCACTAATGGGCTACAGTTTGATTTATAAACCAGCTCTCTCTTATCGTACAAACTTTAATAGTTAGCTTTTGTTCACGGAGAACTAAGTGAGTGAAGTCAGTTTTCACTGAGACAACACTACTGAAATAACAAAATGAACAAGCTATGAGTGAAAAGGGGCTTAAATATAAATGTTGTGATTGTGACAGGGCTAATGTTTGAATTTATAAAGGAATTTAGATAAAGCAATATGATGTAATGCTTTCAGAATTTAAAAGAAAATAATTTTCATTTTAGACCAAAGGATTCTGAGTAATTGGTTTGAATACGTGAATAAGAACATACAAAGTTGGTGTGAAAGAGCTGTAGAACCCCAATGTGGCAGTTTTAAATGATTGGGGAGGTAGTATGTACAGGCTCAGGAATTGCATAGCTAAAGAATTTTGTAGTCTTTGGGACTTTTATGATCATTGTACATTTCTGGATGTTATTCTTCTGCTTGTTTTTCACTTCCCAGTTGGATTGCAGTGGTTTTCAGATGCACACATCTCTTTGCATGGAAGGTTCCAGGCTGATGGTTTGCTTCCTGCCATTTGAGTCCTAAAGTGCATATTCAAAGGTTTGTAGAGGGAGATTGCAGTGGGCATCAGCTCTGGTCCAGCAGCTGAGATATGCACTGAAGTCCTTGGTAGTAACCTTTGGGAAATTGCCTGTGGTTGATTGTGAGAGTACTTCAAGTTGCAATGCTGACAAACTAAAACGTAAGTGTTGTCAAATTGGTCTTGGTATTTCCAGAGGCAGCAAAATATCTCTGCAAATTTCTCATTCAGTTGTAATTCCTCTGTACAGCACAGGATGTTACCAGACACTTTGGAGTGAAAGGAAGCCAGGGATCTTTGAGCACTGTGAACTCTGTTTTTAGAATAATTAAAATTGTATGCAGTTACCCCCACATGCTCCAAAAAGAGGTTGAGTTCTTGCTCCTTGCAAACACAATCCTTTTATCTACATTTCTGCTTAAGTAGGTGCTGAAACAAAGATTAATACAAGCAGGATGGAAATGCACTCTATGTGGCACCTCTTCCTGTAGGACAGGAACAGTGCTCCAGCATTAGGACTAGGGACTGATACTGGGGTTCTCAGTCTAAAGGCTGGGTGTTGCTGCTCCTGAGGGAACAGAAATAGCCATTGGAATTAGTGGGAGGTCATATTAAAGACTGTAGGATACAGATCTGTATTTTTTGATTCAGAAGGGTGATAGGGTTTCCTGCAATACGAAAGACAGAACTGTTTCTCTTCCAAAGTCCATTGACTGTGGAGCTTGGAGAACTGTGGTGCTAGCACACCTATAAAAATACATTGCAGAGAAATGAATCAAGATGTAATCCTTAAAAAATGAGTAGGTTTTGTGGTACCTTTCAGAGGGACAGTGGAACAGACTGACAGGGAAAAAATCCAAACCATGTATTGAACCTAACTGCTGAAAAATGTGGGATGGGATGACTCATAGTGATAGGGATAGAATATTTTATTCCAGAACTATTGGTTCAAAGTGAGTAGAGTTACTGTACTTCCCTGAAAGAATTGGAGGGGAATAAGATAGTGATTTCTATCCCCTTAGATGCTAAAAATAAGAATGAATACTGAATGTTTTATGTCACCTTAGAGTTTGTAGACTTCCAAGCTGAAAGAAATATATGTTAATAAGTATTCTGTTTGAAACTTGAATTTGCCAAGATTCTTTAGGACCCTTTTCTCTTTTTATGTTTTCCTTGTTTATGGTGAAGGGTGAGGTAACATAATTGACTTCAGTTTATAGCATCAAAATTTTCTCATCTTTCCCTTTGGAGAAGAGTTTATAGTTTGTGTCTTAGAACCACAGACACATAAAAATGTAGTAATGCTTTTGGTTCACTTCACAGAGCACATGCACTAATAGGCACACCCTTGCTCTAACAGATAGCTACAACAGATTGCTACTCTGGCTTCCCTAGGCATAGGGATAATAGACCAGTGCACCCAGAATGGGTACATGTGACAGCAGAGCAGAAGGAAGGCAAGAGAGCTTCTCACATCAGGTGATTCTGTGCACAGCGTGGAAAATTCTCGAGTATTTTTACTGCATGGAGTAAGGGTCCTTCACTGCTATTCTGTCCTGGCTTACTGGACTATCTCTGTTACGAGGCCTGGCACTAGGCTGGGCTGAATGCCTACTACAAATTCAGAGATGAAATGTGCTCATGTTTCACTCCTGCTTTATTTTTATATATGATGTTATGTGGCTTCATGGGAGGAAAAAAAAGCAGGAGCCATCCCTGAAAACATTTTTTTTTTTTTAATAAGCTTTATCCATGACATCATAATGCACTTCTGGGGGGTGGGGGGGGAATTTAAAAAAAGACTACTCTCAAAATGCCTTTTCTCATGTGTGAGCAGTGATGTAACAAGAGCACAGGATTTAAAAAATAATTTATCATGCACTAATTGTCATCATTCCCATGCTGCATTTTTCTCTATAAGATTAGGAAGCAATGGCATTCTTTATGCTTAATGGCACAAACAATTATAGTACTGACTTGGCACTGGTTTACTGCTTTGGCTGGCTCTGATGCTGCTGGTTTTTAAATTGGCTGCAAAGCAGCCTGTGGGACCGATGCATAATCAGTCGTCTGTTGGCGCGTGGTTCTGGACAGCATTTTCCCTTTGACTCATCTCTGATTGCAGGGAACTTGTTATTGGCTGGAGCATGTTGGAGAGTAGGGCTGCATGCAGGCTCCTTATGAGCTAGATGCAAAGTCCCTTTTATGGCAAAAGCAAATAGTTTCACATGTAACAGGAAAATGTGCACCATCCCAATTTACTGTTTCATTGCTCCTTGGGCTTTCTTTCTGAATTTCGAATTATAAACTCTTTCTAATGTTCCAAGTTCAAAATCTGTGTGACTGGGTTTTGCCAAATAGTGCTTATACTGTGCTTAGACATCATGCTGCAGAAGTTAAGGCTGAACCAAACTGAGCATCCTTGCAGTATCCTTCTGTGGCTGAAATGACTTCAACCTCTGTAAGTGTTTCTTGGGGAACATAGTAAGAGCCCAAGCAAGGAAATAGGAGGAGACAGGCCAGATCATTAATATTGTAGTGCCTTCCTTTGTTGAATATTTATGGTTCCCCTTAGGCAGAGACCTTTGGGAGTTGGAGAGTCCATCACTTTTGGCAATCACATTGACTTGCAAATGCAGATAGGAACACTGAACATCTTTATAACTCCTTCAGCAACTATTTGACCATCTCACAATGTCAGTGCTGCTCCCTGAAGGGGGCATGGCTTTATAAACTTCTGTTAGACCAACATTTATACCCTTGAGCTGTCTGTGTGATTACAAGTCACATCTGGCTTATCACAACAGAGCAAAGCATAGTGCAAATAATTGTGCTTAGTAGTACTTAAAGAACAGTGAGATATTCTATTTTTTTCTGTGCTGGAGGTATGGAAGGCTTACCTATAAGATGTGGGCCTGAAATCTAGGAATACTGCACCATAGCTTGAAGAGCAGCATTCACATAATATTTTCTGAAGGAAAACCTCAAATATTTTGTGCAGAATTGGAAGAAAAAATGAAGTAAAGTAGTAGAGGCACAAAACTATGTGTACAGTCAGCATTCATAATGTCTTCATTTTGTCATCTTGTCATTTTGTTCCTGTGCACTTTTATTCCTCTGCCTTGATATCTCCTGCCCAAACATGTGTGAAACTGTCTGACTTCATCTGAGAAGCAAAATCTGTGAACACCTAATGATGTACCAGGAAAAAACCACTTCCTCTTCTGTTTCTGTCATCATCAACTTCAGTCCAGTTTTTAAATCCTTAAAAGAGCTCTTAATATGGTGAGAAAGATGGCTTTTTAGTTGTAATCACTAACTTATCAGCTTCTCCAAATATATACCCACTTTTCCCTTTCTGAATTTTTGTTTGCCCTGATAACAGTGCTCTGCATTGATGTTAGGCTTACCAATAAGGCTGGTTGCATTTTTTTCTCTTGCTGTCTGACTTCTGCTGTGTTTAAAAATCCTTTTCACCAGTTTTAGGTGTTGATTTCTGTCAACTTAATTTTAATGAGACTTGTGTCAATATATTGTCATTTTTTGAAACTTGTACAGGTTTTTGTAGTGAGTGCTTACCACAGATACAGTTAAACCCAAGCAAGCAAAAACCTTTCAAATTTGTCCTATTAATTGTTTTGCACATTAATAACACTATATATAATTTTATGTGTTTGGGTGCCTGACTGGTATTACAGAGCAAAAGTGGTTGAATTAATGGTATATTGCAGTGTGTTTAGGCAAGCACACAATGGCTGAGGAGGACCTGAGGGGTTGGCTGCATCCAGAACTGTTTAGGCTCTTTGCACAGGGATGACTGTATTGAGCCATAATGGTTCCAAAGCTGCAATTACTGCAAAATGAAAACATAGCCCTTTAAAGTTATTTGGGTAGATACTCCTGGTAGATGCTCTGTGGACTGAGGTGTTACTACAGCCTGGAAGTTGTAACATGTCCCAGTGTTTAAACCACGCTGCGTATTAACCAGCTTATCGTATTCATTTTCTCCCAAGTGCAAGAGAAGCCAAGAAAACTTTCATTAAAGAAATGATGTTGCTAATTTAAGGTGGAACGAAATAGTGTGAAGTAATAATTTGGCTTTGGTTTGCTTTACAGTAGTACCTCCTGAACGACCTGCTGTCAGGTTGTGCAGGAGCTGGAGCTGTGAGAAGTACTTTATTTAACTGAGTGGCAATGACGGAAGAATCAGTGCTGCTAATGCCTGCTTATTATTTTAACTCTCCAAGTGCCTTCCCTTCCAGCACATGGACTGTTTCTGGTGCTGTCATGCTGCCCATTAAAGCAACAGCTCTTTAATAGTCTGAGCAGAAATCATTCTGCCTGCTTGGTGCCAGAGGAGATCCCGTTCAACGCTGCTGTCTTATCACTCTCTGGCACAGTGGAACAATACTTCATCACAGTCAGGGATGTTTGAGATTTGAATAAGTTCAGGAAATTCTTGAAAGTGAAATGCAGGAAACCTTAATTTTTGCTTTTGAGACCAGAGATCAGATTTCAGGTTTCTCTTCTAAAACAAATGTGCCTGAAGTATGCTGTTGTAGTTGCTTTCATGTTAGTAAATGATGTTGTTTTCAGAAGACCACAGAATACTGAGGATACTGGAGGGAGGAGCCCTAGTTCACCTAAGATTTATTCCCAGTTAAGTGCCTCTTCCTGCTAGCTGCTCCTAGCTCTGTCCCCATGCTGGGGCACAAACTGTGAGTGGCATAGCTGTGCACCACATCTTTTCTGCAAACACCTCCCATAACCCACTGGTAGCTGCTGAAATAGCTGGAGTAAAAGCTGCATCACTGCTGTGCTCAGGAAACCCTTGCTCCTTCTAGTGACCCCCACATTGCTCTTGTTGTAGAATTGAGCCTATATTTCTGTTTTTCCTTTCATCTGAACTGTTTTCATCTTCTGTTGATGAAATGGGCTATAGCTGAAACTGTATTTCTGTCTGGAATGCTGCTTAATTAGAATAAATGATCCAGTGTGTATGTAAGGTTATTTTTCTTTAATAAATCTTTTCTCCATGTGTATATTCAATGACAAAACTAATTAGGAATGACAAACATGTAATTCAATAGGTTAGAGGGAAAGATTTGTAATGCCTCTTGTACTGCTTTTCATAGCCAAATTGTGGACACTGTGGGTTCTTTGTTTGCTCTGTCACCTTGAAGTTCAGCTTACCAAATTTAGCTCGGCATTCTTGTGTTTTTGTAATTTGTGCCGTTGGCCATCTCAAGGTTCTTATTTCAATTACATTTTTATCTCACTGGTTCTTTTTTATTAAGTTACCCTCCTTATAAAAGTTAATTTTAATTAACTCTAGTAATAAAGAAGTTATGGAAGCTGTAACTGTGATACGGTAACATAAATTTTCACTAGAGTGTGCATTTAAAAGAAGAATGGAAAGTTTATTATTTCTTTTGCTATTTAATTAAAAGTTAAGAATCAGATGTGCAAGCTGAAGGGAAAAAATATAACATGCTTAATAGAGTTGAAATGAAATATTCTGTACTCTCGTCATAGTTTTTTGGTTGACGTGTTGTTTTTTGTTGGTTTGGGTTTTTTTTAAAGTTATATAACTTTCCCCATCAGGTTTTTTGTTCTTTTCTGTCTGAAGTGATGCATCACACCTGCTTCTGTTGTCCAGGGACAGCTGTTTCTCATTTTTCTCCTTTTAAGAAACGAATGTTGTTGTCATTGGAGTCAATTGTGAAACTTGAAGGGATTTTCTGGTATAGGTTTAGGCTTTTGAAAGTCTCAACCTGGCAATACTGTCATTTTCCTGGGGCCTTCATTATCCCTGCAAGCTGTGACACTCACTGCCTTGCTGTGGCATACTCTGACCCAGTCACTCCTCTGTCTCTTCTGTACAGAATAAAGAGCTCTTCTTGTTTACTATTTTAAACATCTGGGTTATTTTCCATCTTCTCACCACTCACGATGGAAGATAGTTCAACTTCTCATATAATACCCCAATATCCTTCTCTACCCTAATTCTCCTTTCCCCATATTAGATACAGTTAATGTGAGAAGGACACTGGAGTTGTCACTGCTCACCCACATTTTCCAGCATTTCTAGGTATGGCAGAATGCTGAAATGAGCAGGCGGAGCCTGGTGTTGTAAAAGATGCTCTTTCTGCTCTGAAAGCAGCATTAGGCCAGAAGAGCTGCTTTGTCCTTGTGCCAGGACTGATAGCCTTCCCTCTCCTGGAGTTTCTTCAAGCCTTTCTTCCCTGTGCCAAGAGCACCTTTGTACATTCCTCTGTGAGTGCAGCTCTTACGATGAGACCGAGATACCTTTCATGTTTGTGTCTAAGTTGGACCTACCTTAAAATCTCCTGCAGGTAGTAAATCAGTTCAGCTACCCCTGTAAATTTCTCTGGAGAGAAGCCAAGGGAAGGAATCAACATGGTTTATAAACTTTCAAAATACTTAGTAAGTACTTTTTCCCTTAACTTGGTGATTTACTTCTATTCATTGTTAATAAGTTAATGTGGAGAAACATTGGGTTTGGTGCCAAAAATCATCAGGAACATAACCCAGAGCAATTTTTAAGGGCACAGCTTTGAAACAAGCTTCTGGAAGAAGCATTATTTGACAGCACTAAAGTGAAATAACCCAGTTTGTTATTTTAATCTCGTATCTCCACTTCTGGTGTTCTGTCTTGTGGATGATTTGCATTCAGCTGAGGCTTTTGCTGATGGGTTACCATAAATGGCTCAAAACCAGATTGTTCCTCTTACATACAGCAATTTTTGTGTGTAATTAGAATAAAGCCAGACAACTTTCTGAAATGCTTCTTTTCACCTGATTCAACTTGGAGTCATTGTTCCTGAGATAAAACAGTTGGCTTTTTAGACGTCTGTGGATTTGTTTCTTCCATGAAAGATAGGAGTCACTGTTCTTTGAAAAAAAGCACTTCTTGAATAAGAATGCTTTTTAAAAATTTAGATGAACTCTTATAGGAATTTGAAATGAACTATTTTTGTATATCTATTTTTAGAATATTCAATCCTGAAAAATGCTTTGAAGAGCAGTGATGGTCTTTGTAAAATGGGAAAAAAACCCAAAAAATTAGATTTTGCTCTTACTTTGATGTCTGGCGAGAGGCTTTGTAGGCAATGGTACAACTGATTTTTCATTGAAAACTGAACACCATGCTTGTACAATTTATCCTCTAAATGAAGAAAGATGAGTAGCAACTTGCTAATTGACTCAGAAGTTCAGCTGAAGTTTGGGAAGACTAAGCTGATGTATTCTGAGTGTATGCAGAGCAAGAAAGCAAATAGCTTTTTGGAGTAGTTTACCCTTGTCAAATGAAAAGAATATGCAGGAAGCTACTTCAACAAAGTAGTCTCTGATGTGTGGCTCACAGCACAAGCACAGGAAGGTTTGTTAGAGGCTTTCCTCACTGAGCCTTTCCCAGCCAAGTGTCACTGGGGTATTAGAGCCCCTACCTCACACGTGGTGAAAACACTTGTTGTTTTCACCATCTTGCAGGACAGTTGTGGTGCTTTATTCCTTGCCAGTTTGCCCCAGGATGTGCTGCTTGCCAAGGCCTCCAGACGGGCTAAGCACTGTGGTCTGAGAGGCTGCAAATCTCTCTCACCTCATTACTACTGCAGAGGAAGATGTGGATGATGGAGAGCAGACACAGCTATCCTTTGACTATGTTGTTTGAGCAATCTCCTTTTTGGGCTGGGATAGGGTCTTCTCCTGGCCCAGCAGCATGAGTTAAGACTGAAAACCAGAGCAGACAGGCCTTGTAAAAGCATTTCTACTGTCTGCTTGTTTTCCTACCATTCTGCACAACAAAGTTAGTGACAACTGCTTGTGTGCCAACCCTCATTTATGGGTAAACTGGGATTGTATCACTGTATAAATTCTTCTAAGAGTCTTCACTGCCCAGCAGTGCTGGGGCTGTGTGAGCTTGCTCGTGGTGGCTGCAGGGTAGCAGTCCATGATTGGAGTGCTGAAAAATAAATGTCAGAATAATTCATTTTCAGAAAATGCTAATTAATCCAAAGTAAATCAAGTTCGTGGAACAGAAATCTAGGTAGCAGATAACTGATAGAAATTTCCTGTGGGATTCCCGTCTCTGTGGGAGGTTGCTGTACATTATAGAAATGCCTTTTTTTTTTTTTTTCTCCCAAAAAAGCACATAAAAAAGAAGGTTGAAAACAGTTTAAAGAAAATAAGAAACATCTGTCTTCCCCCTCACCCTTTTTTGTGTAGGTTTTTAGCCACTTCCCTGCTAAAACAGATTGTCATATTTTACTCTTTTTTTGTGTGTGTGTTTAACATGGAAAAGCACTGGCCAAGTGCAAGCTGTTCTTGCATTTTGATTTCTGTGTCTGATAGCATTTGGAGAGAAAAAACGAAGAAAAGAAGCTTACTCTTTAAAGTTTATAACCAAATTCCAAATCTCCAACCAGGTTACTTATGACAGATTTCTTCTCCAGCTATGTTCTTATTGACCATTTCAGCTGCAGTTAAATATTTCCCTATAGCTGATGGTCATCTTGGAACAGGCAAGGGATGTGGCTGGAGCATGTCTGCAGGCAAAAGAGAAGAGCAGTGAGGCCATTCTTTCCTGGGCAACCCTCCAAAGGAAGTATTACACACTTGGCTTTCATGTCCTTGTGATTTGACTACTTGAGGTGGTAAAACTCAAAGTATGATTTGAAGTGCAGTTGGTTTTGCATTGTGCAGCATGAACTGTCTGTGTTAGCTGTATAGGGTATGTTGCCGTCATATTATTTAGTGTCTAATTAGCATTTTCTCTCAAAGGTTATTAACTGGACTATCTCCAGCTGTCTCTTTGCTTAGGTGAGTGTTACATCCACATTAACTTTTGAAACACAAGCTACCTGCTGGGGGGTCAAGGTTAGTTGCACATAATCTCACTTATTGTTTGGGAAACTGAGTCAGGAAGTTATTTATCCAAACCCTTGTAGCTGGCCCTCATGAGGCATCAGAGCAGGTGCCTGGATCCCGGATCTTCTGCCCTAGACACTTGTCCATGCTGCCCGTCTGCTGTCACCTAAAGGCAGCCTCCCTTCACCGGGATATTTGAGCTTTACTATGCTCCGATGCCCTCTGCTGCTCTGTTAAAATACTGCTGTCTCCTTGCTATCCAAGGAACGTGGGTAATTTTGTTCTACACTTTTTTCCCCTATAAATTAATTGGCCTGGTTGTTCCCCTGGTGAGAAGTTGCTAGTAACAAGGATTAAAGTAAGGCACATAGACTGTACTGAAAATTATTTTCTTTGAAGACATTTTTTCTCTTCTGAAATTCTGACATGATTCAGGCTAAGGTTATGGGGTTTTCTTGTTTTATGGCAAAGATTGATTATATACATATGATGTACAAGTAGTTTTTATTGCTGTTATCTTAAGTTTCTGCCTATGCAACATATAGGATCTGAGAGCCATTTTAGATTCCTGAAATCAGGAGCCATAAATTTTGATTTGGGAGCTTGAAGTAATTTATGAATTGCATTGTAGATGCGTATTCTTTTCCTGTGATTTTTTTGGTTTTGGTTTTGATTTTTTTGACCTTCTTTTCCTTTCCTAAGATCTAAAGGATTCTAAAATGTTTTGCTTTATACCAGTTAGTTTGGTAGATCCATCCTGTTCTCTAGAAAGAAGCCTTAAGGCTGTAAGATATTAACCTGCACATTTTGCTGTACTGGGGGCCTGTTGTTGCTGCATAGTTCCAGCTGCAGTGACCTTCGAGTTAAAAATCTGTGGATTAAGATTCCTTCCTGCAGTTTCAGTTTTTTCAGTGGTTCTTGCTCTCAGGAACACCCATAATAAAATGTTGCATTAGACTCGATTTTCCAAATCATTAAGATAGTCATAGAAGTTGAAAGGAAAAGTACTATTACGTGATGTTTGTGACCTTATGCAAATTCAATTAATCCAGTTTACCTTTGCCTCAAGCCAAGCAGTTGTTCTTTGTGCTTTGTGAGAGAATTGTGTGCCCAGTGTCTCATTTGAATTTGTCCAATTTCAGCTTCCAGTGGCTGGTTTGTTATACTGTCCTACAATTCACAGATATAAATAAACTCCTAGTAACTGTGATTTGCTCATGGGAAGATATTTGCAATACTGTAATCTTGTGTTCTCTCTGTTCATGAAGGTCCATAGGTAAGACATTGTCTCGGCCCTTAGGTCATTTTTATTATTACTTTTTGGACCTTTAGGTTTTCAAAAATTTATAAAAATATAACAGCCAAAATGGTGGAGGGCTTTTCAAAATAAGTTTCACCATTTATAAGTGCAGTTGTAATTATTTACTTGTTCTTACTAACAACTGAGTTCTTACCTTAGCTGTTTTATTTATTATTTAGTAGTTGCATCTACTTCCTAATTCCCTTCATTGATTCCTTAAGGAGAGTTACTTGAAATCTGACACTCCTTTACATTCATTTATTATAGGAATTATCAATTATGTAAATCTTGATTTTAAAGGTATGCCTACCTGTTCAAATGCAAACAGTTTGATAATAACAATTAGGTCTCCCAGCCACACCAGGTATCAGGTTTATTTGACAGGGCTGCTTCTCTGTTCGTGTGCACAGCTAAGTTTTCTTGGTTGTCTGCTCATGCTCTTCTGTTTGTGAGAGGCACATGATTTCCCTTATCTGTATGGAACCATTACCTTGGCACAGAAAGCCAGGCAATTTATAATTCTGTTTTTAAGATAGGCTGTCAGCAAATCCTGTCCTGACCACTCTTGAGAGTATCTAATACAAAAAAATAATTGTTCCTAGATTGGTGATTGATGTAGCAGAACTGATAAAAGTTACATTGTTTAAAAGTGTTTATAAATCACCCTGTCCATACGTTCATTTCCTGTAATCTGTCATTATAGTTTCAAACATAATTGTGAGAGACACAAAACTGGCTTCATAGAGCTCAGGAATGAGGTTTGCTTCCATTTGGTCTACGTTGAAAGGTGGCTCAAAGCAAAAATTATAATCCTGGAATACCATGTATGTTACAACAGGATATCTTTGCTCTGTGGTTTTGAATTACTGAAGGGCGTAGTCCGTCTTTAGAGTTTTTCCCCAAGCATTGCTGGGATTTATGCAAAGTAACTGGGCCAGTTAAAGGGATTGCTTGGCAGAGAGGACCATGTTTTTTTTAAATACAATTCTTTTTCTCACTTGGGAGGTTAACATTATGACAAGCTGGGTTTACAGTCAGTGTTGAGTGGGGATTTTGGCTCCATCTGACACAGATGGACTACTAGAGCACTGTGTGGTATGATCACATCTCAGAGCTCTCTGCTCTGTTCCTGAAGATGCTTCCCCGTTTCTCAGCTAGGCCCAAAAGTTGAATGAGGGAGTAGTTATTGCAGCAAGAGTGAAATCTGAAACACTCTCTTCATCCACAGGATTTTGCTTTGCAAAAGGGATGGAAAAATAGTTTTGGAGGCACAGTCTAACTTTTACTATCTTTTAGTTCTTTGTCAAACTCAGCCAGGAGCATGATGGAGGCAGAGGTTTACTTTGTTACAGAGTGCCCCTACTGCAGGGTCTTGCTGAAACAGGAGAATAGGAAAAGCAGAAACATTTTGTAGACTGGTTGGCCCTTGGGTACCCAGCCGTGACCGGCAGTGAGGTTACCAGCCTTCAAACTGGGCACGTTCTCTTCCAGTTAAAGATTATTCCTTTAAAGAGGCAAAAGAGTGCACACAGTGCTGTCCTCTAAAGCTGCCATGCATTCTTCCAGTATTATTAACTGTCTACACATTCTAACCAGAATTCTAATTCTAATGAACTGTCTAACATTCTAACCATTCTAACCACATTCTAATTAGTCACAAGTCTTGTTAAGGAATATGTCCTTTGCCAGGCTCCATCAAACTCTATGAGCCTCCTATTCTGCATAGTGGACAACATTTGAATTTAGTATGGTAAAACCAGGAAAGTAATTTTTTGCTTTCTGCCTTTTTTTTTTTTTTTTCAGTACTTCTCTGTTGTCTGAGTAAATTTTCAGCTCTCACTTTGTTTAGAGGGTTTGTACTGACAGACTGAGATCTTTTACTGACATCTGTGTCAGTTAAGTAAAACATTTCTTTATTGCAAAGTTGTTTGTGAGGAGCAGATTTGAATGAGTTCATAACTGTAAATGCAAAAAATGTGTCATTTAAGAGACGTGCAAATTGTCTGTACTGGGAGATTTGATTTTATTCAGGAACTAAGGAATAGCTTGGGTTCTGAATTAGGATTTGGGGATAAAATAAAAATCGCTAGCTATGCAATTGAAAAGTATCCCTTAAGTCCAACTCAGGATATGCTTCTTTCTCTCCATTTGAAAATTTTGAAAGAAATAACATAGTTGAGTTGTATTGCTCAGTAAAGCAGAAACAGCAAATTCTATTGCTGATGTTATAAAAGGTCAGAATACATGATCAGTATATCTTTCTTCTCAAGCAGCAAATCAGTTCTTTATTGTTTTCCAACAGAGAATTTATTAGCTGCTTCAGGTGTTATGTTCATGCATTGTATCAAAATATGGTCGGTGGGATGGTACATTTCAGTGCCAGACACATTTCAGTGCTCTTTTATTTGTCAATCCCTTAATTAATGTTTTATAGTTATAATTTTAGAAGAGATCTCCTTTAAAAACATGATCAGTTTTACTGTTAACTGAGGAACTTTCTCATACCTGGGAAAATTGTTGGTAGTGTCTAAATAGTTATATGCCAGGAAAATTGGATTTTTGTATTTTCCCTCAATGCATTTCTGACTTAGATTTGTATTCACTTTGTATGTGTGCAGACACACTTGAGATCTGCTTTTAATTACTGGATAGGATTTACAAATCATAAATGCAAACACGAGCACACAGCTTTTTAATCATATGTAAGTCACCTTTCAAAAACTGTCAAGGAATCATATTTTTAGAAGCCTATTATTTGTATAGACACAAGTAATGCAATAGCTCACTCTTTGAGATTATGAACATGCTTATGATGAGAATATTCTTGGCATAAGTCAGGAGTATTATATAATAAGGAAACAATGTCTTTTTATACTTTTCTTCCAAAACATTCCCTAGTGAGGACTAGGCGAAAAAAACCCCATAGGATTGCCTATGAATAGATCCCCTTGCAACATGATAACTTCAGCCAAATTACACAAAGTAGATTTAAAATCCTTCTCGTGTTTTCATAGTTATGTTTTTAAAACCCTCTGTTGGCATCTAATATGAATTCTGATTGTGTAACTGTAAGACCCAGACCAACAATGTACAGATGGTATTAAACTGTCCCTCTAGCACTATGGATGCCTAAAAGGCAGGAGACCTAGTTGTCAAAAGCAATAAAGAATTTGAGTGAGGTAAAATAAAAGTGGTGCTACTAATCCAGATTTACCTGGTGCCCCAGAATGTACAGAAAAGCAGTGCTGAGGCTGAGGAAAATGTCTTTGCCTCAGCAGTGCTATAGGTTTATGATGTAAATGTAAAGCTTGACTTAAGGTCAGATCTTCTGTAAGGCAGCCTTCAGAAAGGTCAGGGACCTGCTGAGGTGCCAAGGGGTGTCAGAAGGACAGGGGAGGAACTGGGCCCTACAGCAGCTCAGATTCAGAAAATAGGTGAGTGGTAGGTGGTTACCCCTCTTCACTGTTTTTGCTTCCCCTTGCACTTGTGTAGCTCTCCAATATCACACAGGACACAGCCCAATACTTTCTGCATGGCCATGTGCAAATGCTGAGAACTGAGGGGAAGAAAAGTGAGGATGAATGTGGATATAGCAGCTGTTGTCTGTGTTAATGATGTTTCCTAGTGTTTCATGAGGAGTTTCTAAAGAAAGCTGTTAATCCATGGTGGCCAAGAGCATGAGAAAATATATTGGTACAATAGGTGGTATTTATAGTACAAATGAGGGTTTGGGTGTTAAGTTAATGATCTAAATTGGGCAGGAATTGTTCTTCAGCAAGCTTAAAAGCCCCAGAAGAGAAGTAGTTTTTTGGTGTGGAATATATCTGTTTCCAGACAGACCATCTGGGAATAGATATATATATATAGCCAGCCTCCAGAAGACTTGATTCATCCAGGCTGCTTTTATATTAAATAAGAAACACAAAGTTGATTTGTGATAAAGGAGTAGAGCAAAACAGTAGTTAGATGATTTGAAGGATGCTGCTGAAAGTGAGAAATATATTGTGAGATAATGTGTTTTGGAAGAGGCCTCCCTCTGGCAGACCTAAACCAGGACACACATCTTGGAAAGAACAGATAGCTGAGTGATGGACCTTGCCTCCGAGCCAAATATGAGACATTGCAAGGCCTATGGATTAGAACAGTGGAGGAATTTCCTTACTTTGGTGTTCTGAATCCTGATTGCTTCTTCAGAGCAGCTGTACCTTAGCCCTTCTCTCCCACCTCAATATCTGGTACTGATCAGAGGGACAATGACTCTGGGAGACACTGTGTTCAGTACTTGGCTTCCAGGCAGGATCCAATCCAAGTGAACTGCTCCTGGTGGGTATTTGTCCAGCTTATTTTTAAATCTATTTGTTGACCAAGATTGCAAAGCCTTTCAAACCCAGCATTTCCTTATTGTTGTAGTTAGCTTCTCTTATTGTTTGTTATTCTTATCTAGCTGCTGCTGTGGCTTTGAATATATGAAGGGAAAAGGAGAATGAGATCACAAGCCAGATTTATACTTTCACCATTAGCTATTTTTCATTCCTACAAAGACTGAGAAGCTTTTTCTTTATTTTTCAACCCATGAGTTGCTACTCAGATAATTTTTAATACAGTTCAACGATGTGTATGGAAAAACTATGGAATTTATAGATGTAGTGCATTAGTGGTGAAAAAATACGGGTGCTGATCTGCCTTTGTGCTCAGCAAGATAAACATGATCAACTAATTATGTTGTGGTCTTTGAGTCGACTGATAAATGGTGAGCAAGATCTTTTCTTCAGGAAAAAAGGCCTCTTTTGAGGATCTATTTAAAGAAGAGAAGTAAGTAATGCCATAAAATGTGGAACATTCTAAAGCATTTGAAATTTGACAGTGGATAAACTCTTATAAAATCTGTTAACTGTGTGTTGTGGACTGCACAGCTCATTGATCTCCTAGCTCTCTGGAAAGCTTCACTTAATTAATTCAGTTTTATATATTTCAGTGGAAAAAAATGTGTGCAACCAAGCAGGAAGTTGTTTCAGGCTTTCAAAGTAAAATTGAATATGGAATATGAGAAAAGACATAAAAGATATCTCTCTTTCATGCCAAAAAAAAGGAACTTTGCTATGCTAAAGATGTTGAAAAAAACACCATTTAAAATCTATGCATGTGTGTACAAATGTATTTTTAAGTGGAACTTTTTTGAGGGTATTTGAAGAAGCACAATTCTAGACTCTAAACAAATACTTCATAGCCAGAGGAGACTGGTAAAAGAAATGAAGTTGAGAAAAGTATGTAGGAGATTTTTCCCATCTTCTTTGATCTTTATCTGCCCATATGTGTAAGAAATCACATCTGTGTCTGTAGTTTGGCTGTACCTGACATGGAATTCAGGGGTTCTTGTAGGTTCTGTGCAAAACTCAGGAAAGTGAGTGAGTTACTTTCCATCAAATTCAATGGCTTTTATATTGAGCTTTATTCACTAAGTGCCTGACAGTGGTAGTTTGGTTATCTTTCTTTTACCAGAGTATATAGCAGAACTAAAAACAAAAAGGGAATTTATTGGTTAATTTATTTACACATTTTCTTTAAGTCCAAATGCTAATAATAAAACCCAGTACCCACAAAATCCCCCCAAACTCTTCCCTTCTCCAAACTCTTCAAATACAAGCAACCAGGGAATTTTATAAATAGATATTCTTACCTTTACTACAAAAAATTCATGCGGAAGTCCTATCTTGGAATAAGCTATTCATTAGTTGGCTTGGCAGAAGGAACATAATCCAAATGAATGAGCTGCCAAGAGTATTTTTAGTGGTTTTATATGTTGCCCATTCAAATCTTGGAAAATTTCTTCAGAAAATTGGACAAACTGACCACTCATTTTTATGGGCTTTCACAAGATCTAAAAGTGAAAAACAACTATTGTATTTAGCATCTGTTAATGGAGGTTTCAGGCTACAGAACTTGAGAAGGTACTGCTGGGAAGCTAATACAATAACCATAAAATATTGGACTGATAATAGGAAACACTGGCACTGAGCAGATATGGAAAGAGTCATGCTAATATTCCATATCCATGCCTGCTGCCCTGTGTCGAGTGCTAAAGATACTGTGGTGAAACATACACAGTAGTGGAGATCTGGAACGAAATCAGAGCTAAACTCAAGATAGATGAAATTGTCTTTTTCTCCCATGAATGCTATTCATTGGATAATTCTGTCTTCAGAGAATTAAAAGCCAGGAACTTGGACACAGAAGAGAAAGCAAGTTGTGCTAATGTTTTTCCAAATGGGAAAATATATGTCTTTACCCCACATGTGTAATTAAGCCCTCATCTTCCTTTATTTGAAGTCAGTGGCTTTTTCTTTTTCTCTTGCTTCTTTGGGAATTAGATCTAGACCTCTGCTGCCATTGTAACTGTTCCCTAGACAGGCTTTTTTTTTCCCCAAGCTAGAAGCTAGAAAATCAATAAAAGGAAAACCATTCACCAGATATCAAATGAGTTTCAGTGGATTATATTTTATTTGACTTAAAGTGGAAAGGAATGACAAGAGAATATTACATTTTTAATCCCACATAAAATACATTTCTGGGAAAGTGTTCTCTGCACATGGACCTTTTTTTTCTCAGCAACAGTTTTTCAACCTGTACATAAGTTATATCCAAAAGCTGCCATCAGAACTTCTGCATATTGAGATCCTCTGCAAGATGAGATATAGGCAGGAGATTTTAATGTTTGGGAAGGGAGAGAGTTTGGTTGGTTGGTTTTTGGATTCTTTTAAAAATTATCTTAAAAAAAACCCTTCCTGAAAATTTAAGTGTGTTTTGCTGCTTGTGAGGGAACATAGATGGAGAAAGTTTGAGATGCCAGAATTGGTACAAGCTTTTGAGAGTGAATAACCAGAGATCAAACAAAAGTTACACCTCTGGTAGAGCAGAAGCAGCTTAAGGACCCGTTTGACTGGTGCAGGTGCCCAAGCAACCCCTTCTGAACAATGAATGAAACTGTTCTTCAAGGGCAGGAAATCAGCTGGAGCCAGTGGAGCTGATCAAACTTAAATATTAAGTTTGTCTCTAAGCTGAGTAATAAAAAGAAACACTGAAATTATATTTTGATTTCGGATCAGTTATGCCATTGCTTAATATCACCCAAAGATCAGCTCACAGTTAAAGAGGCAAGAACTGCTTTCTCTGAGAAGAAAACTCATCTAGCTAAATTTGATTTATGCCACAGTAAAAAGGCACCATGATCAGACTGACAAGTTTTAGAGTTACTTTGGGCAGAGTTTCAGCCAGACTGCTTTTCAGTTATAGGTTTAGTAAATCTTCTCCTTCAGTATATTAATTAAAAACGACTCATCAAAAAGTGACATTTACCTTAAAAATCAGGGCTAACAAACACATTAACATAAAATAATTCCTTTGAAATTCAAAATTTATGAATTTGTCTCCAGCTATAGAAATAGAAATTAGGATTCATATAATTGCTGTCACCTAACAATGTGGATTTAATATTTTTCCTTTTGACATTTGTTCTGTTGCCAGGCTGTATCTGCTTATGGTCTGTGATCTGCTTTGCATTACATTTACAGAAATATTACCATTAGAAGTGTTACATGTGGTATTAAATAGCAGGGTGAGGCAGGAGACACGAGCAGAATCTCGTTCACAAATGGGGACTTTGGATGCCTTGTCTCAGTGATGAGGTATAAGTACCTATAATCAAATCATTGGTCTGGCACTATGGATAATCCTGGTGTGAAACTGAGGCAGGCAGGAGTGCAATATCCCAATAGCCAGGGTTATGAATATTGCAGATTATAGATAGACAAAATGCACAAGAAAGACTTTCCTATACTGGCTGCTCTTGCTACAGTTTATTCTTCTCTCAGTATTTCCCCTATAAACTCCTTTTATTCATAGGCTTGGCAGTTAGCCATAAAATTTTGCTTCTAGCAGGAACTTGGCAGACAGTGTCTCAAGTCAGGAAAATTATTTTAAACAAATTTTTTAAATATACGTATTGGGGCTCTTTTAAAAGTTAGAGGTGCAGTAATTTGTTTTCTGAGAAAAAGGATTGGTTTCAGTGGGTTTTTTCACTGTAAATTCTCTAAACATTTTCCTAAAAAGGAAAAAAAAAATATTGTAACCAAATAGTGAAAACATGACTTTTCTTTCAAAACCATGTGTATGAAGGTACTGTACATAAGTGTCAATGACTTGTGTATTTTTAAGTGATGGTTTTTAGAGTATTGCTTTAAATCAAATACCTCATGTGTCACTGTGATGGAATAAAGCTTGTTTATGATGTTATAAACTGTTAGGGAAATAGTATGCACCATTAGTAATTTCAAATGTCCACTCTCCCTCTTGATTTACTTTTCCATAACCTGTCTGTAAGTTTTGTACACAAGAGTCTTGGAAAATCAGCCCTCCAACCAGTCCAGCAGAATACAATGATTAAAAAGCTTGTGTGAGCAAGTGGTGCCATGATGTCAGTCTGTTGTATGGTGGGAGTACACTCGGGTTGTGTGAGCATCCATGGGAGCAGAACACCCTTCCTCAGACTTCAGAGTTTGCAGTGGAAATTTGGGCAAATGCTCCCTGGACCCCCACAAGAGAGGTTTTGATGGTGATTGTGGTTCTTACAGCTCACCTGTAGGCTGAGGAACAAATCCCTCCCATGGTCTCTCCTGTCACTTTTCTCCTACAGTGAACTGTAGCTTTGCTGCCTTGTTGATTTAAATCTAAATCTTCAGTGGTTGATAGCATTCCTGCCATAGCCTGGGGTGATTTCCTCAAATACTGTCAAGTGGGTCTCCATCAAATGAACACATCAAGAAGGACCTGAGGAGTCCTAAACCAGCACAGGAATGTTATCAAAAGGAGATGAATCTATGATAGGTAGCTGACCCTCAGCAGAAATGCATAGGATTTCTTTTTTTGTTTGCACTGGTTTTTTACATGGAAAGTATTATTTAAAAACATTGAAAAACATGTAATCACAGAAGTAGGATTGCAATTTCATATGGCATCAGAATATGGAAAGAAAACCCCCGAAAAATAAGCCTCAACAGGAAAGATTTTGCATATTTGACAGTGGCACCAGTGTGCCCTGTGGATCTTTGAGAGCTGGTGTCCTCTCCTTTCACAGACATCATGCCCATCCTTTCATCCTTACTCTCATTTTTCCACTGCATGATTTGAAGCGAGACCAGTTTTAAAAACTGCATGGTAAAGCATTTAAAAGAACCTTCATTTGGATGTTTGCAAATACATTTAATAAGTTAATTCAAAAAAATAATGCCAGATATACATCCCAGAAATTGGAATCTCTTTTTCTATTATGCACCTGAGGCATTCTGCATGTTGGACTCTGGCTGACCTGTCACACTGTTTGTGCTGGATGGGGAACATGTGGTGTGCTGTGTGAAGGTGGAAAAATCCACTGTATCCAGGTGCAAATTTTGAATATGCATTCAGTAATGCTTTCATGCATTATTACTATTTTATGAACTCCAGGAAATATATGGACTGGTGTTAATACAAATTTATAAGTAGGCACAGAGATAATTAACATATCAAAATGTCTTGAAGATTGTCTTCCCCTTCACACTTTGTACCTACTGTAGATACCAGAGTTTGAAAGGACAGTGTTTAGAGTTACAAAACAGGAGGTGCAAGAGCTCTATAAGGTACATGAAAATCTGCCTTTGGGCACTGAGATAAAATTCTCAGCTGTGCTAATCTCACAAAGCACTTCATCCTTCTTCCTGAGGTCAGATTCTCATCCATAAAATGGACATAAAGCATAGCCTTAAAAAGCTGCAAAGAAAAAGTTTGAAGACTGCTTATTGTATTTGTAATGTGTAAATGCTCTCATTATGTCTGTGCCAAATTTTCTTTGCACAACTACATGCAAAGGCTGACTATTTAAATACCATATTGTGGAGAATGTTTTCTAATTGATAATTTATAAATTATTTTATTACATGATAGGATATAACTTTCAAGTTCTTCATTGGGAATGTTAATAAAATCAATTATTGTTAAAAAAATAATATAATGTTTCTAATAAACTTTTTAAAGCATCCCATTCCTTCTTTTCTGCCCATTTTAAAATTCTGCCTTTATCAGTCTTCCAAGTTCTGGTAAGTGTTTCCCTCAGGCTGACTACTGAGAAAGTGGGCAGAGTGTGTTACAATTTATATTGATTTATTTGTTATGTTTCTTTTCAGGGCCACTGTGTGTTTTCCAGGGTCTGTGGCTTTTGAGCTGTTAGCCAGCTACACGTGCAAATCTTCAAGTTCTAGTTCTCCAGACCACTTAGAAATGGAGGGAATTTGAGTGATGCTAAACATTTCTCAGTGTAGTTTCCATTTCAGATGGGGCAGATTCAGAGGAATGGATGTGTATTGAGAATTCAGATTTATATATTTCCATCTACGCAGTCACATATACTTTTAAATCTTGGAAGAAAATTAATACTGGAAACTCAGGGATAAGTTTTTCTTATTTTTCATCCTGGGCAGCTGTGTTGGATGGTTGGACCTAAAAGCTGATTAGAGACTTGGTCTGCTTCCCTCACTATCACCAAAGTTAGTGATTAGCCTGTCTCCCTGTTCTCAGGAGAGTATCTTCTCTCTGCTCTAATGCTGGCAAATGTGGGACAATATTTACCAGTGCAGATAAGCAAGTACAGGACTTGGATGGCTCTGGCTGGGTAAGCATGAATGTTAACCTGGGCAACGAAATCTAGGTTTTCAGGTGCACTGCCAGTAATGCAATATCAGGGTTTTAAAAAGGATTTCTCTGTTTCTCTTTCATTTCTGTTTTCTCAGAAATGTTTTTCTGTTGAAATAGTAGTTTATGGAACATCACCCAAGAAAATAAAACAGTTTGCTGTTGTTCAGAGAGGCCAGAAGCAAGTGCTTCTCTTGTAAAAGTCAGCAATGGAATAAAAGGTACCCTGGGACTCTGGGGTAGGCCATCACATCTGTCAGCAGCAAGTAAAATAGAATTTGTGTGGAGTTTTTGTAAACCCATCTGAACAATGTAATTAAGTCAGAAATTGAAAAATAGCAGGTTAATTATGCTTTAAGTACTTCAATACTGATTCCTTTTAGCAGGAACGTGTAGGTGCTGTCCTTAGTGGTTAGAAGCAGAAAGAGCTGTAGGTGTCAGATATTCTAATGCAGTTACTTTCTGCTTGGGCTCGTTAGGGAGGGATCCACGATTTCTTCTCCATGCCCACAAATTCCATGTTCCCTCTGTTACTGCTTACAAAGAAGGAAGGAGGGATACAGACTCTTTTCAGTGCCAAAAGCCTCAACTAGCTCATAGGTGCCAAACAGCCAAGCAACATTTCATCCCTTCCTGGATGCCAAAAGCCTCAAGTATCCCTGTTCCACCTGCCAAAACCTCCAACTCTGTCCTGACAACTCCTGCAGAGCAGGCCTGTGCTGTCAATGTGAAATTTTGCAACACTCTGACAACGGAAAAATCTGGAGGCAGTATAATTCTGAAAAACATGCTGAGATTCGCCTTCAGTTTAGTATGAAAATGAATTATGCTGTAAATATTTCCTGTGTGTGACACTTGTGCATGCTTTATTCTCAAAATTTTGAATTTATTCAAAACTTCTGTAAAATGAAAATATATTGCAGAATTCAACACCCAGAGTTCTAAAATCCATCGGAGCCCCCAGATGTATTTTTTCATGTAGCTCAGTAAGTCCATCGTTTGCCTTTTGGCTGATTCCTTGCTGGTGATTCACCTTGTTACTGAGCTTTAGCAGCTTGTGTTTCTGAAATGTTCTTGTTATTATGGGGCACAGGTTCCATTTTGCAGTGAATTTGCAGCTCTGAGGCCAAGTGCAAGGAATAGGTAATGTAACTGAAGTAATGTTAACAATTTTAAAAGTAATTAATTCTAAACATCTGCTTAAAATAGCTGCATTTACTCCCAGGTGTTTTTTATCAGTCTGAAATAATGATGCATTGTTTTTTTCTCCAGGATTTTAAAATTCCAGATATATATTTTTAAACATACAGAGTAATACATAATTTACTTTGGTACATAGTAGTAAAAGATTTTTTAAACTCAATGACGTATACGGTGCACAATTAGGAAATATATAATGCACTCAGCAATAGTAGAATTATGTCAGGAAATGTCTTTAAATCTGTTTTAAGGAAGTAAGAGGAGTTTTTAAGCTAAAACCAGGTAATGCAAGATCTTTTATTAATAATTCTTATTTGTCTGGAAATATGTTTTGACTGTTCTATTTAGTCACTGCTGCAAGTGAAATAGTTTTTCCTAGATCTGTAATCTGCATTCCACACCTCACTTAGAATACGAAATAGAGGTGTAAATCATTTTTGTATGTGACCTTAGTAGTGAAAGAGATTTCTGGTGTAGCTGGTTGCAAAGCTCTAGACATAACAGCCAGAGTTAAAAGTGAAGGATGCAGTTCTGAGGCTAAGTAGCCCAGCCAGTGATTCTCTGCAGGTAAATACTTGTTCTTTCCTGCTCATGGATACAGTCATCAGTGCAATTTGATACCTCTTCCACCGAGGGTAGTGTCTGGAAACAAGAATCTGGGAAATGCATCACAGAGCTACTCAGGCAGGATATTTTCCCTTCAGTGCCATAATTCCTTGTGCTACCACTGTTTGGAGCTGTTGTAGGTATGAGGAGATGGCACAGTGCAGTGCTGCACATGAAGATTAGTGAAGAGCAAAATAACCTTGTGCTTTGGAAGACTGAAAGTCAGGACAGTGTTAATAGTATTTATGGGTTGTGAGAGTGGGAAGAAGCAGTGAAAAGGAAATGCTTCATCTCTGTTCAAAACACCATCAAGGATGAAATTCACTCCTGGGAGAGGGGCCAGCACTGAGCTTTCGGTATTGCTTAATTTGCACCTTCAATGGTACAGAAGTGGTGTTTATACTCTTCAACAGGTTCCTTCCCTTGGATGAGTTTTATCTGAAGAACCTAAATTCTGTATTTAATTATAAGAAATGCATTATTAAATAGCAATATTCTGTAACTGGGCCAGTGTAACTCCTTTCAGTGATTTTCTTTAAGAATTTGGCAAGCCTGAGTGAACTAACACAAACCATTTTAGTAAACAACCATGAGAAAAACAAAAGCACAGCCACCCAGAGAGCTGCAGTGACATTGGCATAATAGGAGGTGTATTCCATATCCAAGTCCTTACTCGAAATGACAAAGACTTATTTTCTGAGCAGCATCACTTTAACCTGTTTGAATAGAGCATTTCCCTGTATCCATCCAGCCCCAGCATGGTCTGCGTAACATTGCTGCATCTGCTTCCCAGAGGTTGCACTGAATCTCTTCTAGAACCTGACAGAGCTGGGCCCTGTGCCCTGGGGAGGTGCTCAGGGGCTGTCACAGGGCAGGATTTGTGTTGATGTGTGCATGGCAGAGGGATTGTCACCTGGGGATTCGGGCAGAAGGATCTGCCTGCCAGGTCTCTGCATTTCTTTCACTGCACATACTGCTGATTTAACTCTCCTGTCAAATACTAGGGACTTACCTTGTGTTTGTGTTTAAAGAAAAATTGTATGCTAAAAACTCTGTAAAACAAGCATTTAAGGTATCAGGGCATTTCTATTGAGAAGCCGAATCTTTGTTATGCTGAATGCTAAACATTTACATGTCCAAGCCTTATGTAATAGATGTCTGTATAATAATAAACTGCATAAAGTGACCTTTGTTCTCTGGCACCACTTCTTCTTTGAAGTCTGCATGACCAAATTCAAGACAATTATGTCATCCTTCATAACAGCCAAACAAAAGTTTGGCCAAATAATCTTTTTTTCTCCATCCGACAGCACAGTGTTTGATTTTTGTAATGTGTGTCAATGTAGCTGTTGTTATTTACTGGATGCTACAAGTGACACTAAAAATCCCCTTGTGTTAGAGTAATGATCATCCCTGTTAACATCTGGATTTCATTTATTTCTACCTCAGTGCCACTTCTGCTACACTTGGTTACTTTGAATAGCAACCAAGATGCAAGGCGGGTATGGCCTGAGAACAGATGCACACAAATAATTTGCAGAATGTGCTGGTACAGTATGTGCCCCATATGTGACAGGAGCAAAAACAGAGCCCTGCATGGAAGAAGGGAAACTGGCACTAACACTTTGCCCTCTGTTCAAATTTACCAGTGCCACATTTCAGTAAAATTCTCTGTGGACAACTGTCTCTGTCAGTCAAGGGTTGGCAGCACAGAACTCAGATTGCACATTACTGCGCCTCAGACCTGGAGGAAACCTTGGCAAATTGTCATCTCAGTCTTTGAGGCCCTGTCTGTGTCACCAAGTGCTTCAAAACTCAGGAGTTTATTTTCCCTTACCCCCTGATGCAAATAGTCATTGCCCTGGTCCGTGTTCAGTGTTGTGACTGTTGCTTTTCAAATGAGTTAGATTGGGGTGTATTTTGAGTCTACCTTTATGATATATGCTAGATTTCTACAGAAACTTTGTGTAGTTTCTTAGCTATTGCTCTGATGCAATGTTTGCCTCTAACCCTGTGTTCACATGTGGTACAACTCCTCCCTGTGATGTGTTTGCCCGTCCAGCTCTACGTAAAGAGCAGCAAACCATTTAGGTTGTGTTTATAGCTGGTTTAAGTTATTTTATCTGGATTCACTACAGCACTTATGGCTCCATCATTTAACATCATGGGTGCACATGTGCATGTCCATGCACACATTTACGTTTGTGCTGGTACATACACAAGGAATATGCAAAATGTATGTGTTGCACTTCATCTGTTGCAAAATTAAGGCACTAAAGGAAAAATTATTCTAACGTGGTCCAATGTTTCACTGCTGAACCATGTTAGAATTATGACTGAAGACAATAAAACCATGAAAAGCTGAAGTCAAGCAAGCTGGGAATGCTCTCCTGACGTACAATGATATCCTTCTGTGTCCAATTTCAATTAGCTTTCAATTTAATTCCTAAATGAGTTTCCAAGGTTTTGTTGGTGTAAATCATGATGTTGGTGATCTTTTCTTTATTTTACTTCAATTTAGTACCATGATGAAGACAAATGTAATGTGTAGAGTTTATGAAACCAGACAGCTAGTAAATCAATATTATTTTGGTAGTAAATTACTAAGTCAGTGCAAGCTGCTTTTAACTCTTTCCCATGGGACAAATAGCTTGAACTAGCTGGAGCTTAAATCAACACTGTGGGCACTGAATTAGTCAATGACTGTAAAGGAGGCTTTGTTGGCATAAAGTTCTGCTTTGATCGTCATAGTATTTACAGCTTTTTAATTAGATACAGTTCAGAACAATGGCTTTTATCAAAGCAGTTTGGGAAGTGAACAACTGGACTTTGTTTAGGGCTTTAGATTACATTCTGTCTTTTAATATCATGTGGCTGGTTTTAATACAATGATGAAGTTAGGATTATTTTAGACATTGTCACTGCTTTGTCAAAAGAAACTAGCTACTCTAAAAAGGAGTGGCATGTGCTGCTTTTTTAATATCACAGGTTTAGTAATTTCTTAACATGCTAAAACCCAATCATTTGCTTTGGGCTTGCAGAGAACAAACTAATTTTGCATCCATAAATTTGAAAGAAATTACTCTTTTGTTCATCATGGTTAATTTTCATGTGCTGAGTGACTTGTTGGGAAGCGCTGAGCATTTTTTGTCAAGTCTGAAGGCAATTGGTTCCATTTTCAGTGTCAGACATTTCAGAATTGGCTTCTGATACAAAGTAAATCCAACATCAGTGTGAAAATTCCTCGGGGATCTTGGCAGAGCTGGGCTCTATCCTTTTTGGAATGGTAGATTGGCATAGGAGTGCTTTTAAAGCTTTACGGTAAGCGATTGTAAAATTTGTAAATTTATAAGAGCAAGAAAGTTAAGAAGCTACTGATATTTTTAGACCAGCTTCTGCAATTCAGTGTTCAAATAGAGATGCTTATCCTCTTATAAACAAGTAACTTTTTTTTCTTTTTTTTGACAAGTTGACCACTGAAGTAAATGAGAATAAAAAAATTGGCTGGAAATAGTTGTCTTATTAAAGCTTGAATTAAATTTTCATGTTCTCTCAGTTGTGATTCTCTTGGGGCAGAGTAAATATTGGTCAATATTCTCTGCCACCTGAGAAAAATAACTCACTGCCTCACTTTTATCCACAAACTGACTTTTATAATGATGCCAAAAGCCATTACTTTATGTTAGTGGTATTTTTATGTGCAAACTATCACCATGGTGGTTTGAGAAATTGGTGTTTTAATCTTGAGCTGAGTGTAACATAGGATTCTAAAAATCTTAGTCTCATTGTAACAGGCCCATCGTGTGTTTGAACATGATGCCTTGTCTGTGTGCTTGAGGCTGTTTTGTTCCTATGCAGCATGTTGGGCATAGAGGAGCTGGGAACAGCGTTTCAAACACATTTCAAAAACATTTCAAACACAACAGTGTGTTTGAGCATAGCAGTTCTTTGGCAGGAGGCAACACATCATATGCACTGGATCTTCGAAAACTCTGGTCTTTCCTCATATAATTATTATGCATTAAAATAGTAAATTTGAAATAGGATGAATAAGCAGCAAAGTAACATATTTGATACTATTAATGCTAAGCAGTAAAACATCTTCTGAACTTTTTCCCCCCTCCTTTCTATCTTCCCTTTTCTTCCTTTAGAACTCAAGAACCACCCGCTCAGATGAAGATAAGGATGATTCCTGGGATGCCTGGGGGGCCTGGAGTGACTGCTCACGGACCTGTGGAGGGGGAGCCTCCTACTCTCTGAGGAGATGCTTAAATGGCAGGTAAGCCACACGCTGGTGTGTATGGGGGTTCTCCTGCAGCTCTGGCACATTTCCAATCCTCTTCTGGTTGCTTTTGTTTTGGAGACCAAGTGCTGTAAGATAGATCAAGTGGTATAAAATAATGCTTTTAATACCTGTTTGTAATAAACAAATGGCTTAGACTTGAACTCTAAACTTTAACATGTTATGAAATACAATTGTGGAATAGCCAGAATTATTTATTTAGTGCAGTCAAATAGAGAGGGGAGTCCCTTCCACTGAAATACCAAACAAATGGTGAATTACCTGTGTACCAATTAGCCTGCACTTGCACATGACTTGACATAATTCAAGTGCCTGCTTCTCATATGGATGCATCAAAGGCTGCTTTCTGTTAGGGAAGGACAGGACAGGAGGCCATAGTCTGTGACTGCACCAAGGGAGATTCAGGTTAGATGTTAGGAGGAACTTCTTCCCAGAAAGGTGATTAGACATTGGAATGGGCTGTCCAAACGGGCTGTCCAGGGAGGCAGTGCAGTCTGAAGGAAAGACTGGAGCTGGCACTCAGTGCCACGGGCTGAACTGGCACGGGGGTGTTGGGTCGCATGTTGGGCTCGATGACCTCAGAGATCTTTTCCTGCCAAATTCATCCTCTGATTCTTCCCTGCCAGTCCTGGTTTCCTTATGTTTTCATGGATCAGTCTTAGTGTGACTTGAGAGCAGCACTTGCAGTGAAAGCCTTGTACCTCAGTAGTTAAACTGGACTAATGCAGGCCTTGTTGGTACAATCCTTAAATGCACAAGGCCTGTAGTCAGGCAAGAAGAGATCCCAGCCAGCTTTGAGATATCTGTGCTGGCATTTCATAATTGCTTGTTTTACTTGAAATATTCTTGAATGGTTTTTAAATTGATGATTGTGTTTGCATTTCTATTTAGGTGAGAATTTTTTTTAAGTTAAATGCAGTATCAGCCAGGAAGCCACTTTTTCTTAAAGAAGGCTTGGAGGGTGATGTGCTAGTTAAGGGCAAACTGGGTGAAATACAGAGCTAAAGGTGATTGATTAAAGCACTGCCTGTTTTTCTTTTAGTGAAAAATGCACAAAGATCTTAGAGAAAAGTAATAGTTCCAGCAAGAAGCCTTGATACTCTACCAATGTGTTAGGGACTGAAACAAGCTCAATAAATTGTAGCAGTATAAATTCCAATGTGGTTTTATTAATATTTTTAATATGTTCCCCTGTGAAAAACATGTGTTTTCCATACCTTGACAAATGCATGGTTTAAAAGGTTTTTATTATGTTTGATTTTTGTAATAATGTCCGGGAAACACACAATTGTGAAGCAAAGTTTTCACATTTGTGTGTACCATAAACATTTTTAATTTTCATGTTGTGATGCAGTAAACCTTACAAAAATTTGGAAATTTGAGGCTTGTAATACCTTGAACTTTAACATTTGTACCTTCAGCTGAGCTGAATTCTTGCTTCAGGCATCCGTTTTTTACCTTTTCAAATGCTATTTTTCACTCCCTCTCACATGTTATTAAAAAAAAAAATTATCGATTTTCATGCAAGAAAAAGAAATTTTAATCCAATAACACTTATACGTTCAGGCATTCTTTAATATAAGGCACATCCTTTTGGTATGAAGGGATTATTCCAAAAGACTATTCCTGATTTTAGAGAAACCACTAATTATAATTTCTTTTCCAGTCATTTGAAATACATTTTAAGTTCCTTCAAAGGCTTGCCATTTTAACATAGAAGAATATCTTACACTGTGAAAAGTGCTGGTTCGTTATTGAGAAGTTTGCCAGAGTGTATCATTAAAAAAAGTGTGAAACCCAACCTCCCCAGATTTATGAGACCACAATAAATAACCATGACTCTATTACATGCCTGTTATTTCAGCTACTAACAGCAGACTGAGGATCTGAATTGCCTGGATGTCAGGATTCACACACATTGGGCACATTTGCATTCAATCCATGAGAATTTTGTTTAAATTGAAATGATGGATCAGGTATTCTGATCTTCTCCTCTCAGTCACATATCATTTATTACAAATGACTTGGTTGCAATCAGCATAGATGGGGCTTGGAGATGCCTTTTTCACAAAATAAATGTGTTTTTCATAAGGTTTGCAGTAAATTGAGCTTACAGAGAACGTCACGCGTTCTTTGCTGAAGAGAGACAGCAGTGTTAAGAGCTGAATCCCCAGATCCCCTTTGTGTTTGAACCTTGTATTTTTTGTCCAGATTATGGTAGGGCAGTAGCAATAAAAGTCTAATTTTTGAGAGAATAACTAGCTGTAAAACAGGCAAGGTTGTGTTTTGCTATTATAGAGTGTAACCATTTTTACTCTTTTTTTTTTTTTAGGAACTGTGAAGGTCGGAATATTCGATACAAAACCTGCAGTAGTAATGTGAGTCTGGCCTTTAATTCTGTTTCACTCATTCAAAAAATGTGTTAAAGTTTAAGAAATGCTGCTTCTTATTTAAAACCTTATGGTGCATAATTTTCTTTCCATCATTATTACCATTTTTAAACATTTCAGTCTGCATGACACCAAGAGGTCTCAAATTTAGGCTTCCCAAATGGACATTTTCTTTTGAAATTATAGTGCCAATTATGATTCAGAATGTTTTATATGACTTATTAGGAGAGTTACACATTTTGGAGGATTAACAGATCAATTCTCATCTTAAACTAGCAAGTGGTTTTCTTTGGGGTGCTGTCTTGTAGATGAAGCATTCAGCTGAGCTCTGGATCGTTTCTCATTGTTAGTGATAAGGTGACTCTCTTCATGTAAGCAAAGACATGCCTGGTCCCTTTCAGATCTTAAATAGGATAATTACTCCTTATATTCCCTCTGTTTGCCTAAACCCAGTTTTTATAGGTCTGTATGCAACAACATGCACATTTAGGTGCAGTGGCACAGATGATTTCCATGAGTGAGTGTGAACCTGGAATTTTGACTGTACAGTTGCTGTTACTGTGATGCAATCACATTTCGTTTTTATAGACACGTTTAATGAAAACCAATCACGTACAGCAAACTTCATTACTCGTGTTCCACGGACTTGTAGTCATGCTCTGTGCTGTTTAAGCTCCTTCCCTTCAGCCTGGGTCTGGGCTGCCCAAGGTGAGCAGCTCAGGCAGGACTTGGTGGTACCACTGGTCTACAGCAGGTGTGTGCAAACACAGTCCTGCAGAGTGGCTCATGGTCTGCACTCACTCCCTTGCTTGGCTTACCTTGCAGTACAATGTGACAGTCACATGTCCTGTTCCAGAAAAGACAGCAGGCAGATAAGTAATGGATAATACACCTAAAAGGTGAGGCCTGAATTTCCTTTGGGTTGGATTGTACCCAAAGGTGTATAAGCTCAGGTGATACTCAGTGATTACAATCCCGTGATTTTTGCCAGCAGCAGGCAGCTGTGGAGTGTGACAGGTTCTCCTTAAGACACCTGATACTGGAAATTGTTCAGTAAATATTGAATCAGTGCATCTCCTAGGAAAACTGATCATTCCTGCTCTTCAGTTTGCCACACCTACAGTGTCTGCTGTGCCACTTGGCTCCTGCCCTCCTTGAGAACAAGGCTTGCTCACACCTTGTGTTGCTCTACACTCCACTCCTCAGTGTTGGATGGATTTCCCACCACAGCAGCTCTCAGATGAAGTTCCTGCTGACAGAATCAAGTGGAAGTGATAAATGATTCAGTCCCTGTGCACGCAGAAATCAGATTCTGGAGACAAACCCTGTCCCTTGCCCTTTCAGAAGACAAGGCCCAGCAGCTTGGTGCATGATGGCCTGAGCTCATAAATAAAAGTGCAAAAATACCCTGATATTTAAAAGCTATGTAAAAATTTGATAACTTGCAGCCAGTCAGGATGTAAGCAATGAACAAACTGCCCCTGAGTGCTCCACTGCTTATCTAAATGTCTGTTTGTGTGCACCATATACAATAACACACCTCTGATGGCTGGGTCCTGTGCACTGCAGCTTCCTGCAGGAGTACAGAGAGCTCATCTCAGTGTACCTTGCTCCTCCAGCCAGGCCTGGGGAACTGCCCAGGGCTCAGGGAAGGGAGGATGGTCAGGGAAGGTGGGCATGTTTTCTGCTGTCATGCACAGCTCTCTATGCCTTTAGTTTATCTGTTGTGTTTTAGTAAAGCTGAGGACGCTGCTCATTTTAAGATTTATGCAGTAGAAATCTGATGGAAATGAAGGCACTTTATGCTTCATCATAGAGAAAATTAGGATGATTCTCATATCCTGTCTGAACTCCCAGAGAGTTTATCTGAAGTCACTGGAGCCTGTTTTTTAACTTTAGGACTTATTTGAAAGTGATAAGTGGAGACGCCTTGTATGTGAATCTGTTTGAATTTATGATGATTCAAATGTTAATTTCCAGACAGGAAACTGCCTTTACAGTTCTGCTTTTGGGGCATGTCTGAAAGGGATCAGGTTTCCATTTCAGTTCAGATACAGTCAGAATCTCTCAGGAATGGTTTTTCCTAGATTATGGGTCAGATAATGAAGAACTCCTGAGAAAAATATATTTAATGGGATTTCCACTGTTAATGCAGTTGATCTCTGAAATTGGCATCCCTGAATTCAGACCCCATATTAGATCTGAGTTAACCTTGAAACAGGACCTTACACCTAATGTAAATCTGAGACTACTAGGCCAGATTAGTTTCAAATGATACAATTTTCCCAAAAGCATTCTTTCTAATCAAGGCTTCTCACTTTAGGAGTGAAATTGTAGTTTGAAAATTAAGAGTTTATACTAGCTTCTTTCCATATTAATAGGTATTACTGGTAACCACATGAGACATTGGGTATAAATACACAGTGTAAAGCTGTCTGCAAATGTAATTTTGCTACATGATACATTACACCACTAACATCTATATTGGGGAGTACAAATGAAGCACAACTTAAAATGTGTGTCATTCTAATGAAAAGAACAAGAATCATTTTACCAGAAAATTGGTTTCATGTGGATTTGTAATGGAATAGTAGTAAGTTCATTGAACTCAAGCATAGTTCCAGAATGATATTAGTGATATTTCAATCAAAAAATTAACTCAAGGTCTTAACAACAAAATAATTGCTAGGATTAAGATGTATGTTTAGCCTGCTTATCTTTCTATCATAACTGAGATGCCAGGTGCATGATTTTCTAAAACTGCATGTGTGCTTTCAACCTTCTATATAGAGACTTTAGAGAAATAAACTATCCATTGTATGTTGTTCAATGAGATTTTCAGTCTTTCTTGCCCCCCTTTTTTTAAATTTCAGTTTTTTGTATATAGTGCTACATTCTAATGCTATGATGTGCACTATGTGGAAGTGTTTAAGTTAATCCTTTAGGGTCCTATTCACAGAACAAGTTATTTGGGCCATTTCCCCATAAATTTCACATCCTTGTGTGCCAAAATGTCGCTTATATTTTTGTCAGTGATTCTTCTAGAGTCAGAAAACCCCACTGTTTTGTAAAAGATAGCCCCATGTTTAATTCCTTGCTAAACTTCTATTATATGCAAATAATGTTCATGCTTGTTCAATGCATTCATCTGTAATTGTCTCAGCATCCACTTAACCAGCTAATCTATCCCATTCAGAAAAATCTTGGCTCTACTGTGTCTACTTGAAACTATAATATTTCACCTTGAGTTACTTAGATTCTCTCTAATATTTTCATTTATTTAGTTTATATTTATAATGCTGGTGCACCATAAGGTTTCCAGCTCAGGTATCTTAATTCTTGATTCAGAGTGGCCTGAAAATTGTGCAGAAAAAAACATAGAACCTGAAGCTAATTTCAGAAAGAAAACAAAACAATGACTTCATCAGTTTTGGCTGGGTTTCAACAAAATGAGATTCAAAGAATAAAACTAGACAAAGGGCTAGACTTTCTTTGGTGTCATCATTTTTACTGGGAATTTTCTTGCCTTCTCTTTTGTGCTTTTTTCAGTGGAGTAATTGTTGGCAGGAGTCACAGGGTCTGATGCAACCTTCATATTTTGTACATGAACATTGCCTACAAAGATACAGATTTCCCAGGTCAGCTTTGTTTTTAAAGGCTGAGGGCACTCATTGCCAAAACTCAAAGATACATTTCATAAGAAGCCAGCCCTTGGATGCAGTGGTTTTTAATCATCTGTCACCAAAAAAATGGGATATATATAAATATATACGTGTGTGTGTGTGTTTCATCTTCATGGTAGTCACGTCTAAAGCATCTTTTTCAGATCTGTCTAATATGTTCATAAGTCATATCATAAATACATTTCATTCCACTGCAAGGTCTGAGTGTGATCATTTTTGCAGCATTTTCATGTATCAGACCTCAGGGATGTCTTCAGCTCCTTATGCAGTGCATGAACCTACAAATGGCCTGGCCATGGTTCAGTGGATTGAGTGTGAGACAAACACTATTGCTGAAATCAAGAAATTGGAGAAATCCTGAAATTAGCAGCAAAAAAATTTAACAAGTAAGAAAAAAAGAGAAATATTAAAAGGAAAGAGGGAATGGTGGAATGAAGTGATGTCTGAAATAGATTAAAACCAGAGATACACAGTCAGGATGAGGGCTGGGTTCCCCATATCATTGTCTGACACTGTGACCTTGCCCATTTCCTGAATATGGTTCGCCCTTGCCTAGCACTGACATCTTTGCCCTGCCTTTTCCTTCCTATTTTTTAAATTCCCTTTCACTTTTCCAACCCACTTTAATGGAATTAAACTAATGTTTACAAGTCCTCTTGTTGTCTTGATTGCATTCATTCTGTGCTTAGTTGTCTTTCTCTTTAAACTCCTTTCTTTACACAAATATTTATTGTTCCCTGGAAGACTGGGATCTGGACTTGGTTGCCATCCAAACTCTGATATAATGCAAATGATAATCATTTCAGCTCTTTGATACCCCTCTGTGATGCTCTTTTTATGCTGCTGCTTTTGAACAGAGCTCAAACATAAAGCAGGTGGAGCTGGCATGTGAATTGAGCTGCCAGAATCACTTTGGGTTCTTTGAAGATGCCAAAAGAGAATAGGGAGATGAGAATTCACTTGCTCTGAAGCAGTCAGGAGGCGAGTGGAAGGAAGGAGCTGCATTGTGTTGAATCAATGAGAAACATACAGTAACCATGGGTTTGACATCCTGACTTTGTGGTGTTTGTGTCTTGGCATTGCATCAACACCCGGTGATAATGGACTGTAACAACAGCCTGTCAGCCCTCAGCTGAAGGCCATCACTCTGCCTGCTTTACAGATTGCTCTTTAATTCTTTGTGATGAAAATGTAGCTGTGCATGGCTGAGTAACACTGCTCCCAAATACTGCTTCTAACTTTACCTGAATCCAACATCCACTTAATATTTTTTGATCCTTAGTTGCTCCTCTGTTTGCATCGGTGGAAGGGAACCATGTGGTATCCATATGAGCTCTGAAGTCCTCTCTGCTTTTTAGACTTGCTGTTGTGGAAAATGAGAGGTGACAGATAAGTCAGAGCCAAAATTCTGCTCTCATTTACACCACTGCAAACACGGTGAATTTCTGGGGAATGACACTGCAGTAAATATGTGTGGCTTCTCACAGTATTTACTTGATGTTTGTAGAAGCTCTCACTTGGGGGATTTTGTAGAGGTAAAATACTCCCTGTGTATTCCATCATTGTACAGTTTCAAAAAATATGGCCCAAACTAGCATTATCCCAGATTAAAAATAATACCAAATGTGTCAGTATCATTCTGAATTACTGTCTCTGTAAGGTGTGTCGTTAGAGCTGAAAAGTCTTGTTGGGAAAATTCAGTGACTTGATCAGCCCTCAGCTGCAAAAACTCCATGTGTTGGCCTGTAGATACAATACTGATTTTTAGAAGGCATTTTATGTAGATTACAACCAATTCAGAGACAATTCTAAGCTACTGTTTGCCACGACAAAAGAAATCCCAGACTGAGAGCAATATTGTTGGGGGCATTGGACTGAAGTTCAAAACTTTCTCCTGTATATTTTACTCTCCAGTCCTGTATAATGCACTTACTATTCTTTCAGCTTTGTTCAGGGAAGGCTCAGTTCACTGATAAGGTTGAAGCTGTGCTTGGGATCAGTATTGTTAACTAATACTTACTAATAAGTTCCATGAGTTTGCCTGACACATCACAATTTTTCTGCCTTCCATCCAATGAAAACAAAGCTTTGTTAAAATCAGCCTCACATCTGGCTTATATGTGCAGTTGGAATTCTTGGAAGAATATCCTTTCAGTCTGGCATATGGACTCTTTGACACTGGACATACTTTCAAATGAAGTCTGCAGTGAGGAATTGATTGACACAGTAACTCCTTTGCCAGTACTTTACCAAAGTTATTTTCAAATCAATCAGTATTCATCTCAATTCCTGTCACCATAGTTTAATATTAACATCATTGTTTGGGTGCAATGCTTTACGTAGAAAAAAAATATTTTAGAACTTTTTTTTTCAAGCAGTTCTCATATTTGGTCTTTTAGCTGTGTGTGCTGAGGCACTGTGTGGGAGAAGGTAGGGAACTATCTCATTAGAACTGGAAATACAGGATCAGTTGTTACCAATCTGAAGTTTATTTTATTCCAATAAAATAAGCCTTACTGCTTCCATGAGATGAAAGTGCTTTGTAATTAGACTAAAGTACTAAGCACTGAAAGTTCTGGTGTTTCCTCCTAAATCTTGTGCTTCTTTCAAGCAATAGGGAACGATTAATTAGACAAATTCAATTTTTTAATTTATGTATAGCATTAATACCTCTTTCATTACACTGACATATGAATTGATGAATGAGTATAGAGGCCTCAGAAATTCTTTAGTGGGAAAAACTACTGAAAATAGAAATAATAAATATCAGACATCACCTTGTAGTTAGTTAAAATATATAGATTCCTTTAGAAGCTAATTCTTACTACAGAACCAGACTTTAACTGTGCTACCTGGTGTCATAAAAAATAGCATTTTTAATTATCCTCTCATATCAGTTATGTTGTTATAGCTGGGATATGTGTAATATTCTGTACTTGCACTACAAGAAATGGACTAAGCAGCATAAACTATTTTATTACACTCAGTCAAACTTTGTAGTGTGGTGTATTTGTCAAAACAGATCAGTCCTTGAACCAAGCCTGCCTGAAGAGTTTCTGTGTTATTCAACAGATAACTTTACTGCAAATGCAAAGTATTCCCTAGTTTTGGTTTTTTTAAAAATTTTTTTGGATTTGTTTTCAGGACTGCCCTTCAGATGTTGGTGACTTTAGAGCACAACAGTGTTCTGCCTACAATGATGTCAAATACCAGGGACACTTTTATGAATGGATCCCTGTGTATAATGATCCTGCTGCACCTTGTGCCCTGAAATGTCAAGCTCTGGGAAAGAACCTGGTTGTGGAGCTTGCCCCAAAAGTGCTGGATGGTACTCGCTGCAATACTGAGTCCCTGGATATGTGCATCAGTGGAATTTGCCAGGTATGTTCATGGTGTGAATCTAAATGGGGCCTTTGTTGAGAGGCACTTTGCTCTTGAGTGGGTGCTTTGGGATTGGTTTTCATTCTGTTTATCAGTTTAGATGTATCTGCTGGTGCTGTCGAATGGATTGTAGATAACTTACATTTTCAGGAAGAGACAGAACTCCCTTACTGCCTTACCCATGGATATTTATCTATATAGATAAAAGGTCAATAAAATGGATTCTCTCTTCTATTTATGCATGTAAAAATTAATGAACCTAGTTATTGTAGCTATAGTTTTCCAAAATTCAGTATATCTGTGAGAACATATGGATGTTTTGCAGAGCCTTCCATTCCATTTTATTCATTTGCTGAGTCTCATATAATCTCTGTTAGGGAGAAAATTGGACATTTAATGGGATCCAGCCCATAATGGCAGGTGTGAGTGTACAGGTCAGTCTTGTTGTATGGGTGACTGACTATATGTTGTGGTTGCATGAACTGATTGTTTGAATCTTTAAATGACAATATACATTTCTAGATACTTCTATTAGTTATGCTATTTTTATACAGTTAATGTAAAAGCAGAGAGTTACAATATTTGAGGCTTGCTAGCCTTGCCCATGTCTCATTAACAAAGCAACATTGCAAACTTGTTTTATGGACACAGCAGTTTATAGAGAATAGACATGTTATTGCAATTAGTTCTCTTTCTCCACAAGTGGTTGTTGCTCTGTTAAATGTCTAAAATGTGTACGACTCAAAAATGCAGGATGTGGCCCAGTGAGAAAAATAGCTCTATTATAGAGGAAAATTTGACACATTTGGCAGAAGACTGGTGCATGGATTACAGCAGCATTAATATATGATCTGGACCTTGCTGTGGATTTTATGTGACTTCTGTGAATGCTGCAGTTCCGATGCCAGTCATGTCAGCACACCGTGCATCTGCTGCCTCTGAAACAGAAGAATTCCTCACAGAGAGACTTCATTTGTCAATAGTGCTTCACTGTGGGATCCAGCAGTGTTTGTTACCCTCTATTTGAAATAGGATATACCTCTAGACACTCTGGGGGCTCTTGTCAAATTATACATTTCTTGTGCCACATTCTTAGTGATGCTTCCTATCCTAATGGGAAGGCTTCCACCCACGAGAATTGCCCAGCCTCTTTTAGGAGGTGCATTTACAGCAGCCTTTGCCTGTGCCCATTGCAGCCTGAGGGTCAGGCTGGGTCTAAAGCAGCTCTGGGCTTTTCAAGGGCTTGTGCTCAGGGTGCTGTGGGGGTGCCAGTGTCTCCCACAGCGACTTCAAACACCTTCTTCCATCTTTGATACATGGCAGGAAATTCTCTTTGACCAGAGTGGACCCAATTTTGGGAAGAACAGTTGGGAGGTATATTTAAAAGGGCTGCTTTCAATGTTTCTTCTTAGCATTTTGTAGCATTCATGTGCATATATGATATAAAATACTTGGAAATGTAAATAATCCATTTTTAGAATAAATGAAGTGGTAGAGAAGAAATAAAATATTCCTGAAACAGGAACTGGAACTCTTACACTGTTGATGAGAATCAATTTCTTTTCTCCTTCTCCCATTTTTATTTTTTTCATTATTTCTTCCAACTTGACAGAAATATTTTTCAGTGTGAGGTAACATCTTCAGGAAAAAAGCCTGGAACAAACATGTTTAGAATGTGTCCTGCGCTGTGACTTATTCAGTTTTTTTAAATTTATTGCTGAAACTCATGAACAGTTAACAGTTTTCACATTATTTTCTTGAAGTCACTGGCTATTCCTGAGGTATTTTTGTACAAATTAAAAATTTTTCCTTTTAAAAGTATATATTTGATAATTTAGTGTTGGATAATTTTATTGAGGTAAAAAATTGAAGTAGAATTCAATTAAATTAAATGAAGATTCATTTAAATTACCTTTTCCTCTTTGCAGACTCTTTTTGGGGCACAGTGAAAGGTTTCTTACTTGTGAAAGGGGCTGTGGGAGGTGGGGTCTTCCTCAGAAACCAACACAGAGCTTTGTGCTACTCCTGTTTGAGCAGGAAAAGAAAACAAATTGACACCTAATCTTTCCCAGAAAAACATGATTATTTAGTCAACTGCTCTTAAGAGAGAGACAGCACAGTCGTGATTCTCCACAATTGTTGCTGTAAGATCTGTCTGGTGGGTTCTGACATGTGGTTGGCACAGCCAGCAAATTACTTGGCAAGTGTTTTTACAGCTCACTCATCTAAATGAGCACATCACACAGCTGATGTGGGTATCTTCACTTCTATGCCTGGGAGCACCAAAGACTTGCTACAAATGAGACTGATGCTGGTTTTGCTCATTTATTGTCTCCAAGTTGACTCAACTTTCCCTCCTTCCCAAGGTGATTTCACTTTCACCTGTGTTCTGCTTCCTGCTGAGGTAGGGCTGCATCACTAACTCTGCCTCTTGCTCAAGCTCTCACCTTGGCAGTGTATGAGTTTACAAAACTGGTGAATTCTTGTTCTCCAGCTTCAGTTCTGTCCTTTGCTCTTCCCTTATCAAGCAAATCAAGCCAAATAAGCTCTATGAAAATAAAAAGCTGTGAGATGACAAAGCTGCACTCTGAATAGGAGGTGTGAGGCTTTACAGGACATGAAATCTAAAGATGGTGGAACAGGGAAAGGTTTACTGGGAAAGTTAGTGGGATATTTTGGGATTGCTTGACTCATTTGATCATGTTTTAGTTTGCTATTGCCCTGCTTCTGTTACCAACCCAAATATCTGAGGCTGTTGTGTTCAATGGGGACAGGTCAAAACTTCACTGCCAGGATTTTCACACTTCTGATATTTTTTCTAGTCTCTGCATAACTCCCAAAACATTTTTTCATATAATGTGTTCCTGCTGTGCCCATCTGGATGTGGGTGGAGACATTTAAAAACATCTGCATGTCAGACACATATGTGGGCAACATTTACCCAGTTACTCCGCCTGCATTGGGGCCCTGCCTCTTCTTGGGTTTTGTTTTTAATTTGTGCAGACCTGCTTTTTTTCTACCAGAATGCAAAATGGGGCATTAGTTGTGCCAGCACCTGAAATGGTTACAGTGATAATTTTCCTAATATGGAGTAATATGTTTGGACAACAAATACACACATCACCCAAAAAATCTGGAGCCCTAAGGAGCAGCCTGAGTAGTTCTGTCCTAGGCTGTCACAATTAGGTCAAGGATGATGCAAATCCTGCAGTGAACTTTCCATTTAGTGTCAGCAAGCTGTTTGTGTTCCAAAAAAGGCAGACACTACACTGTGCTTTGTAGCATATGGCATAAATTTAGCTGACATCAGAACACATCCCACACGTCAAGTGGAGCGCCATCCACTTCTGCCATGCGAGTTCTCTTCTGTCACTTGTCATCATAGGGTGAGTAGGCATCACTCACCACCAAAGCCCTCTTATGCTGGATGTAAATATCTGCCAGAGCTTTCATTGAAAACACTTTCTGTAAGCTCTTGGAAGACTCTTGCACCTCTTTTTTTAATGAGCTTTGTTTGTGTTTTAAACTTAAAATTGTAGCAGATTGTTAATTTCTACTGAATCTGGACTCCTTTCATCCTGAGAGTTGCTTTCTCAAACTGCTTGTTTTGTGTACTTTCTCTTTTGGTTCCTGCAGATGCATTTTTTTAAACCTGTAAATATGTTCAAGGGCTGCCTAAGATGCACAGGAGATTTGATGTGCAGAGACTTAGAAAGGAAGGTTTCCTTTCCATCCTGTGTTACTGCAGACATGTTTCTAACACATGTTAGTGTGAGTAGGTAATTCATGAATAGTTGTTTGAAAAGCACCTTTTCCCCCCAAAAATTAATACTTACTCTTGATCTTTTTTTAATATTTAAAAATTAAAAAAAAGTCTATGTTGCTTTTTTCTTCTTTTTAGCCTTTGAATGATTCATAGGAAGAACTATTTTGAGGTAGCTCTGTTGAGTCAGCTGTTATACTAAACCTGTCATTCTTTCCTGTGTCCCACTAATTAGCAAATGCACTGAGTAAAGTGCATTTTGGAAGATGAAGGAACCCCTGTGTAGATGCCTTTACTCTGTCTACATGTTACTGCAGCAGAGCTGGCAGGCTGGAGCCTGCCCAGGAAGACTGGCAGTTACTCAGGGAGATCCAACAAAACTTTCCGGCTCTTAAGAGCTACATATGAAAAACTTCATGTGACTGCACACGTGTGACAGGGGTCATAAAACTGGGAGTGGGGAGCTCCAGCTGCAGCTCAGCTGGGAGATGTTGGTGGCTCTCCAAAGTCCCACTGGAGGATGGGGCTGAGCTAAGTAGGGGCTGCCACCTCCCATGTGACCTGTCAGTGTCACCTCCCTGGCCTCAGGGGGTTGGTTTCTCATCTCTGGAAGCTCTTGGCACTGCCCACATCATGGAGCCACCCTTCAAGGGCTGCACTTGCCCCCCTTTGAATGTCACTGCCTGCCTTGGTGCAGTGGGTCCCTTGCAATGACATTGTTGGCAACTCAATAATGGGTTTTTATAAATTAATAGTAACAGGATGCTCTCAGACCCTACAGGTAATAATGGGATACTCTCCAACACTGAAAAGGTCTTTTGGGATTGCTTGGGTTTTTTTGCAGTTTCCCACTGCGGCTAGAAACTGATGTTTCTTTTCAGGTCTTATCTTACTCTCTCTCCTACTGTTTCTTATGGAAAATGCTCTCTATAGGGATTTCTTACTGTGGAAGTTTATCCTTTCTTGTCAGATGAGTAGTGGGTTTTTTCTGATCTCCAGTTTCTTATCTACACTTCTTTGGCCATAAGTTATTCTCTCTGACAAGTTTTGTTTTGTTTCAGTGAGCTGAGTGTAAATGTGACTTGACTTTATTTCCCAGCTTAACAAGGACCTAAATCATGTGAACAGCGATAGCAGAAAAACTCATGATTTGGGTGTCATCTTGAAGGAGAGCCTTAGTAACCTTCAAATCCCAGTGCTAACTTCACCAAGCAATGCAGATTTGGTTGAACCCAGCCAAAAAAGGAGCGAAGTACTTTGATTTCATATACTGATTTCTCTTTTGAAAGTGTTCTCACAAACAAGGAGCTCACTGGGAGTTTATGTCCTATCCTCTGATTGTGTGTGTGTGTGTTTTTTTTAAATGGAGACCATATGGGAAAGGGTACTTGCTCCTGCTGGGTGGTCCTATAATCTCTCAGCTCCTCTAGCATGTGACAGATCCTGTAGTAAGAGTTAAAGGTTTTGGAAACACTTTGTTTTATTTGATGGAAGTGGATTTACAGAGTTGTGGAACGCTCTTTAGCCTCTTGCCTTCAGATATAAAATGTCAGCAGAAATATGTGGAAAGTCTTTTTAGGAGGCCTTTAGTATGCAGTGAATTTTATGCACTGTATTTTTTTATTTTCTGGGGGATTTTTTATTGCTTGACATTCTTCTCCTCTGTATGGATGGCTCGGGAATTTGAACATCATGGAGCGTCTCCTTGTGCCCATCACTCTGGCTTATTTTACACCTCCTTTCTGAGGTTTGCATTTGACACACTTTGCCTTTACTGCCCAATTTCTTACCTGGGAGGAACTGAAAATCCTCAAACAGAGGAAGTTTTCCTCCTACCAGCACAGCTGCTGCCCATCCACCTTGGCAGCTGGGACTGCAGCTTCGTGGGCTGGGAAGTTTGCTGTTGGTCCGAGTATGAGCAACAGGTCCCTGGAGGGTTTTATTCTGTTAATTAGCACATGCTGAAGCCTGTGTCAGCTTGTCTGGGTGCTGTCCTGGGCTGGTTTGATTCCAGAGATGTGAGAACCTGTGCCACAATCAGGCCTTTGTTAGCTCAGACATAACTGAAGAGTTGTGAGACAGAACCATGTGAGAAGAAAATCGTGACTCAGACCAAGATAAATCTTCAGTGAGGATAAATTAGGGTTTGAAAGTGGTGCTTGAAAGCTAAGATACCTCACTACTTTTAAAAGTAAATTTAAAAAAAAAAAGAAAGAAGTAACTTGGTTAATTGGAGGGATGTTCTGGTATCTCTCCCTCTGCTTGTCAGAATCAATTACTTGTGGATGATGAGCATGGGAAAGAGACAGTGGGAGCTTTTTTCTTTGTGTTCTCTCTGGGGACATATTTTATCTGAGTAGGAATAAAGTGCAAGCTGAAGCCATCACAAAGTGAAGGATGTGAGCAGAGATTGCAAAGCCCATGAATAGATGGGCTTTGAATGACAGCAAGGTTTTACAGCAGGGCAAAGAGATATGGAAAATATTGACTAAGGGAGAGCAGGATTTTCACATGACAGTTTCTTTATTCATGTTTTTATTACTATGAATTCCCACAGCCATATTTAAAATTAGTTATTTGTTGTGTGGATACAGTCAGTCCTGACATCTGCCTGTGCCGGATTCTATGCTAAGACAAGTGGAGCAGGGGAGAGTGCAGCAAATAGCTGACATTGATGCAATGAGATCCCTGTGCTGTGACAGCACATGCAACTGTGCAATGAAACACAACCTTAACTTCTCTGAGTTTTGGATTTCGTGAGTGTCTGTGTTTTTGGAAATAGAAGTCTCTTTTCTCTGAGCAAGACCCAGAGGATATTAATTTTCCCTACTGAGTGATTCTAATAAACTGCAGTAAAGATTTGTCTTTTGGAGCATGTAAGGGTTTTTCACTGTTTTTCTTCCTTTACTAGTAAATGCTGAAATGAAACATGTCCTTTCCTAGTCAAGTCACAAAACTTGGAAACAACATTTTTGTCAGAAGTAATTTGGAGGTTATCTTGTATTCTGGGCAGTGCTGATAACCTTTAGAAGTATGTAGTTGTTCTTACTCCATTTTTATCTTAGTTCTCATCTCTTGTAAGCCTGAAATAAATAATTTTGTTTGTAGCAGTTCAAATACTGCTATCGTGTCTGGGCAGTCAGATCACTTAATTGGATGTGTTTGCTTTGATAGTTTACTCTCACACTATATTTTGTACATCTTGACAAATTTTAGAGGCAGTGGAAGGTACTTGCACCTGGAACACAAAGCCTTTGCACCTTTCAGCAGATCAGTGCTCCAGCCAGCACAGGATTCCCTTTCTGAGTTACAGCTCCAGCAGATCTGCTGCTGGCCACATTTAAAAGAAAAACCACTGGACAACATGTAATGAGATAATTACAGACTGTTGAGCCCTTGAGGGGAAGGGTCTCCTGTGCAGTAACTCTGTCACATTCTTGTGAGAAGTACAATTATCATCTCCATTTGTGCATAGTGCAGTTCCTTGCTCAGCAGAAATCCAGTACTTCTTTGACATTTTATGCACATCGGGCACTTCCCCATAAATGAGGGGGTTTCTGCTTCAGCTGAATTTCACTACATGCCATCTGTATGTTTGTGTTGAAATCCCACCTGCAGGTTGTTCCTGGAGTACACATTTTGTTCATCCTTTGAAATAGCAAGGCCAATGGAGGCACATGAATAGAAATGTACCCAGAGTAGCCTTCAGCAGGGTTTTCCTGACACTTGGGGCATTTGCTCAGCAGCTGTAGGAGGATGGTAATTATGTCATGTTGAGAGATTGTTGAATTGATTTTCTATTTTCATTTTATTAAACCAAATCAGATTAATAAAGCGCATTATTCCCTGACACTGAGCTGCCAGTCCCTCAAGTAAGCACAGAACACTGCAAAACAGAAACTTACCTAATCATTTTAGTGGAATCACTGATAAATGGGAGTCTGTATCAAAAATAAATTTAACAGTTAAAGTAGAAAATGATTTAGTATTTAACAAATACCTTGCTGAATATTTAAATGTCATGTCTGCTAAAGAGCTTAGTCTAAGACACGGTAGATAGAAAAATAATGGCACTAGTGCAGCTTTGGTTTTAATGTTTCATAGAATTTATGTATCTGTCACAAATAAAAATAGCAGTGATTTATTCTTTTGTGGCTGCTTCTATTAGGAGAACTCAGAATATTTGTTTTTTCTGGCTCTACTTGGATCTTTGGCTCCAGAGGACCCTATAATGGGGAAGGCTCACTTTGAAAGAGAAATATTATTTATAATTATCTATATTGCTATATATTATTTCATGCTTTTGATAGTAATAATGGCACCCAACATTTACATGATTCTTGTTATGTAGAAATGTCTGATTTTACTCATCTCTGAAATAAATATTTTTTATTTTATGAAGTGTTGGTGTATCTTCAACTTATTTATTTGAAGTATATAATTTCGAGTCACTGGCATTCCAGAAACCTTTTTGAATAATGAAAATGTAATATTTTTATAACTGACAACTCACTGCTGTAGAATGAGTTTAACAAAAAAGTGCTGCTGTGTCTATTTTGGGGGTGCCTGCAGTGGGAGCTGAGTGGCCAGCTGAGGTAATGCCACAGTTCAGGAGGGCCAAAGCAATGGTCTGAGAAGCAAATGTTGAAATTTTAAAACTTGATCCTGTATCAGACTCTGCACTGGCAATTCTAGTCCATGTTTGTATTTATATTTATTAGGAGAAGTCTCTGAAAGGAGGGGAGGGTGTGGGTGAGATTTGCCTTGTTTTTCACTATGATGCTTTCTTACCATATTGGAATTTCAGTTAAAATTCTTTCACCTTGCAGTCCTGTCCATTTTCTTATCATAATTAATTATAAACATCTTCACAAAGGAAACTCCCTGTATTTAACAGATTATTCTTGAACCTTCATAAATCAGAATTAACATGCTGCATTAATTTCTTTAAGTCCAATTCCTCATCTGAAGCACTACTAATTGCATATGGCCTAAAGAAGCAGCTTTACATGAGTGATTTTTGGGTTCATATTTGTAATGTCCCATAGTCACTTTTAACATATCAGCACTGATTCCATTCTTCTCTTTCATCTGTGTTACTGTATTTTATACCCTGACCTTTTGCTCTTCCTTTGCCTTTCTGAACCTACATGAACTATTCTAAGCATGCTACAAAGTATTTAACACCCTTCGGGATTCTTTCACAACAGCTCTGCCATGCTAAGGTTTGTTGAAGCAGATGAGTGGTTTTGTTCTCTGCTTAACCAGATGCTTTCTATCTGAGCTGCTTGTGAATGTTGGTGAATATAATTCTTTTTCATATTTCTTTTTATTTTTTTCCTTTTTCCTTCTGTTCTTTGTAAGAACAGAAAAGTAACATCTTCTGGTCCAAAAATAGTAATTGGAGACCTGTTTTGGAAAATAATCCTGCCATATCCAATTGATTCATTGATCCCCCATCATGGATAATTTTATATATTCACAAAGTGCCCATTTCCTCAATACTATTTTTATATTAAATTTCTACTTGCTGTTTGTTTATGTTGGTGAATATTCTCCCTGCTGTCTGAATAGGTCAATTACAACACGGTCATTACAGTATCTGTATCATTTGGGATGATGATATTTATGATTACAGATTTCTTAAGTTCACAGGGTCTCAATTCTTCCATTACACAGTTTGTGTTATCACTTATTTAATTTATTCAGCCTATGTTAAAATCACCTAATATTATTTCTGACTATGTCCTAAAAGCCTGCAGATGTTTTCCCAGTCTGCCTATAATATTTATAGTTGATCCCTTTGCTCTGTAAACAGCAAGCAATGTGTGGTAAAATAATCCTACGAAATGCCTTAATTGAGAAAATCATCAACCTCTTTGGCTGGCTGAAGTAGTGCATGAGTGCAGGAAGGCTGTTGGCATTTATCATTTTTGTCTCCTTGTTGCAGCTTTGTTTGCAAATAACCATATTTACTGTCTTCAAAATGTTTCATCAAACATATTTTTTCCCCCCAATAGTTATTGGCTAAAATATGAATGCCTTAAATTCATAATATTTGGTGTCACAATGCCATGTGTTTTTGAGACCCAGTTTCCAAGGTTATACCTTACAGCTTCCTCTTCTTCTAGTGGGCCCTGTGTCTGTTCAGCTCACCTGAGAAATACCTAATCAAGGGTTTACAAACAGACAAAAAAGGCTGGCTCTGGACTCTGAGGTTTGAAATATGTCCCAACCCAGTGTTCAAGCACTAAAATTCCTTCTTGAATTAGCTCTAAATTTGAGGCTTGTCACTTAAAAACCTGTGGAATTTTTAGGTGCTTCATGTTAAACAAAATCTGGGATTCTATGCCCACTTCAAGTCAAAATTGTGATTATAATTTGAGTTGTTTTCTAAATTGTGTTCCCAGATATCATTGCTTGATATTCATATTTGTAATAGTTGATATAAACCTAATCTGGGAAGGAAATCTGCAGAGGTGAATGCATCTAGCTGAACACACCACCTTTGCTGTCAGGGGAGCTGTAAACCTTTTCCCACACCCAAGTCTCTTGCAGCTAGCACTCCTGTTTTATTTCTGTGGCATTTGTGTATTATTAAAAAATAAGCAATAATTCTATATGAAACAGTCCTCCAAAGTATGCTGCTGTGCTGATGATCTTTTCTTACATTCTGTGGAGGACACAATAATGCCTTGTGTTTGCACAGTTGTGTAATTTCTGTTACACCCAATGGGAGTTTGTTTTCACAGGGGCTGGGTGTCAGAGCCCAGTCTGGATGTTTGTTATTGTCATGTTGGGCCCTAATGGGCTGTTCTTGCTCAGCTTGCTCAGGGCCCTCCTCCCACTAAACACTTGCAGCATCTGTGGCCTACAAATATGGAAGAGCTAAAACTAAGGAAAATAGCACTTTTCCACACAGTGTCACAACGTGCAGCTTATTTTTTTCCTTCAGAATGAATTGATGAGTAGATAAACAGTTTTTTTGTATTTTGAAAAGGAGATTGCAGTATGAAATGGAGATGTGTTTGAGACATCTGTGGAGAGATCACACTTGCAATGATACAACTTACCTCTGTGTTCTAGTAGAATCTGTATGTGGATAAGGGCAGGAGGATCAGTGGAAAGCAGGAACTACTTTAAAAGTGTTCCAAAGAGAAATGTAGACTCTCTCAACCACAGGTATGGTCTCCATCACTGCACATCTACATGCTTCACAAACTTTAGGTGATTAATTCATGCAGCATCTCTGTCAGCTGGGGATCTGCAGCTAGACCTCTTCCATGGATTGGAATAGAAAAGCACAGGAGTTTTCAAAAGTCAGAATAGTAAGTGTTGTGGAGCTGGGAACTGAAAGAGTTGTCAATGCTGAGGCAAATGTGTCAAGCACTGTATTATTATACCCCATGAAATTTTACCTGCTTTCTGATTCACAGAGTGGCCCAGTTTTTGTTTCTTAAATGGTGTTTTCATTCATTTCTCAAGGTTAATTGTTTATAAAGTGTGAAGATAGACTTATTTATAGTCATTTGTTTACAACATTTATCTTTTTTATATTTTTCTGGATGTCAATAATGAACCCAGAGCTTATGTTAAAGACAACTTCAAGTGCAAATACTTTAGTCTGTAATCCATGCCTAAATTACAGCACAGTGTTCCCACACGCCTTCTGTGTGGTAAATAAGCACCTGCTCTGAGATGATCTGAGTTCACCTGTGTGTAAATTTGCTTTATTTTTACTACAAAGTTTTTGTTAAAACTGAAATGATTTACTGTTAGAGTTAAATGGCTTATTTCTTTTTAAAATTGATTCCTTGCTGAGCTACATAGGATTAAGATCCCCTTCAGTTGCAGGAATAAAATAATTTCCTGCTGCTAATGTAGGTTTCTCTGGTAGATCTGGAGCCCTTAGGAAGGAGATGCCTTCACTGCAGGTCTCTCAAGTGAAGTGAAGTACTGTGTCCTCACTAGTGCCCTCCTCTGAAGGGAATTCAGGCTGTAGGGAATTGGGAAAATAAGGGAAAGGGGCGGAAGGGGGAGGTGGGGCTGCTTTGTTTTCTTTTCCATGGACATGTGAAACTTTGAGATTGCATTTCCCCATGTTTGGCAGTGGCTGTGTGTGATTTGTGGGTCTGTGTGTGTGTGTTAGCTCGGGCTGGAAGAGCCAGCCCTCCCTCTTACGTGTGGACTCGATCCTCAGCTCTCCAAGGGGATCGTGTGTCAGTTTTGGCACGGCACAGAGGCAGTGGATCTTGGCAGCTGAGACTGCCCCTTCCAAGCATTTTTATATAGGAAGAGGCGTGTGCTGGCCAGTTTCACAATTCTAGCACTGCTTTTAACTGTGAGTTTCCAGAGGGTTTTCTATCCATTTGTCAGTTTGGATTTTTGTTAAATATGTACGCCCATGACAAATTAGCTGCCCTTCTCGGGGATATGTGAAGGTAAGAGGCATATAGGCTGACTTGGGAAAGCTTGAAGCTGGAGATCAGCTTTTTTACCACATTGTTCAGCATTTAGTACTCCCTGAAAAATTCTTCTATGAAATGGTGAAGAGTAAGATAGGTGAGGCCAAACACTTATCTTTCATTCATCAGGAATAGTCAATTTTGTCTATTCTTTGTCTTTCCATTCTCCCTCCATCTTTCTTGTGGAAAGAAAAATCTGGAAAAATGTTTTCATTATAATTTGGAGGGTTTTACGTTGACAGGCTTTTAAAAAAATTGCTTTTTGAATTTTTGGCAGTGTTTAAATTTGGGTGTTTTTATAATAATCGTCGGAAAGTTTTATAGAATGGGTCTTATATTCATGAACCAGAAAAAATCAAAAGGTGAGAAGTGAATTGTCCTAGTTTTTTAAAAGCTGGTTAGCAAATGTGTATGTAATTGACATTGATGTAAATGGCAAACAGGTTTACACAAGTGCCAGTTAAATTCTGAATGGCCAAGACACTAGAATGTTAGGCCTGCCCTCAACTCCCTATCTGTGAAGCTGAAAGCTGAGTGCTCTTTAAATTTTTAACTTGGATTATTTAATTGCATTTATCCTTTCTCAGACATAATTAAACAGGTGATGAAAATCAAATTGTAAATAACATAGTTATGCCTTGTGTTGGAAAGAATAATGCTCAATGGTATTCATTCACATAAGTAGTGGGAAACGGGTTCATGTATTTCCTATGCTTGAGTATCTTAATCTATCAGTTGTTGTGGTTCATCATTAAAATCAGGGAAGTGACAGCATGCTTTTAAAATCCTAAATGGCATGATATGCTTTGATAGAATGAGGCCAACTCATAAAATCAAAAGGATAACATAATAAATAAAATTCCAGAAACCTGAGCATGTCTACTACAGCTTTGCCCTCCTCCTGACTGTGGTGTTGATGTTGGCAGGCAGTAGGCTGTGATCGACAACTTGGGAGCAATGCCAAGGAAGACAACTGTGGAATCTGTGCAGGAGATGGCTCAACATGCAGGCTTGTGAGGGGACAAGCTAAGGCACATGTCTCACCAGAAAAAAGTAGGTTGCAAATTGATCCTATGGTAATTTATCCTTGACTGTGTTTTCTGCTTGTGTACTAGCATGCATATTGCAGTGACCTTTTAACTTGTTTGCACTTTTACAAAGCTACTTATTCCAAAATCTGTGCTAGATTAGTCTATTGAAATTCCGTGTGGGATACCACACATTAGGGTACAGCTAGGAAAGAATTTGAGATATGCATTCTTTTTTTTTATAGAGCTACTCAATTCATTCTATCAGGAATAACCATCAAGATGCACATCTTATTTTAGAGAGCATCCTCGTGTTGCAGTAACTGTAATGCTGCAGCAATGTTTTTAAATCATGGAAACGTAGATGGTTTTATGGATATAGTGGCCTGTGCTCTTAAGCACTTGGTTTTCAAATTAACTTTGTTTGTTTGTTTGTTTTTGCTGGTTTTGATTTTTTGTTTTTTGGTGGTGTCTGGAGACAGTTACACTTCAGGGGCAATTTTCTACTTGTATGGTACAAAAAGCATAATGAAAGGGACTAATACTTCCATCTTGTGTACTTGGCTCAGATTTCACCATTCTTTCTCAACATAATTAACATCTTACTGGGAGTAACTCTGTAGGTCCCAGTTATGTTGAAAATACAAAATATAAAAGAGGAAAGGTATTGGAATTAGACTCTTTACTGGAGTCTGAAGAGTCTGACTATTTTGATATGCAGGCAAGGTTTTCCATACAAAGACCCTCCTCTGGCACTGGTGCTCGTCACCCTCACAGATGATGCTCCTTGGAATCTCACAGCATATGTCCCAAGTGTTTATCATATGAATAGTTGCCTCACATAATTGTTTTCTTTTTCTGAACTCACAGTGTATATTTGTCACATGGAGATGGGGCCTTTGGGGTTAATTACCTTCCTACAAAGTCACCAGATAGAAGGGTGCTCTTAAAGTCAGCGCTCAAAGTTCAAATGAAACCAGGTTTTCTTTTTAATGGATGAGGCACCTGCCTCTGACAGCTGCCTATGTTTTAATACTGCTGTATTTCAGCCTGCAAGGATTTCACTTGTGCCCTGATTTTGAAAGAGCTTTGTGTATTGAATCATGCTAAAATCTTACTGCAGTATATATAACTATTCCCATGGGTTTTTTAATGCCACTCTCTGCAGTATGCTTCAGTTTGGATGTAACTTGGAGTGGTTTATTTGTTATCTCAATGCTTACTGCTTTGCAGTGTGGTGTCTTGTACTGCCCTGAAGGGTGTTGGGTACCATTGTGCAGGTGCATAATTTCTGTAATTCAGTACACATGTACAGGAAAAAGAAAATCTAAATTAAAAAGTGGCTGGTTGTGTGGCAGCAAGCTTTAAAGCCATAGGATAATTTTCCACACATCAAAGAGTCTTTTTTACATGTTGGATGGTCTGTCAGTGTCAGCCTTTGCCTCCTTTTGACTAGAGGTCTTTTTTATTAATGGGAGAGTGTAGTTCAGTAATTTATAAATTTTTTCATCCTGAAAGAGTGAGAAAATGTCTTGAATGCTTACAATGAGCTGAAAAAGAATTTTCATGGGGGGCCATTTTTTATTCATTCGCCATATCAAAGACTCAGATCTTCTGGTCAGCATAGAGCAAGCACTTGTAAAGTAAATATTTTTGTAGTGTCTCCAAGCTGTATTTGTTGTGTGTCTGTATATAGATACATACAGATATATAGGGATGGAGATGTACAAAATAGCTCTTTCCCTTTCTGATGTGAGGAACAGCTGGAACTGAAAGGAATTGTGTTGTCTATTCCAGTTTTACAGAAACAGAGATTCTCCTGGAGAAGGATGATTCCTGGGGACACCACAGCGAGTTCTAAGGCAGCCCAAATAAACTTGTTGGGTTGGGGACTCTGATTGGATAGTTCATGATAAGTGAAATAAAAAGTTTCACATTTAATTACTGCTTAGGAAGGAAGTACAGTAAAGACAAAATTATAAAGGGATCTGGGTTTNTGGAAGTACAGTAAAGACAAAAGAAAGAAGAAAAGAAAATTATAAAGGGATCTGGGTTTGAAACTGTCATTTTGTGACAGAAAATATTAATTTCACTTGTGGTATTCTGGTTCAGGTAAGAGCTGACTACAGCTGACATCACTTGGTGGAAGATCTCCCATTGCCTTGAAGGTTATGAAAAATGCCCATGGCTCATGGTTTCCTCTGTCATAATTCAATGTCTCTTTAACAGTCCTGTAAAATTAAAGACCAAGCAAGATTATTCTGAGGAAAGAAGCCAGTTTTGCCAAGTTTTGGGTCTATCTTGCACTGCAGTAGGCTGGATGATATGAATGAATTACCAGTGGCATAAGCAAAAATAGTATACATGTTACTAAATTCAGAACTTGATGTTTTTCTTGGTTATTGTGATGGTGCCAAAATATTTTTTTGGGTCAAGTTGTTCAACACTATGCAACGAGTTCCATATAATCATCCTCTGTGTGTGAATGAAATGTGGAAATAAAGCCATCCTTTCTTTGTGGTGAAATATCAGTGAAGGGAGGCACATTATCTTCCAAAGAGTCATTTGGAAGCTTTCAGAACTATGTTGAGAAAATATCGACACGTGACAGACATGTATTTAAGAAGTGGCTTAAGGCTGTGAGCAGGATGTAAATTTTACTGTTCAATGAAGCAAATTAAAGAAATGGAAGGAAAGCAAGAGCCAATAATTTTAGTATAAAAAAGAGGCATAGGGGAAAATAAAAATGCTTGGTTATCTTAGCCCTTATTTTAAAACAAAGACATTTAGGCATCGATAGCAAATTATTTCTCATGAAGGGCTAATTTTGTTTTATTATCTTTTTTATATATTTTTACATTACATTAATGTCTTTGATCAGAAAGTTACACAGCAGTGAAAGGAAGATATGAAATGAACAGTATGATTTTGCAGATATGAAATGAACAGTTATTTCAAAAGTTTATTTTTTTCACTAACACTTAATTGCCTTTGAAAGACAAAGTAAGTTAAACTCCTGTCAGCAAGCCAGATTCTGACATTCTGGTAAAATGATTAAAGGTTTGACTAATGATATTCAAACAAAAAGTGTAATAGGTTGTAAAATGTACCATCCCACTGGGAAATGAGATATCGTGGGCATGAAGTTTGTAGTACTAAATGCATGGAACTCCCATTAACTCCAGTGCAATTTGTGCACATGGAAAAATTGTAGGATTGGGCCCTCATTTCTCCTTCCTGCACCATTGTTGGCAAGAAATGGTAGGAAAGTGTTCTTGTTCTGACACCAACAAAGAAGAAAAGATGGTGGTTCAATGGAGGGTGAAGTTGAAGGCATGGACTTGTCCCAGTCTGGTTTTATTTGATTCCCAAACTGCAAGATACTTGCAGATTTTGCCCTTCTTAATGTTTGGTTAAAGAGCTTCTAATAAAGCTTTCACTGGCATTGGCTTTGTAACTGAATTTCCTTTTGCCATGTGTTTTATCTCCTATGGCACTTGTGTAATATACCATTGGTCGCCTCTTCTCACATGAAGGATGTCATCATCCCCAAGCAGGCTTAACCAAAAACCTAATTTCACTTTGGTCATTTATCTAAACAGAGGACTTTGGCACAACTCCCTCTTCTATGTCATCAGCCATCTCAGCTGTGTGACAGCTTCCTGCCTCACATCTTTTCCCTCCTTGAGATCAATATACATGGAGCTAGCAACCCCAATTGTCAAGGCTGCCTGATACTTCATTCTACGTGAAGGATTATTTGCCAAAATTAGACAGTTGTGTCAGAAACTTCTCGTGCCAGGTGCTCTGTGTTTTGGAGAAAATTCAGCCAAAACAGCTCAGCATATTCCAAGGACACAGAGGAGAAAAACATGTTGTTTCCCACTGTCACAACATTCTTGAAACCTTTTCTTTAATGTCTTAACATTCCCCATTGTTGGACTTGATCACAGATCAGGGATTTGAAATTTGGCAGACAATGATCTTCTGGTCATGGATAAGTCTTTTGCAATATCTGTGAACATCAACACATATTTTGCTACAACCTTTACAAAAAAACCCCAATCTTTCCCTTCAGTTTCTGTGGAGTCTTCTTGGATGTTAACAGCTGGAATTTCTGAAAACTTATCCTTTTAAGTGTTCTCTAGGTTGTTACAAGTCCTGACTGCAAACAGATTGTGTGTATCCTTAGAATATATTAACTTGTTGCTCTTCCAGAAGTGAGCTATTAAAATTTTTCCTTGAGGTTGCTCTTGCTTTCTGCTTTACTGCAGCGTGGAACAGGTGCCATGAGATGAATTCTGTGACGCCTCCTACCTCACATTCAGGAATTCAGAAGAGATTTTGTGGAGAGCTTTAAGCTTATGATGGGGAGTGATGAGATCGCAAGAGGAGAGGAAAGATGAGATGAGCTGAACAGAAGAATTTGCCATTAGTTCATGCAGTGAAGGAAAGGCAGACGTGAGAAGGTGGAAGGAGGGTGTAGGACAGGCTGTACAGACACACTGAGTCAAGGAAAAGAGGAAGAGAAGACTGAGATTAGATAAGGAATCTGGGTGGGAGATGGAGTCAAAAACACTTGGAGAGGAAGGGGAAAAATCAATGATGTGTAGAGCCAGGGGAGAGAATCGGGACTGGTTTGGCAGGAAAACTGTGTGGGGAGGGATAGAGTGCCAATGCATTAATGTTTCAGTATGGATAAGGAGCATGTTTTTTGAAGGAAATTTCAGCATGGCCCTAACTAACATCACTGCTCATGAGTTCACATCACAGAGTGGTCTTGGAGAGCATAAGTTGGAATTTTTTGGATGAGGCTAAACCAGAAGATATGTCCTAGAAAAGCATCTGATGTTCTCCAGCAGCTACAGGATTACCAGTCAATGGGATCAGACTAGAATTAGTCCCAACTAGGCACCTGCACTTTTGCAGTGTGGATGCTGGGATTTCAGCACCAACTGTTTCAGTCTAGACATCTCTTTGATCGGTTTACTTGGGGCTGTTACAGGGAGTATGAAGCCTCCTTCTGTACTTTCATGGTTGTTTTTGTCTTGAAGAAATGTCTGTGTAAAAACATTGGTTATTTCATTACTTATTTTGCACTGCATTTCCTTAAGATCCATTCCCTTGAGGGGCTGTTTACTCTGTCTTTTTTGTTTTCTCTGGTGCATGTATTTGGCTTTGCTTTCATTAGGCAGGTCAGCACAAAGCCCAGCAGCAGTGCCTTCTGAAATCATGCCTGATGCCAGAGTGGATGAGGGAAACCACTGCAATAAGATTCCAAATATTTTGAGATTTTTAGTTCCTGTGTGCTGTTGTTCCTAGATTATTGTTTGTACTTTGAGAGCACAAAGGTCTTTGATCAGAACCAGGGAACCAGCAAATAAGTTCTGAGGAAACACATAGAAAAAAACACTTTTTATAGACCTGAAATAAACCCTCTGGCCTGCTATAAGAGGAGAGAGGGAAAAATCCCAACTGGCCCATATGTGAAACAGTAAATGGGTCCACCATGGCCCACATGGAAAAATAAATAAAACCTGCTGAATTGGATTCAGTTTAGGAATGTGGCTCCTTTATTTTGATCCTGGGGATTAGCTCCCAGTCTTACCATAGCAGGGAGTCTGATCTTGCTCTCACTGAGATCCAAAATCTAAATCCACATTAACACCATGGAAACAGGATCAAACCTTGCCATCTAAAGTAGAAGCAATCCGGGAGCTTAATCAGCGACTGCTGTGTGTAGTGTGCACACATTTGCTGAGTCTCTGGGGGAGAGTGGAGGGAGATGACCCACGTGCTGCTGGGAATCCCTGTCCTGAAACCAGCATTACAATAGAGACACAATATCTCACCTGTTTCTCAGTTTTTAAGGTGAGCCTTAATCTGAGCTCACACGTTAGAGTAGCGTTTCTGCATGTTCCAGATGATTTTGGGCTAATTTGTTTTCAGCTTTAGACAAAGGCCAGCAATTAACTTTCAAAGAAATACTGTGGGGGGAAAAAGGTAATTGAAAATTCTCAGTATGGATTTCAGGGTAGCAATTTCTCCAAATGTTTTCCTTAGAGTTCACTGCTTTTAGCAGTGTGGACCCTACTGATTTAATGGGAAATGTACAGCATAACCATTTTAAATGGGTTTACAGAGCCTTGTGTTTAAGAATATGAATTACATTCCGCTGAGAACCAAAGACCTTTGGAAAACACAGTTTTGGAGCCAGACCTGGACAACCAAAACTATTGTTTCAAAGCTGTCCCTAGGAGAAGGAGGAGTCCCTTATGGTCAGTTCTGTCCCATTTCTTCCAAACCCTCATCTCAATTCAGAAGTGCAAAAATCTCACATTAATTTTTTTCCTATGGTTTACTTCATCTCAAGGAAAGACTGCCCTAGGTCATAATTATCTCAGTCAGGTTACAAAAATCTCCTGCTGTCAGACTTCTTGACAGGTCTGTGGGCTGCAGAGCTCGCCTGCTGCTGTGGCGGTGAGCTTAGTCATCTCTAATGCAAATAAAACACTTTCTGGGAATATTGTCTCTGCCGCAGAGAAACACCAAATTTAGCACCCCTGTGAGACTTTTGGACCATATCAGAGAGTGCTTCGGTGAGGGTGGAATGTCTGTAGTACTGCTAAAGGAATGTGAGGCATCCTGGAAAGGGATCTGCAGGGTCTGCCGGGGCGAGCGGAGCGGGCGGTGGGGAGGTGCAGGAAGCACCGCAGGCTGACCCTGGGTGCTCTCCAGGGGAGCAGCCCTGCACATGTGTGCACATCTGCAAACCCGGGCTGGGTCCGGGCAGCACGGGCTGCCCTTGGTTCCGCCTCCGAGCAGCAGTTCGTGGACTCTGAGCTGGTCATAATCCCACCTTTATTCGAGGCTCTGTGCCGTGACTGATCGCTGGTTGTTATCAGGATGGGATTCAATTCCTGACCAAGTAAGGACAGCTGGGCCCCTCCAACCTGCTTTCTTTCAAATACTGTCGAGCACATGTGAATTCAGTAGTTATTTCCTTACTTTAAAGATATCCACACCCACTACCTCCTGGCTATCTTTAGCAATTCCTCTGATGAAAAACCAAGATGCAAAAAGATATTAAGTGGTTCAGTAGTTAATGTTTTTTCCAGGACTCCTTAGTTGTATTATTGTTTTACTGTAGTATTTTTCACTCTGGTGAAATACACAAGAATGAAATTAATGAAGCTCATATTTTATTACATCCAAAATAAATTGTTATATTTAAACGTCCTTCCTAGAAATTGACGATATAAAAACTGTAACATAAGAAGGTGTTTATTTCAGAAAAAATAATTGCAGTATTTGCTTGAAGTATTCTGAACATTTGGCAGGAAATCATACTTATGCTAAGGAGATGTAAACCAGAAGCTGATAATTTAGCATCTACTATAAAAGGGTCCAGTTTAAAGTGGAAAGAAACATTTTTTAACTATTTCTTAGTTAAAACTAAATTCAACTATTCTTCCTCTGAATATTTTTTGGGTAATTCTGGAGCCAGTGTATCACTGACCTTCAACACACAATACTTTCTGAATCTGCAAAAAGGAACTTCCTCTGTACCAGTGACTGAATGTGCAGTAGTTGCATCCCCAAGCAGAGCATCTTGTGCAGGGTGAAGCTGCAGAGGGCACAGGTGACAGGGCCTGCCTTACAGAAGATGTCCACTTGGGCCTTGATGTAAATGGGTGACAGCTCCTTGGATGCTGCTCTCTTCCTTTTGTGGCTATCCCTGTGGATACCCTTTTCTGAAGCCCTGCTTTTGTTGGCCTGAGGGTCTCTAGTCTGTTGATTTGACTGGTAACTCATTTTGCTCGGGCAAATCACAGATTTCCTACGTTTGAAATGAGAAGTAATAACTTTCTGCCTTTGTAAAATGCACTGAAGTAAGTGTGTTGCACATTTATGGATGAAGAGGCCTTTCAGGCAGCCAAAAGCTGTTTTGTATTGACATGTCCTGTTGGGGGCTGGTTTGGTTTATAGTTCATTTTAAATTGAGCCTCTTACTGGAAGAAATGATCTTATATGGTAAGTTAGATGCAGACACTGCTATAACATACACCTTATAGCTATTATATATTTTCTCTTAACTGGTCTGTAATTGGTTAAGGGTTAGTGTTAAGTAGATGATTTATTTCCTGCAAGTCCTGCCACTTATTAAAGTTGTGACCTGCAGCAGGAAATGAGGTGTGGGCAAAATGAGACTGAGCAGCTGCAGATTTTTCTAAGGGGGAAGGACTACTTAGCAGATTCCTTGTGTCAATTCAGTGATTAGAAAATAAAACTAGGACAACGGCGTGTAAATATGTTCCTAATACACTACTGACATTTCAGTTGTTATTGTTAATAGCAAATTATTTTCCAAGAGAAAGCAAGATTTACAAGTCCATTTGTAGATCTTAATAGTTGCATAACATAGCAAACAGACTCAGTACACTGTGCTTAATAAAATAATGTGTTATTTTTAATAGAAAAATTGTGAAAGCTGTGAAATATTTTCTTAGACACATTTGACGGTTTTCAGTATAATTATGAGATGTACAAATTCCCTGATGAAAGATAACTTCTAAAACAGTTGTTTAATTTTCCTAGGGGAAGAAACTGTGATTGCTGTACCACATGGGAGTCGCAGTGTGAGAATTACCCTGAAAGGACCCGCACACCTTGGTATGACTGAGCTGTTTTATGTATTTATACATAGGCAGAAGATAAAAACAGAACCTTGTATCTGAACTCATCCAAACTTTGGAAAATATGGGTAAGATCATGACCTCGATACCTTGATTCCTCTTCCCATCTTTAATATCCAGCCTGGAGATAGTCCTAGAGAACACTGGAAAGTCCACTTGGTAAAAGGAAATAGGATTCATTTCCAGTGGTGGTTTCCATTCCTTCCATTTAAACCAATATAAGGCATCTCAAATACAATGTACTCTTAAACAACATGAAAAAACAAACAAACAAAACTTCCAGAGGATTATGTGTGGAATCAACAACCCTTGCATAGCTCAGCACCAGATTTCTGTTGAAGCCTCTGGCAGGTGATCTAGGTAAATATGAATTAGGATGAACAACTACAGAGGTCCTGTTTCCTCGTAATTCTTTTAGTCATTATGTACCACCAATGAGAAACAGTTTGTTATTATGTAAGACAATTTTCCAGTATTTCCTTGTAAGGCTGATGACAATATTTAGGGCAATTTCTTTATCCATAGGTCTAGTTTATTGAATAGAGAATTGATGGTTTCAATGGTAAGTGGTGCTGCCATACCAAACAATAAAATAAACTATTCATTTAACTTTGAATTTTTTTTATTTGTAGAAGGGGCAGATGTAGTCTGGATCACAGAAATAAAAAGAACTTCAGCTCTGAGATATGTAAACAGAAATAAAAAATGCATTTTATTTGAAAATTGCTCATCAGTTTGCTTGCTTTCAAAAATATATTGTCACATTCTTTCAAAGAAAAAAACTGAAATAAAACTCCCTCTTCAGAACAGCTCCAGAGTGACAATAACTTGTAGATATACTGCCTATATTAAAAAAGTACAAAGCTGAACTTATATTGAAATAAATAATATTCCTTTAAAACTGTTGCTGGGGATGTGTGAAGGAGTGATCCTGACCAGTTCAGGTCAGGACTCTTGGACTTTCTTAAGTAGTTCTGCAGAAGGAAGTTGTTGTTTCAGCTTTGTATGAGGAAAAAGTACTAGATTGAGTGGTTCTTTGGGGGATTTCTGGAAAGCTCCTGAGGAATGCAGCAGCAACTCAGTAACTGAGCACAGAGTGCTCCTGGCTTCCTACCCAGGGTGGTTCCGTAAAGAAGCTGTGGCTTGGCATTACCTCTGTTGGTTCTCTCTCTAGCTGGATGAGAATTGTGAAATGTTCCTTTAACCACTTCCACCAGCACATCTGTTTGCAAATCTGTGAGGATTTAGACTTTTTTTACCTAAAATTAAAATTGCAGAGGTGAAAAACAACCGGGAGCTGTTGTGCAGAGAGAGGTAACAATGGCTTCTGGCTTCACAGCCACGTTTCTAAGAGCTGATGCTCCAGAGATGCTTCTCCACCTTCCCACTGCACATGTTCATGAGTGTTTGTCACTTATCAGAAGATACCAAATGATCCTTTGCCTGAGACTTCATCAACTTCAATGTGGATGTGCTGGTACAATTAAAGCCAGAATTTTAAAAATAATCACCTATTATTACAGGTTCCATTTGTTAGAGATGTTTTTCCTGACTTCCAAGGGGTTGAATTTAACAGGTGAAGCAGGGACTACTTTTTGTTAAAATTTTATGCCTCCTGTTGCCAGTATATATTTGTCCTTCAAGTAGAGTCAGCAGCAATAGCAAAAGCTTGAAGAGCACTATGGAGTGTCTGGCACTATTCCCTTTATCTTGTGTTCAGTGGTGCTTTATCCTGGGTTTATGATCTGGTCTTGTTCCAGGAAAGCACAGCTGCTGGACTAATCAAAAATGGAAATGTGGTTGGAGATGCAGCACACAACAGATTTGAAACAAATGCTCTGAGCATTGTTTTGCAACCAAGAGTCAGTGTTTTAGTAAGGACTGGATTATTTTGTAGCTGGGTAGAATAAGTACTTTGTGTCTCTGGGCACTTTAGGACAGGCAACATATTCATCAGAGAGCCAGGATTATACTTTGAATTTTTAACAAATATGGCCCCCCTGTACTTCTGCCTACTTGGGTTTGGTGAAAGATTTGGTGGAAAATAACCAAGTAATTTGCACAAAAATGGGCCTGAATAAAATGTTTCATTGTGTTGGGTTTGTTTGTGATTTGGACTGTATTATGGCTTTTCTAGTAGTTGTTTCAAGAGCATTAGAATCAAAAGAAAGACAGAAAGTTCCCTGAAATTAATCCTCCAGCAGAAGAAACAGGAAAACCAGAAGCTAATATTTTTACAAGTGGCTAATGCTAGATAACTGAGTTCGTGAACTTAGGGAGGTTAAACATTACTGAAAGGAACTGAAATGTTTTTCTTTTTGTCAATTTTTTTCTCAGTTCACAGCGATTTGCATCAGGTGACAGCATTTAGCTGTGGGCTTGTGCACTGCTCTCTCTGACAGACGCTCAGAGGAGCACAGTGTTGCTCACTGTGCGCATTTTGAGAAGAATATTTTGTACTGTGCTACCTACAAATGAATCACAGAAAAGAAACAGCTTTAAAGCAGCACCATGCTTGCTCTTTGTTGCACTGGGAGCAGGAGCTGTTTCCCTGGGAACTTTTCCATGCATCTGTCTACACTGGGAGGTACCTGCAGTGGATTTCTTGTGCCCCACTTGTGCTCCTCCCTGCCACGAAGAAAATGGGAGGCTTCAGCCTTGGGGCTTCTGCCCGCAGCTGGGCAAGGCATCTGCCCTTTTTGCCAAGGGAGAGAAAGTAACAAAACACAGACAGTTAAAGGTCTTTGGCACCAGTGATTGTCCTGATAGGCACAGAAACATGTGAGCCCTCAAGAGAATTCCCTGTCCATGGGAGCCTTCACATCTGGAGTCTCAAGGAATTGATGGGGAAGCTTACTCCTGAAACCAAACTTCCCATGTCTTTAGAATAACAGGACTCTGCAGAACAAATAAATATTTGGTGAATTCTTTTCTTAACCTTGCCATGAAATCAGTTGATCAAACCTTTGTTCTCAGTTACTTCTCTGCAATCAGTAAATGGACAGTCTGAGGGAGGAATTGCTCCCCAATAAGCCTCATTCTGTTATGTATGTCTTAAATACACCAAATGCTTGGTGTTACTCTGTTTTAGAAGCCTGTGATGACAAGCACTAGATACTACTGAGCAGGAATGTAGTGCATCAGAGGTTATCCATTGTACTGTGGAACAGCTCCTCATCTCCCTGTGTGACACAGAAAAAAATCTGAGCAGCTGCTCTGGGCTTCAGTGGTGTGACCTCCAGAGATACAGGTCATGGCTCCATAGCTGGACCTTGCAAATAAGCATGTGGTTTGCATCCACATCCAGTGTAGCTCGAATGTGAATGCATGTCAGCTCTCAGGGAGTTACTGTCTTGTTAGTTGCTGAAAAATATCCTTGGTTTCTGCTTAGAAAAAACATAAAAATTATTTTTTATTTAGAAAATCAGTAAAAAGACTGTTCAGAAATGCAGCTGAGGTCACCAAATAAATATTTTCATCATCTTTTTGCATCTGCTGGATGCCTTGCCTTGTAATCTTAAATGCTAGTTTCAATGGGGTTCTGTACTCCTGAGGATCTGACTGAATTTATTTAGAATTGGAAGCACTTGAGATTTGTTTTTACAATTATTTTTAAAAATGAGACAATAACAGGCACCATGCATTATTACTTACTTTTAAGCAGTCTTTGTGATCAAGCAGTAAGTTTGTGATTTAGGAAGTAAGTTTGGGATCAAGGCTTGCAGAATCTTAATCCGAGAGTTCTGAGTTACATTTGTTTTCAAGGGTTATTTTGTAATCCAATCAGGAAAGGACACTTCCATAAAAGTGACAAACAGAAATACGTAGTAATCATCTAAATACTTGTTTTTTCTGGAATTAGTTTATATCTATTTTTTCCTAATGGAAATGTGTTGGACAGTGGGGCACATTGATTCACAGAGATTTATGTTTTCTCTTTGACAAAGTACATTTTATTCACCACTAGATTCATACCCTGTGATTAACATAAAGTCATTTCCTAGAAACAAATCCTTCCTGAAACTTCCTTCCAGCCATGTATGTGATCTTTGTTATACCTATGAGCACAGTGGAACCTAATGCTTAGAAGCTTGGGATAATGGTGCTATGTTTTCAAGGAATTTAATTAATTCTATAATTTCTTTTTTCTCTTTGTTGGGGGTGCTCCAGAATGCATGTTTGTTTAAAAAAATTTGAAGGAAGAAAACAGTTAATGATGGATTGCAGCATTCAGAGTGTATTTTCAGTGCAGGTAAAACCAGATGCATTTAACCTAAATGGTCTAGCCTGGCTTAGGTAACTTTGTTTAAAGTACCAAAAAAGGCAAGGTAGTGGGAGAAAGAGGGTATTTATAGCTCATCAAAAGATTCCTTTTAGCTTGCCCTGAGCTCATCTGAGATTCATGCTTTTCTCATGCAGTGCTCTGGTAGATTGTAACCAGACCAGTGTGTTTCAAGTCATGCATCTTGCTGTGCCTCTATGCTGCATTACACAGAGCCCAAAATTCTGCCTTCCTTATGAATACCTTCCTTTAGCTTTGTCCTCTTAGAGTTCAGTCAGTTTGCTGGGAGTGATTTAATCTTAAAATGCTTCATCTGTCTTCTGGAGGTTGTGGGCTGCTGGTTTAATCTGTTTCCAAGGAGCAGAGAACAATTCAGAAAGGGTTTTCATCACCACCTGTTCTGGGAAGGGGCCGTCCCTCCCCCACCTCCTGGCCCTGCTTTTTCCTCACATGGGAAATACTCAAAGCTGAGTTAATGATCTTGGTGCAGTGATACAGGTACTGAGGTGAGAGTCAGGTGGGTTTGGCACCATTCAGGCTTCTCTGGAGACTGATTGCTCAGATTGCTTGGCTTTTGAGTTGCATGGAAGTATGAGGTATTTTTCTCTATATTGAATCTATCAGTTTTGAGTTTCTTTCAGCTTTTCCTGCTCAAGCTATTGCTTGCATCAAGTGTTACAGAGCACTTGGTGTAGGAAAAACTGTCTCAGGAGTGCTTCTGGTATGAAGGAGTAGTGTGTTCAGACAGATATTCTTGTGTTGACTTGTCTTGCAATTATCTATCAGCCTATAATCTGAAGCAGTTAGTATTCTCACAGATTGTCTGGGTGTGTTTTTACTGCACAAATGCAGCTGGTTCTTGCAAGGCAAAGTTGTAAACATTACTTTGTGACTTTCTTGAAAACAAAACCTGTTTAAGTTTACTAATTGCATGTTTCTTCTTTAGTTATAGAGTCAAAAACACTACAAGGAGAAAAGGGAGAACACAGTTTCAATGCTCCTGGAACATTTGTCATTGAAAATACAACTGTTGAATTTCAGAAGAGTACAGACAGGGAAACCATAAAGATCCAGGGGCCTCTTGGAGCAGATTTCATTATCAAGGTGGGCTGTGTGGATGTACAAACCTACTAAGTTATTGCAAGTACCTTCAACACAGTGGTGGCTGTCCATCAGCTTGTAACAATACAACAAAATCTTTCAGCTAGCAAGTAAGAAATCCTAATTACAGTCCAGAGATCATTTATGCTAAGAAAATCCAAACAAATTAAAATGTTACATGATTAATGTCTTTCCTGTGGTGGAAAGTACCAGAGGATCTTTAATGGTAAAACCGGCCAGGATTTTTGTTTTAAATACTGCTGGAGGAATTGCAGTGTGACCCTGGTGCAGTGGATTGAGCTAATCCAATTGCAGACTGCCACCTACTGAACCTGAGCACTGCTTCCAGCAGCACCCTATGATCTCCCTCAGACATTGCTAATCCAGTCACAGACCATTTCTAAATTCTTTTAAATTTCTTTTCTGTCCAGAACACATACCTCTGGCTTGCATCACACATCACGATATTTATGAGTAGAAACATATCAATATTTGACTGCCAAAAGAAGGCACTCATACATTTTGCCATTAGAAGTGACAGAAGTTTCAATATTATCAGACCACATGGCTTTACCTGTCACATTGTAGAAACAGAATTTCTGTTGTTTTCCTTTTGCATCTCCAGTATCATGTGCAGCTGGACTTGCCTGACTATGAATCAGTTATAGACTTCTTTCTGCAGCAAATTTTAAAATTTTTGCTAACAAAGAGATAAACCAAAAGGATACAGTTAAGAACTTTGCTATTTGAGGATAGATAATCAAATGGTCACAATAATGCCTGGAATAATTTGAAAAACAAAGCAACATTCAAATGTTTGACTATTGGGAACTTAAATTTGATGGCTACTCTAGACTTTCTAGAGGTTTTATGTCTGTTATCATCTTACACTGCATTGCTACTAAGTATGAACTCTGTTTTGAAATGGCTTGAGCAGTTGAGTACAGTGTACACGTGTGCTGTAATGGAAATTTCTTCAGACCAGGTACTCTGGATCAAAAGAGAGTGTGGTTCAGTTCTTCTTCTATCAACCCATCAGTCATCAGTGGAGACAAACTGAGTTCTTCCCCTGCACAGTGACGTGTGGAGGAGGTAAGCAACGTCAATTCTTCAGGAGTGATAACAGCTCAAGACTAAAACAAGCTGATTTGCAACCTTTATTCTGCATTTTTAGTGATTAGGTGTTTGTGTTTCTCTGCACACTGGTAATTCCTCAGGGAAATAAATGACAGAGTAGCAGCTAAGCAGGTTGTTTAAGCTGATATCAGCATAGGGATTTGTACATGTTGTCACTGGAAGTCATGTTTTTCCATAATGGATGTTCATTTGAGTAATAACATTGACTAAGAAATAAAAATACAACATTCAAAACAGAAAATTGCAACTCATAGTGGATATTTGGGGAAAGTAAGTGAAGGAATATCATGAGATTTTAAAATAAGAATAGTTAAGAGATGAAGAAGTATTTCTGGCCTCAGTAGTATATGTGAGGGAGAGTTTTAGAACATTTAGTTGAGAAATTAGTTTTACAGAAATCAGAAGAAGTGAATAGAATTTAAAGAACATCTGCTATCAGTACTTTTGGCTCTCTGATCTTAGACATTTAGTCCTGATGGTGGCTAGAGCAGCACATGTGGTACTGTAGCATCTACCCCTGCTTTGAGCACTGCAGCTTAGATGAAGGGTAGCTCCACTCTGCTACAGCCCATCCAGCTGCTTGTCATGTCTGGTTCTGCAGAAAAAGTGTGAGCTCATGGTAGGAGGAGCGTTTGACACTGCAGAGAGCAGTTTCCCTTCAGCTAGCATTTCCCAGGTCACCTGGAAAACAGACCAGGATGCTGGTGATACCGATGGAGGGATTTTCTGGAGAGTGCAAATATGGTTTAAATAGCTACTTGGGACATGAATAAAGAGAGTGAGAGATGTTTAAAGTGCAAGCAGAGTCTGGGGATCTTTTGAAGGACCATCCGTTTTGGCACTTGCACCTCCCTGTAATCTGAAATGCAGACAATATATGTGTATGATATGCAGTCCCACAGGAAACTACTGTATCTTATGAGATACTTGGCCTCATGAAGTGTGATTCTTGCTGGAGCTGTGAGGGGCAATGCATATCCTCTGATGATTCCATCACACTGCGTTTATAATGTTTTTCCTCAACTTGTCTGACAAGGGAAGAAGTATAAAGCATCACAGTTACTTCTGAGGACTGCATGTAAACACTGCATAGCTCAAGGGGCATATTTACCTTCAAAGGTGTTGGCTCAAATCCAGCCTTATTCAGACTGCTGTTATGGTTTGAAAATTATAGCTACATGTCAATCTCTTTGAAATCATCCAGGGTGTTCAAAGCCCTACTTTGTGGCTGCTTGCCTATAATGTAAAACTGGTACTTTACCTTGGCAGTCCCCAGGGAGGACAGGAATTGAAGAAGCATGAAAACTGAGCTGCTCAGTCATGACAGTAGTAGTGTTAAGAGCAGCATATTACTGAGCATGCAGGGAAGTCGTATTGCAGCTGCCTGGCTTTAATCTCTTATCTTAAAATGGATTTAGTGTCCAGATTGTCTGTTTGGCATCTGATACTGGCAGTAAAAGAAGAAGTTCCTCACAACAGAGATTTGGAATTAGTGCATTGCCATTCCTCACTTGGATGCTGCTTCTGTCTTTAATTCTGTAATCTCCATGTGTTGGAAGGGGCATCTCAGAAAGCACAGCCAAGCCTGAATGAGCAAGAGTGTTTAAAAATTGTTTCTCTTGTTTGCAAGTGACATTTTTCCTGGGTCCTTTCAGCATTTACAAGAACTGAAAAACAGATGCTGTGAGCACTGGAACTGCTTAGTTCTTTATGGTTATCACTCTCATGCATGATGACACTTTGGATCAGCCAAGAGACACACAACTGAAACCACTGATAGATGATACTTAGCATTTTCAGTAGGCACTGGGACTTGTGCTGTTAGTTTGTTGACTCAGTTTGATTTTAATTCTTGTGGTCTAATACTTTTTTTATTTGCACATACCAGAATATCCTCCTCCTCTCCTCAGTTTAAGTCCAAGTAAGCTTATTTGAATGAGTCTTTTTTTTCTTAGCCAAAAAATAGCCTAGCGGTTTAGAAAACCCAGATCCCTTCTTGCAACCAGTATCCACACATATTTTATTATTTGTTTTTCACCGAGTAGTTATTTCAAGACTTCTTTTGTTGGCTCTTCAACTCAGAATGTTCTTGAACCTATTTTTTGGTTTTCTTCAGTTCCTTAGCAATGTTTTTGGATCTCATCTTCAATTCCTCTGGCTTTCTGTCTCAAGTATTTATTTCTTTTATCATGAATGGCTGTGTAATATAGCTCTCCAACATACTGGCAACCTCTCCTTGGAGGAGGGCAGTTGTAAATTGTGGAACCCATACTAGAAACATATGGCTTCCTAGTTTTGCCTTGTGACAGGTGAGCTGGTGCTGTACAAGTATTCCTGCATCACAAGGAACTATGTGTACCTTTGCTCTTAGGATATTAGTAAAGAGCTGGAAGCTCATCTAGTGTTACGACAAGTTAATATAATTGCTATGCTGAATTGCCTTAAACGAAGGTCTGGTTGTGCATTTCCTGCTCAGTGTTTCCTTGTTTAAAAGCAAACCAAAAAAGAGTAAGACATAAAATTAATTCCATGGGGAGAAGGCTGTTTTAATTTCTCTCCATTGCAAAAATTAATTTTGCTCCTGCACTAGGTTATCAGCTCAACTCAGCTGAATGTGTGGACATTCGTCTGAAGCGTGTTGTTCCTGACCACTACTGTCATTATCATCCAGAAAACAAGAAACCAAAGCCCAAGCTGAAAGAATGCAACATGGATCCCTGCCCTTCCAGGTCTGTATGGCAAATAAACTTGTGTATGGCACAGGCAGTCAGTAAGGAAGGAGGAATTGTATTTACTTAATTTCAATTCTTTTTGTCTTTAAGTCGACTTAATCTTGGTTGGTTATTGCATGTGCTAAAGGCTGACACCTCTGCCAATAGACTCGTGGCACTTCTTCAGTGTTGCAGAAAAGAATAATAATTCAAAACAGAGATATTGTAAATAGCTGATTGTTCAAGGGCTAATTCTGCTTTTTCTGTTGCTGAGTAGTACAGCACTAGTATGAGAATCTCGTGAGGTTGTGTGAGGAGGACAGAGGGTTTGCCTAATTTTGGATTTATTGATGCTGCTGTTCAGAACATCTCAACAGTCAGAAAAAAACTCCAGTCAGTGCAAGTTTTGCATATGATTTAACTTGGTTTATTCATTTGCCTACCATAAAATTTTGATTCTTCATTGGTACTGTAGTGTTGACAATTTAATAACTAAAGCTTGGGTCTATTTGTTTGGGTTTTTTAAAACTAGGCATTAAAAAAAATAATAATTCAAAGTAAATATCCTTGTGGTACAAATGCCACAGGATATTAGTGCCAAATTGTAAAGGCTATAGTGCACATAAATTGTATTGACTTGCACTACAGTATTTCAAACTAACTTTTGGATTGTCTGGTGAGGTTTCCTGGCTGTGCTAAAGAATCTTAAAATAACATCAGAGTATCAAGTCCCAGAACCTCACATTAATATGCCAGCTGGCTGAGCTAGAGTTATATGCAAGAAAAGGAAACACTCTCAATGGATTTCATTTCCTATAGCTAAACTGTCCATTTCCTTTCATTCCTGTTGAACATAATCGTTGATAGTGACCTCTAACAGTTATAGATGTGCAGACTTTCAAGAGTTTTTCCTGGAGAGTTGATCACTGTATGAAGCAAAAATACTTCAATAATGCTTGATAGCAATGAGTGCCAAATGTTCCAAAGCTGCAATGGGAAAATTAGGGGAGAGAAAGGGTGTAATTATATTTTACCTTGTAAATTTAGTTTATACAGCCGGGAAAAGGAAAGTACTACTGCATATAATCCCATATTTCCTGGCATTGGAAGGCTTTATGCCTGCTCTATGCCATGCAGTTCAAATAAACAGCTCTAGAAGGGTCCTAAGCAGCATTCAGGACAAATCTAGGATGAATCCTGTGATGCATTTATTTCACTGACACTCGTGTCCCTCAGCAGTCTTTGTTACAGACAGAAATATGTGAATATTTTTGTGTTAATGAAGTAACACAGACCTAAAGGGTCACTGATAATAAATTTCTCTGCTGGAGGCTTGCTCATTTGATATTTTATGGTGGTATGAAATAGAGAAGCTATATGGTGAATAGTTCTTTATCCATGCAGAAAAGGTAAGATTTTACAAGTCATAAGGTTTGCTGTAAGGCTCATGTGTAATGAAGTAAGATTCCTGCATTTCACATTGGGAATTGCTTACTTCAAGCATGATCACATAAAAGAATGTACTTGATGTACGGTCCTGGGTATGAGAAATAATGATGCAATATTTATTTTTTTTGACAGTGATGGATTTAAAGAAATCATGCCCTATGATCACTTCCAGCCACTTCCTCGGTATGTATAATCAGGATAGCATATGTGTCAGCTTTAGCACATTTCCACTGCAAATATACTGTTTTAGTTCTAAGATAATGGAACATATTTTGATTTTTTTTTCTGCACAGGAGGGTAAGTTTACAACAGTCCTGTAAACATCTCTGAAGCTTGTGATTTATTTTAGTGTGCTCTGGATGATTAGCTTAACAGTTAGAGGTTAATATGTTCTTCTTGAAAATACCAATGTGAAGTCTTTAAAATAAACAATTGTCCCCCTCAGCCTTCTCTGGCTGTAGTGCTGAGAAGACCATCATCTTTAAACTGCTTGTATGAATTCTTGTCTTGAAAGGTTTTTCTTTTGACAGTATATGAGATTTTATAGAACAGATCTTGCTATGTACAGGATTCTGGAAATTCTTTTTCTCTTGAGAGGTCTGATCCTTCTCCTCTTTAGATCTACACTCCATTTATTGACATCAAAGATGATATGTCACTTTCAAGATACCAAGTTGTTGGAATATCTGTTTCCTTAAATTAGGTCATCACCTTAAATTGGGTCATCAGAGAACAGTTTGTTCCTTTCTTTACTTTTTTTTTTTTTTTTTCTTTTTAACGCCTGAATCAATTGCAAGGATTTAAAACTTCTCAGGAGCCCTTAGATGTTTTATAAAGAATGTTAGGATTGAAAAGAATTGAGTCACATTTGCTTTTATTGTAAAGAATTACAGTTGATGAGTTGGTTGCATATTTATCTGAGTTGGACCTCTGCTTTATTATGTCATGTAATGAATAATGTGTATTTTTCTAAAGAAGTAAAGATATGAAGTAATAAGAATGAAATCATAGACTTGCCCAGCTTAGTGGAGCTACTGATTATAGCTGATATAAATGTCATAGTTTATTTCTGTAGCAATTTGTCCTTGTGGATCTGCTGTCCTGCGATGTACTTTGGCTTTCATACATAGATGGGGATTTTTTTCCTCTACAGCTTTATCCCGTGGAGTTCACTAATTATATTCTGGGTCTCTCCCTTTCCATTTCTTCTGCCAATGCCTTTGTACTTCAGATCTCGCCTGGAACTCAGCTTAATGTATTTACAGGAGTATTTCATCTTCTGAACCACTTAGGGCTTGGAGACCACTTGGAAGAGAAATTTAATCCCCCTTTCTGTGCTTTACTGTGCTCAGCACGTTTTCATGACACTGTGGTGAGATAGATTATGTCTGTGATAAAGCTGTGGGCAGGCTCTCTTATTTCAAACACGAAGAACTACAGACAGAGGCCCACCTCATTTCAGCACCTCGGTGTGCTCTGTCAGAAAGTATTGTGGTCTTCCTGGGTGATGCTTCAGAGTAAGGACTGTAAAATAGCAGGCGGCCAAGCAGGGCTCAGGGTTGGTGCCAGCAGGAAGGAGAGAGGAAATGGGCTGAGTTGTACTGGGAGGGCTCGTAAGGAAACACCACAAAGATGTAGAAACATCTCCTGTAGGAATTGCTGAAAGAAAACAGCAGCTGAAAGCTTGTTTACCTGCACTGGGAGATGATTCTAGTCCAGTGTGGATGCAAGTCTTGGTGCAGTGCAGCAGGATTTATCAGTGCTGTTGCTTGGCAAGGAACTGGAACACATTACCCTGTGCTGGCTCTGCTTTCTTTTCTTTTCTTTCCTTACCTGTTCCTTGCGTGCTGACCCAGGACTGTTCTTGCAAAGCAGGCGGAAAACCAAAGCTGGGTCCTCACTGGAGCAAAGCTGTACAGGCTCCTTCCCCTCGAGCAGCAGTCCTACATCACACCTCCTCCATAACACGAGGGCCATGTGGAGGCTGCCTTGCACTCCTGTGGTGTTTACCACTGCTTTCCCATTCACAAGAGGAAGTTGTGGGAAAGTCGTGGTGTGCACCACAAGATCTTGAAAGAGTTCTCCTGTGGCTCGAGTTGTAAATGCCCCACTGAAATATTTTTACAGATGGAGAATTCTTTTGAAATAAATAGAAAAATTTCCCAGGATGAAAATTTTCTTTTAAAGCTTTTGGAATGCCTCCATTTATTTCAGACTTGTTGGACTGTTGAGGATCCCTTGACAGCTGTGGGTTCTGGAAAGTATCTCCTTGACTGCTTGCCCAAGACCCCCCTTTTCCCCAGTAGCCATGGACCTCACTCCATCTTGAAAATGCTTGTGGGAGTATGGGATCTGGAGTGTGTTTGAAACTGATGAGATAAAGAAAAACAACTATAAAACTTCATGCTATAAACACGTACAAGCCTTATATTACATACAGCACAGTGAGCCTTACATATAAATAAATCCATGAGCTGCTAATTCATTAAATAGTTAATTACTCTTTATTTCCTGATTTTTAAAAAGAAGATTAGTTAACACTGGCCATTCATTTAAGTCAAAGAAGAGTGTAACTCTTGCTCTTCAAGTGTGTTTTGTTATTGTGATATCATATCAGTATCTCAGCATACAGCTTTATTCAGAATTCTTTTGAGTGTATATTCCATGGTTAATGTCCCATGGCTTGCTCTGTGTTTCATACTCATTCTTCTGTTGAGCCTAAACATGATTAATATGTTTTGGTAGGCAGCTTAATGAATTGCTTAAAATAGAAATTGTCCTTGATTTACCTGCTGCATCATAAAAAGTAGATTGTTTAAATTTACCTTTGATTTATAGGCCTTTGCTTCCTTGAGTCTGATAATATGACTTCCTTTATGATAGCCAAGTTGATTACTCTTGATTAATTTTGGTGGGATATTGTAGTACTTGTTGAGCCCATTGTTCAGAACAGATATAATTATTTTCATGGTCCTTTCTGAGCCTCTGCAGTAATAGAGATAAGGTATAACTGACAAGACACTGGTGAACCTTAAGATGTACTGCAGGACTCAATCATTTCCAAGGGCTCAGCTTTGATTGAGGAGGGTGATGGGAAACAAGCAAGAGATAGGAGGTAAAGGGTGAGGAGATATTTTGTGGGGGTCATTGGAGCCTACAGACAACTGCTTTGACAGAAGCTTATTATCTCTAAATGTGACAGGAGCTGGACATTATTGAAGTTAGGCTTTTTTGAGAGGTGATTGCTTGAATGTGCATTCATGCTAAGAGGTGAAGGAAACTGAGTTTGTAGCCTGAAAAACTCTGTGTCATTCTCACTTCAGATGGTGAAACCTTTTCCATCTTTATTGTAGTTAGGTCCAAGATAGTCAATAGATGTCCATTCTGAAGGTATTTCTTCCCAGCAGATTGTTTATTATCTCTCTGTGGGAAGCTACTACCCCAGAGCTCTGCTGATACACTGGCTTTTCTTAATTCGAAATTTTCCTTAATCTGTGCATTGCCCTGCTGCAGGAGCAATCAGCTGAGTTAGCCAAAGCAGCTGAGATGGATGAGCAGCTGCCTTTTGCTTGAAGCAAGCTGGAAAGTGTGAATACCAAGTTGTTCAATGGCATTTTAATGAGGGTGGAAAACTCTTGCAGCACTGCAGTCATGACCAGCCAAATGGTACCTGCCACAATTTCATTTCATCACAGGCCATATGGCTGAAGGCAATTTGGTATGAAATGGCTGGGTTGACCCAAAGTATTAGAAATCCCATAAAAATTCCTTCAGGAACTGATTTTTAAGGGTAGTTTGAATGATGTGAGCAGTGATGAGCCTGTAAGGAGTAACACCCTCAATTAGGGCAGCCAGATTTGTCTCTGTCTTTCAGATTTCATAGACTTAAATACAGGGGCTTCTTGGTCTCTGACAATGGAAATAACTGTCTATGTGATCATGTAAATTAATTGTCAAAAATATTCAATGTAGATGATTTAGACTATTTGAAAGTAAATTCAAAATGTGAAGGTAATCAAACTCAGTATAGTCACAGTTTCTAACTTATGTATGAGAATAGGAGTTTCAGTTATATTTTGAAATATACTCACATTTGCAGTTCTACTTCTGATTTTGGACATGAATTTAAGCCTTGAATAATGCAAGGTAGGTCTACGAGTCTAATGTATTTGTATGTGGTAAGAATCCAGCAACCAAACTACCAGTGAGCTTTAATTGACACTAAAGGTTGGACTCAATATTTTGAATTTTTAATAGAGGCTAGTGAAATAAGAAAGAGTCTAATGAGGTTTTTTTTCCAGGTGGGAACATAACCCATGGACTGCATGTTCAGTTTCCTGTGGAGGAGGTATTCAGAGGAGAAGTTTTGTGTGTGTAGAGGAGACCATTCATGGAGAGATACTGCAAGTGGAGGAATGGAAATGCATGTATGCCCCAAAGCCCAAAGTCATTCAGACCTGCAATCTGTTTGATTGTCCCAAATGGGTGGCCATGGAGTGGTCTCAAGTAAGTTGAGGAGTAATTTGGGCCTTCAGTCTTGTTTCCTAAACAAAGCTTATGGTCTTGTCTTATCATGTATTTTTTAGCACGGGACTATTAGAAAAATATAGCCCTGAAAGATAATCAATAGTACTGGGAAAAGTTTGCTCTAAGCAGTTCTGCCTGATTATCAAAACATTAATGTGTCTGTGTGGGGAAAAATGTATGAAAAATTCCTTGTGCCAGTTGATTTTCTGTTTTGCATGGAGGAGAAGTTGGAGCCAGAGTTTAGGCCCCTTTGCAGTCAGGTCATTTATGTCTCAGTTCTTGATAAATGTAGTATTTCACTGGCTGTAATAGTTAAAGGCATGTCTGTCTCAAGGGCTGGCAAGTCTGCAAGGGTGATTTTCCAGCATTCTTACCTTTTGTTACAGTAACAATAACATAAGCCAGCTTCTCCTGGCTGTAGTTATCTGACACAGTCAGGTCAGCACTCCTGTGATTCCTTCGTTCATCCACATGACATCAGTGACACAAGAGTGCAGAAAATGCAGCCTTAACTGAAAATCACCACTGTGAGAGAGTGCATTCTCAGTGCACAGCCACTGCTGTTTCAGCCTGCTGCCAATCAGATAAGCTTCACAGAACCCCAAGAAACCACTTGCACTCCCAAAACTCAGGCATTTTTTCGAGCGCCAACCTTTTCCCAATTCACCTAGCGATGCAGGGACGAGCTCGTAGGTCTCTGAGGGGAAACTTTAGCGAGCAGCTCCTTGTTGCTGGTCCCTGGGCAGTGCTGGATAGCCGAGGCAGGGTGAGCTGGCTGTGCTGTGTGTCCCGCAGTGCACCGTGACCTGCGGCCGGGGGCTGCGCTACCGCGTCGTGCTCTGCATCGACCACCGCGGGCAGCACGTCGGGGGCTGCAACCCACAGCTCAAACTGCACATAAAGGAGGAGTGCGTCGTGCCAGTGCCGTGTTACAAGCCAAAAGGTAACTGGAATTTTGTCTGGGTCTGTTATTGTTTTACATTTTTTTGTTCAGAGAATTAAAAGCCCCTGGTAACCTTTTTCAGAAGTGCCAGAAGCTGGAATTTACTAGGACATTTTTCAGTTTTGGCAGGAACAAGCGCTTTAATTATTGGTGCTAGGAAAAGTGCCCTGCTGATAGTTTTTGCTGATAATGTGGCCAGACTGTCGTGAGGTGAACGTGCCAACTAAATCTACATAGTCTGGTCAAATTGGGAATAGCAGAATTAATGAGCTCAACACAGGGAGGAGGAGCTGTTCAATAATACTTGAAATGGGAATGAAACTCCATATGTATGACCTGAGATCTTCTTGTTTGCTTTCATTAAATGTGTCTGCATTCTCATTGTGAATAAGCAGCTCATTAAGTTATACTCAAACTACTTTCCTTTTTCCTTCTCCATTTCTGCTGTTTAAAACAAAGAATGGAGCTCAACCAGCATGATGAAGTTTTATAGTAAATTTTGTTTTATTATCCCGTATATCTACCAAAGCATTAGATCAAAGAGCAATATGAAATTCTGAGGTGACTAATGCTAACATGTACACATTGCCTCGATTTTAGAGAAATTACTGAATGTTTTGGGTTTTTCTCCTCTATCAGAAAAAAGTCCTGTGGAAGCAAAATTGCCATGGTTTAAACAGGCCCATGAAATGGAAGAGACCATAACAGTCTCAGAAGAGCCAACGTAAGTACCCTGCCTTTTACAGTGCAGAAATTTTCCAGTGGGTTTTGCACATCTCTGGAATGATTGTTGCTATGCAGTTTGCTTTGACAGTCAGCTCTCCATGGGAGATGAGTCCGTGGTGAGCTGTTCCTCATTTTACATTTCAATAACTTTGCTTCTGGAGCTCCTGTTCTGGATGACACAGAGCTACACTATTACAGTGCCCCTATATCATTCAGGAATTCAAAGGGGTCTTGATTTAGCCTAATTAAGCCCTAATCAATGCATGTGGAGATGTTTCAGCAGAAATAAATTAAATAACTTTAGTTTTATCCCGGTCATAGCTGTTACCTCAAGAATGTAGTGGTGGTATTAAAAGTTAGGAGGTACTTTGTAGGGTTGCCAGGATTTCCTTGGGGGGTGAGACCAATGCATAAAGTGAGAAAAACCTGCTGATCTCTGTGCTTAGCTGCATCTATGGGTGTAAGCTGGGCTATATTAAATGTGTATATGTGTGAAATAACATCTGGATTTTGTGAGTCCTCTTAAAAACTGATGAGGTTAAGCCTTGCAAGTCCTGGGGATGAAAGCATGACTTGAATCCAGCTACACTTGTTCCTGACCCTTGTATATTAGGGCATCCACACAATTCCTTATATCCCCTATGTACATTTCATACACACACACACATATTTATACATGTTATATATTCAATATATAGGTATTAAAATATTTAAATTTTTTAAAAGTATTAACTTTGTATATGATGAGATTCTGAACAGTGTTTTTAATTGTGCTTTGCAGAATTCTGCACTCTTTTGTAGTAATGTCAGTTTGAAATAATGAAGATGAGCTTCATGAAGTTACTTTGGATTTATATTGCTCTGATAGTGGAGTGTACCTTATGCTTATTTTTCTTCTTCCATCAAGCTATTCCTGATTTTTGGCACACAGGCAGCAACAGGTGTGACCATGAGTAATAAAATCTTTACACCTGCAATGACTCACAGAAGAAACCTCTTGCCAAACAGGTGTTTATATAGTTATGGTGACTGTAGTTTAAACTTTTCACTACTCTAGCCTCTCAAGTCAAGTGTCAACCTGCTGTGAGTGGTTATTTCACTCTCCAAATCAGTGGGCCTGAATTCAGGCAGGGTAGTAGCAAGGATATAAAAATAGAGTGTGATTGTCAAAGGGGAATGATGCAATCAAATGTGCCTTTTAAGTGTCAGGATAGCAGGATGAAGGTATATGAGGTCACTTCTAGAGAGGATTCTGCATGAAGCTATAAAGAAAATTATCTCTAGCATTACAGAATCCTGCTGTGGCAACCATGAGCTAATGCAGTTTCTGGGTTTTTAGGATCCTTCAGCATCAGTCTGACAGAACAGTCAGGGAGGACTGGCAGGGATGCAGCACTGCTGGTTCAGAGGATGTGTAGAATGTCACAGAGCTGAGCCAGAAACTTTGTCGTGGGCTGCCTTGTGCCTTGTGCTGACAGTGAGGTCAATCATTCATCCTGCCTAGCTGTGACCCATATATTCCAATGTAGCCTTTTTCTTCTACACTTATTCTGGAGACTTAGATGTTTTTCATCTTTCATTCATGAGCCTCATCCTATCCTTGGACTTTCCTTCACAATTTCCAGTAGCATCTTCACCTAAGCCTGAAAGGTTTCTCCAGTCACCTCTTGCTGAGATCTCTTCTCTCCACCCCTCTGTGCTGAGGGGCTGCTGAGGGGCTGTGCCTCAGCACTCTGGGCTCTCCTGGGACCCAGCTCTAACACTGCAGCCAGACTCTCCATTAGTTCCATTTTACTGTCTTCTGCTGCCAACTGCTTGCTCTTTAGCCTTCTAAGGAAGCTGGCAGGTAAGGAGAAATGAGAAATAACTGATGCCTGACTTCATTCCTCTTTGCAGATTGTCTGTTGGTCATATGGGCAATAATAGTTTGCAACCAGAGGATTTCTCCATCAGTGCTTTGAACCTCATGCCCAAACTGCTCTGGTCCTTTCCAGCTAGAGGCAGATGTTTGGGTCAGGGATTAAGACTTAAAAACAAGCAGTGACAATCAATTGTTAATTATCCCAGCATAAATTATAACAAGATTTCCCTCTGGTTCAGATCTGTTTAACTTTGTTTTCTGTAATTTAGACATGGCACAGTGATAACTCATAGCCCACCTCTTCCTAGCACGAGACTTATGATTTCCTTGGTAAAATGCCATCACTTTTAATTTTAGTTATTCTGTTGTCATCCAAATTTAAACCACAATATGAAGTCTCAACTTCTAGTCCATCCTTTTATGACAACTTTCTCTCTATGTTTTTGTGTGATATGACAGTTGATAATGAATAAGAGAATAAATGCAGCTGTGTTTTAGAACCCACAAGTGATGGGTATGCCAAAAGTAGCTTGTGGAAGATAAATAACTTCTGCCTCTGTGGTCTACCACGGCTGGTGTCCTGAATTTACATAGAGGGAGAATGTTCAAAAGCTTCTTTTCTTTATTATTAGCAAAATAAAAAATGACTGTCCTTAAAGTGAGGCCAAGAAAAATGTAGGTCTGACCTTTTTAGTTTTTAGTTGTGGAATGTGATGACAGTTGATACCAATCATTATTTTAAATGTTCTTCCCTTGAGCCTTCTTAGTTACAGTGGGATTCGCAGAGAAGCTCCAGCAAGTCTTTGCATCCTTTTTATTACTTGTAAGTTAAAGAAATAGACACTTCAGCTGCCTTTCTCTGTCACTGCTTAGGGAAAAACTAAAATGATTCCAAAAACTGATATATTTTTTCAGCAATATGAGCTAAAAAGTGATGTGAAATGCAGTGTTTCTCATAAAGGTTCCCACTTATTCCATTGGAGTCATTTTCCCAGACATGTCCCCACTGTGCCTTTGGTGATAGAGAATTACCCATTTCTCACAGCTCCTTCTCTGAAAATGGCTGGTGATTTAGTCCAACACATTACTCTTGAGGCTGATAAAACCAGCAGTGAGATTGTTCAGAGCAGGCAAGGGTGATGCTGCAGGGAGGGGTAGGGTGCCAGCATCATGGAAGTTCTGCTCAGTAACAGACAACATTTTAGATGCTTCTTCAGACTTTTATCCAGGACCCTTGGTACATTAGGACTGGACTGGAAATATTGCTAGAGCAGTCTTTTTCTTTTTTATTGTTTAGGTATTCCCTGTCTTAACTCAAAGCAAGAACTACGGCCATGAGGAAAATAAAAAATTAAGAGACACCATGTTTTCCGAGTCTTTAATGAGCTGAAGAGGGCTGCACTGAGTTCAGTTTTCAGTTTAGATTTGATTTGGTTGGGTTGCACTGCTCTGTCCCAGTTTTATCATCATTAGTTTAGGTCACTGCTTCATTTCCCAGGTCATCCTACACTTGCTTTTACAGCATATGCCATTTCCATTAGTGCTAGACTGATAACACTGCAGCATGGACATGCCCTCCACTGCATCTGTAGTGTCTTCATTATTTATACCTGCTCTGATGAGTATAGGAGACATTTAGTTCAATGTGGCATTGGGAAGAATGACTGGGTAAAAAAGCTGATTATAAAAAGTTGTACCTGCTCAGATTTGCATTTTTCCTTTTATTTATTTAATTTTTTTTAATAAGAGGAATCCCATCTATGAACTTAAAGATCTCAGAAAATGTTCAATTACCACTATCCTGTCTATTATAAATTACTGATGATCTACAAAGCATTGTAGTACAAGTGCTTTGATGCTCCTTAATCCTGACCTGAGATGACTCTGAGTGTGCCCATGGAAGGCAGACTGAGTTTTCTCCAGGGAGGTATTAAAGCATCACCCTGCTGTGAATGCCAAAATACCTCACATCTGAGGCTGATGGAGTTTGCTTTCTTGACCTGTCACAGGGTTTGATTTTTCATGCTCAAGATAAAGTAAAAATAAAAAAAAGCCCCATCTGGCTGAACTCAAAATTTAGATAAAAGCCAGCTCTCTCAGTATTCAGTCAGTTCCTTGCTCTGCTTTTGTATTAGCAGTCTCCATTGGCATTTGTTGCAGGTAATTAGTGTGACTTGAACATGGTCATCCATGGAAAAGTTTTATAGTTTAGGATTTCAGTAGGTAAATGACCAGTTCAGCAAATGCCAAGGTACAATAAAAAGTATTTTGTCTGTTCATTTTTTATCTTGACTTCACTGAAAAAATATCAGACACTAACATTCAACATGAAAACCTCAATTCTAATATCGGCTTGCTATAAGTCAAGGAAAAAAATGCTTAGAATTTTCTGAATTTCTCTATAAATCTGTTGATTGCTGAGTGAAATGATTCCTGTGGTTCAAAATTTCCTTTAATTTATACAGGATTTCAAAAGAATGTTTTTGAAATACATTATTTTTGGAATGTTTAAATGCACTCAACTAGCAGTACACAAAACTAACACTAATTTCTGGTATGCTGCTGTCATGCTTTTACCAAAAGAAGTTATTACTTGCAGACTATAAACTTAGGTATGGTTAGAAGACCAACCAACTATTTTCAACTATAAATGTCCATCAATTTTATTTTTCCAATTAGGTACATAAGTATAAATGGACCTTTTTTTTTTAACACAGAAGGAGAAAGTAATCATTCTGTTAAGCCTATGCACCCTGGCCTTGATCCAATAAAGCACTTAAGCACAACTTTCCCTCTGACCATATTGTCATCCTGATGACTTCAAAGCACAGCTAATGAGCTTAAGTTAGGTTCATGCTTAAGCATTTCATTGGATGAGGGTGGTTTTACCACCCTAGGTAGTTTGCATGGCTGTCTTTGGAAAGACTATGAGATTTGATGTTCCTGTATTAAGTTGATTCTTTCTGTTGGGGTAAGAGAAAACCTTCTTTTGCAGCTTTTCTCACAGATTAGGCATTAGAATTTCTATCAAAAGCATTTGGGCATTGACCCCCACCAGCTGTGCCATTGCACTCAGTGGGCTGTTAGGTTGTTCCTAACCTGGCATTTGCTCAGATTTGGTCACTGTAGGACACAGCCATCCACTGTTTTGATAGTATTCTTCCAATAAAAATCAGTCTGTCCATCTTGGAAGGTGCTCAGACTTGTGAAGGGATGAGCATTGGGGGTTCTCAGGGTCAAGAGGAGCTGGGGGTAGCGTGCCTTTTCCTGAAGTCTGGTGAGGACCAGTGAGCTCTAACAAAAATTCTGAGACAGTTCAAGGAAACTTTGATGGGCTTAAATATATTTATCTTCACAGCAGAGCTGTAAAGCTATTTCATTGACATCTCCTTAAATAATAACCAGTCAATCTTTTAACCTCTGTTGGAAATGGGAATAGTCTTTTCCACAGGAAAAAGTCTCTTTTGGGGTGTGTCCCAGTCATAGCCTGGGTGACTATTCCAAGGTCTGACTTAGAGAATCCTTACAGGTTATCCAGCCATCTGTTCTCCTTTCTTCTATTTGATTCTTCCTCTGTGTATACTGGCAAGAAATTATTGGAAAGATGATAAACTGTGCACAGAATCAAACCACACTGTTGACATTTTTCTGTGCTTACTGTGTGTGCAGAGTGTAAATACTGATTTTTGTTTTACACAACTGTTCTTATGTTTGTAAGGGCAGCTTTCCTGCAGTAAGGGAAAGATAGTTCTTTATCCGAGGTAAGGGCCAAATCTTTGAATCCTAATTTGGATCTTTCTTTCCAAATACATTTTTAGAATTGGTCAAATTATCCTCCTATATCTCCTCTTGGTGTTTTGATCATCAGCTACATTTGGACACATAATAAAGAGCTACTGTAGCCTTTTCATGGGGAAAAATGTTCTAGGAAATTCTGTATTTGATTTCTTTTAAAGTACACCCCTGAGCCACCCAGGATGGCTTTATTAATGAAATTCAACCCCTTGGCTCTAGAGCCATTTTTAAAATTACAATCAGATATTAATATGATCCTCAAAAGCAGAGAATAATATAACAAATTCATGACCTGTAAAACAAGATTTTACTGTAGTTCATCAGGAGCATAAGGGCTTTCTAATAAAAATGATGGACTGTAGACTGGTTAGACCTCTTTATTGAAGATGAGAGGCTGCTTGCAAGATTGAATATGAAGAGCAGCCTGCAGTGGTGTGCACTGGATATGGCTCCATTTGAAAAGTGCTTCTCTTCTCCCTGGTTGCTGGTTATTAGTATGACATAAGGTGAGGACCTCTCAGATTTAAGCAGACTGCAAATACATTTTTGGCATGTGCCCAAGTCTATGTACCTAGGGAGCTCTTTTATTTTGTATAGATACATCTTTGTGGAGTTTCTTCTTTTCCCCCCCTCCCCAAAGGAGACTGAGAAAAGATTTAGGTGTTTTCCTTTTTCCCTCAGAAAAGGATACAGCTTTCCCTGTTCCTCATCCTTTCTCCTCCTTTCCTCCATCTTCCTGTGCAAATTTTGATAAATGGTCTGGGATGTGAGAGTCAGCTGAGAGACTTAAGTTACTTGATTATGCATTCTATTTAAGCGTCAGTGTTATGTATTGTCTGGCCTGTGTATAACACCCATTTATGTGTGCTGGCTGTGTTTTAGCTGTGCACACACAGACACAATTACATGGGACAAATGACAGTGCTGTGATGATCTGCAGGTTCATTCCTGAGCCCTGGTCTCCATGCAGTGCCACGTGTGGCAGTGGAGTCCAGGTGCGAGATGTGAAGTGCCGGATTCTCCTCGCGTTTACTCAGACCGAGGTGGAGCTGCCTGAGGAGGAATGTGAGGATGTGAAGCCACCAACTGAACGAGCCTGTCACCAGGTGTCCTGTGACAGTGATCCTGTCCCCTACGTGCCAGAATTTCCCCATGCTGAAGAGGGCAGTGTGATTTACGACTGGGAATATATTGGGTTCACTCCATGTTCAGCCACATGTCTTGGAGGTACCTTTTATTTTTTCTTAATTTATCCTGAATTATAAGGATTTGGCATTGTCTGGTGTTGTTGCATGTCCTGTTAGTGTTACCCTGAAGTAACTATGTTGATCTGGAGGAAAACCTGCAGCTACAAGCTTTAACATATTTTTTGTTATCAACAGAGTATTTCAAACTATTCTCTCTTTCCTTCAGCAAACACTTACTGGGTTAAGTAAGGTGCAGGATGTTGATACAGCCACTTGCTTTAGTCTGCTGCTGCAGGAGTGTCAGCTGCCAGGCCCTCTGTGGTACCAGCATGTTTGATGCATCAGTGGTGAAAATGTTTAGATGATCTACCTTTTCCTAAGAACCAAAAGTGTATGGTTTCAGCGTAAAAATTCCCATGTTTATTCCTTTTCTTCCAAAATGCTGCCATTTTCTGCAGAACAGTAGAACACCGAGTTGTAATTAGGGAGACTTCCAGCCCGGCCGGCGTGAAGATCAAACAGGAGCTGGTTTGGGTCTGGTGCACTGTGTCACTGCACAGGAACTCTGTGCCATACATCTGTCTGCAAGTAGTTAGGCACATTCCTTCTTGGATGTAATCGAATCTCCCTGTCGTCGTAAGTACATGTTACCAGACAAGGCTGCTGGGGTTGCTGCTACTTACTGTACTTTGGGACTGAACACAAGTGAGTTATGAAGTGTTAAGTGGAGGCAGGGAATTGTGAACACACCTATGTATGACAGGACTGCTGACATCAGTGGGAAGTGAAGACAGTTGTACCCACAGAAGAAATAAAAAATGTAGAAAAAGGGGAAACAGAAACAATTGGAAGTGGGGAGCAAGATAGAGCTCACGGACAGCAGCCTCCTTTGTGCTATTCACCAGCTCAAAACTGGAAGACAGAAGCTGGGAGAGATGCCCCAGAATGGCATCAGCAGGATGGTAAGTGGCTGATAGTGCTTCCTTTATCATTTAACACTGCAGCTTACTGCAGGGGTTGATCCATAGGAAGAATAACAGCACCTGTGATTACAAAAGCTGGACCATCCCATTCCCTGCACTACCTGCAGTGGGCATCATGACTGGCTAGGGAGGAGAGACTGTAGTCCAAGTATATTTGTATAAACATGAGATGGTAGTGACAGCTATTGTGGCTGAGTGTCTCTGTTTCATATTTTAATAGGAGAGATGTTTTTAGAAATAAGGAAATTGTACTGTAAAGCAGAAGCAAACCATTCATTAATTCTAAATTTGTAGTTCTGGTATCTCAACTGATTTTTGAAATGTAGAACCATTTTCTCGCTATCTTAAATCCACTTTACTGCTTTTTAGCCAATGTCTTTGCCATAAGGGTTCTAAAACTCCAAGGTTTTTGAATTTTGAGGATATCATCAGATATGTAGGCTGAAATAATCTCTAGTCTTGGCCTGCTCTTGCACATGTGCATGTTTGCATTCTGCAACTTCAAGGGTGAGTTTGTTGCCGCAAAAACATCCCCATAAAGACTTGCACTTGGTAGTCAGGCTGATGGTAGTTTGAGGAGCCTGCACTGAACACAGCAGTTTCATTGGAAGGAACTTCAAAATGACTGATGACCAGAATCTTGTTTTCAGCTTAATTTTGTTCTTTAGGGAGCTGAGTATGAATTCTGTTGTTGACTTCTGACCCTTTCATGAATTTGTGAGGTTCCCTGACCCAGAATTGTCCTATAGGTGTTCATAGAAATCTAACAATTTGTTTGCTATGCAGTAGAAATGACTCACTTGAAGAAGTTTGAAAGACAATATCTGTTTGTGTTGTTAAGACTTCAGTGGTATCACTGGTACTGCGTCTAGACATTTTCCTCACATGATGCTCCTGGGAAATGTGGGAAGTTGTCAGGGTGTTTTATCAATGAGCAGCTTCAGGAGCCCCCATGTTGCTGTGCTAGTTAGGTGATTTTTCCTTTCTATCATCTCTGGTCTTCTGGCTGCCTTGGCAAAGGCTTTCAAACAGGCCAAAAATTACCTGCCGATAAATAGTTTTAAGGGAACCAGACATCTCTTCTGTTTCCAACTCACTGCAATGTACTAGCTAATGATCTCACTGTCTACTATTTTTCCATTGTGTAGTTCAAAGGAGCTGATCCATTTCTGCTAAGTTTTATGTTCAAATCTCATTTCAATTAGATGAACTCTTTCGTTATAAGAAATAAATGTTGTCTGAGTTTGGAATAACCCAGTGTAATGTAAATTATATTAGGTACTTTTACTCTAGTATGTATGCATCTAGCAGTGGCTATTAAAACAAATTCCTGTGGATTTCTGTATCCTCGGAACTCCCTACCCCTGTTTCTTAGTGCTTAACTCTTTCTGAATTAGGGAAAATTCTGCAGGGTCTAAGTAGGCTGGAAGCTTTTATAGCCACTATTTGAGCAAAGTCCGAATCTCTCTTTCAGAGCTTGTCACTTGCACCTTTTTTTTAATCCTCACACAGACTAGACTTGTAATTCAGTCTCCTCTGGTCCCTCTGCGAAGCAGATGAAAAAATGCAGATGGAAACATTGGGGTTTTTTGGGTATTAGACTTAGAGAGAGTGATTTGCAAGGCGTTATCAGACATCATCTTTCCAGTTCCAGAGTAACAGCCACACCAGTCTTGGGTCACTCGTGTGCTTTCTGCACCAAACCTCTGTGGCTTCTCACACAGCACGTGAAGAACCAGACAAGTTATGAGAGGTTTTGAGAGCAGCCGAGTTGTTTTATGCCTCTTAGCATAATTAATGCTTCCTTCATCAGTCTTTCCATGAGTGTAAATAAAAGTTGTCGAGGCCTGTTAGTCTTAGGCAGACATCACCTTTAATGCCCAAAGGAAACTCTGTAACCAGTCTGAAATCTAAAGATCTGGTTTTTTATGCAGTGCCTGAAGAAATCCCAAAGTGAGAATAAGCCAGCTGTGTGATTGAGGGTCTCAAAATTTGCCTTCATTTTCCCTAAATGTTTTTTGGGGGAGTTTCTTTGTTTTTGTTTTCTTTTGAATCTGAAGAACTTTGGCTGTTATATGAGAGTCTCAGATGTAAGTTTAATTTACATAATATCATCAGTAGGGAATTAATAATCATTATGAGAATAGAGAATATGCCTGAAGAGAAATGTTTTTGTTGTAATCTATAGCATTTTGTTAGTGTTGTCAATTATTCAACTACTCAACAATATTTTAAAGGGATGCTTTTTTAAAAAAACATCACTGAACATTTCCTTGTTTAAATATAACTTTAGTTGCAAGAGGCAGATTTTGGTGGTTAAATGTAATTATTATTATTTATACTCCATATGCTTCAAAAATGATTATTTGGGTCACCTAAAGTCATTACATTGGCCTAAAAACAATGTGATTAAGCAATAAATAACATATACACTTCCTGTTATTTCCTTTATAGCCTCTGTGGCTTTGGTAACTTTGAGTGCAGTCAAGTTGTGTTTTCAGGCTTTTGTTTGGACCATAAGGGCTAAAAGTTTACCATTTTTTTTAATGAGAAACCTGAGATTCTTGGAATATTAATGGATTCTAGCCAAATTTAAGGGCTCTAAGAAAAACAATGGCCGTTCAGAGACTCACATAGAAAGCTGAGAGAATTTGCTCTCAGCTTGTGTTGGAGTCACCTTGATAGCTAGTCACTCATATCATTTGTTTCATTAGCTGCAGATGTTGTTTACTCTCTTACAGAAGTATAAAATAGATGCACAGAGAGGCTCAAGGATATGTAGAATTTGGCATTTCTTCTGAGTTATTTTCATCTTATAGTACGAGTTTTTAAGAAGCCACCAAACTGAGACTATCTGATGTAAATAAACGTCCTTTCTCTCCCAGGAATAGAGAATTGATCCACCTTCTTTCTTGTTTGCACAGCAGCTTTCCACTACATTTTCCTTGTACTTTAAAAATGCAGGAACAGAAATTCTGGGCTTAATTCAAGCATTTTGATCTTTTAACACAGCTTCAAGCACTGTGTATTTCATCGCACAGAAAAGATTGTAAAAGAATGTAAATGTATGTGGTTTGAACGCTGGGTTAAAATAGAAAATATTCTATTTCACTGAATAGTAGGGTAATTACTACAATAGTGCATCAGATTACTGTAAAAATACTTAGTGCTCCCTGCTGCATACATAATGTTTTAGTTAAATTATCTACTATGTTTATATTATAAGCCAAGAAAGTCATACATATAAAACTTTGCTTGTTTGAATAATAGATTTTTCCATTTTCCAATCGAATAAGTTTATCAGCAACTGAAGTTCCCATCTAATGGAAAATTATATTTTGAGGTGAGAAATCTGATTAATTGTGAAGACATTTTGACAGTTAAGTTCAAGCAAATTTAACATCAATTAAGTCAGTTATTGAATAGAGTTCTTGAACTGAGAACGAAGGAACAGGAAGGGACTTTGTGGTAGGTTTTTAACAACTCTTTAGTATCCATTTTGTACTCACAGCATCAAAACAGGGTGCAAGTTTTCTTTCACTGAGGCCCCTGTGGGGAAGAATGGCTAATGCAGTTTGTGCTCTGTACTTCAGTCAAATGCAAAACACTCCACATATCAACATTTTCTTCTCTTAATGTGATTAAAGCTCCGCAGGTCCTGCTGCAAGGCAGGAATGGCTTAATGAACTCCAGGTGGCAATTTGTAGTCAGACCCCACCACCTGGTATGATGTGTCTTGTGTTCATTTGGCTGGCCAGTTTAGCTTCTATAACTCCAAGATAAATGTTCCCATGACATTTTTGCCAATTTAGATGGTCTGAGGGGAATTCAATTTCATTCCCCTCCTTTGTGTGAGATATGAAGATGATGCTGTGTGTTGCAGCCTGTCCCAGGGCAGAAGCATCACCCTGGAGCATGGTCTTCTCACAGCAACACAGGGAGGTCACTGACACTAAAGCTTGGTAGCACAGGGTAGAGTATGACCTAAAATATAGATTATATGGATGCTTGGCATGGACTTACTTGTCTGGTAAGGCAAACCTGTTTCTGTCAGAATCCACCTCTAAATGCTTCCTTCTGTCCTGTAGACAGTCAAATGTGCATTTCCTATGTGAGAGGAAAGGGAAGCTGTTAAACACTTGAGGACTGACTGGAAAGAGAGCTTTTGATTCCCCTCCTTCTATAACAAAAATTGTGTTTATTGTTGTAATCTTTGGGCATTTTCATGTCTGTATTACAGCCATGATATTTGTTGTTAAATATTTATTCCCAGCCTGACTAGTAAAAAGTTTTCCCACAGTGCGTGTGTTCTACGTTAATGGAATTATCAATACTTTGATACAAGAGAACTGAATAGGTTGTCAATCACATTTAAGGTCAGGTCTTTTGTTCTATAAAAATTCATCACTTTGTAGATGTAGTCAAAACATTTATATAACAAGGTCTTTCTGAACTGCAAATGAGTCCCAGAGGGGACCTCGAGGGTGTAGCCGAGAGCCTGAAAGAAATCAGAATCTGTGTTACTCTGAAAATCACTACTGGCTTACCCCTGCTGAGGTGTCTGAAGTATTCTGGCTGGCTCAGGTAGGACTGTGTCCTGGGCTAGCTGATACACTGGACTGAATCAAAATTGTTTATAGGTGGATGGAACATCCTTGGTTTATGAAAAAAATGGCAGTGCTTGTGTACAGGAGAGAAACATTGGCCTGGGAGTGGAACTTGTTGGGTATTCCAGCCCTCTGGAATCAGAATGGCTGGTGGTCAGCAGTGTCCTTACAAAATCACTGAAGATAAGTGAAAGATAAGAAGGAAAGGAATTTAAATTATTTAAGGGTATTTTATGATTTCATCTCTTTTTTTCTACTGGATTTGGATCATTAGCATTGCTTGTTTAGAACATCCCAGATACACAGAATCCCCCAGGCACATCACAACCATCTTGTATTTTATGTGCAAGTGAGTGAGCTTTGAAATAGAGCAAAGCTTCCATACTAAAAAATATGATATATAAAATTGGATAATTGCATAAGTTTAAAATAGAAGAGTTCACAGAATATATTTTCACTAAGCTGTCTTGTTCTAAAGAAAACTTACATTACGTTTCATTTTGCTCATAGAAATTTGAGCATTAGTAATCTTCCATGCTAAAGTAATAAGATCCAGGTAGCAAGAGCTGCAGATCAGAAGGTGCCAAGAATGGAAACGAGGGAAGAAAGCTCTAGGCTGGGTCGGATTTGCTGCCTTCAGCAAAACCATTGCATCTCTTGGCCACTGAGAATGGCTGACTAAACAGAGAACGTTTCTCCTGACTGTAGCTTTGCAAGTTTTCTGCATTTTAATAACAACTCTTGCAGATCTTTAGTTCTTTATTAAAGGCAAGGTAAGTGAGAAGGAATCATTTGTACCTCAATTTTGGCAGTGGAAGTAGAGGTTGGTTTAGAATCATTACAGAACCAGTAGATGCAGCCTCTGGTAGTAGCTTGACAGAAAAACCTGTTTTTTTGTTGGTTTTCAGAGTGGTAGAATATCAAATCAAGACTTTTAAATATCACAGAAGTAGAGCTAAGATATAATTCACAAATATCTTCTGAGTATTAAATATGTAAACTGTCTCTGCCTTCCTTTTTGCTTGAGATGTTTCTTTTAAGCCTGCTGTCTAATTCAGTGCTTTTTTCTGAGTATTATTCAAGAGCAGGCTTTACAGAAATCTGTTCCATCTTCACTGTTTCATGGGTGTTTTCCTTTCGAATGCAGGCACACAGGAAGCCATTGCCATGTGTCTGCACGTGGACACAAAACAAGGTGTCAATGAAACCCTGTGTGACAATTCCAAGAGGCCACCCCCCATGACTCGGACCTGCAACACGGAGCTCTGCCCCCCGAGGTACCCTGTGGAATCATGTGGTGGCAAAACAAGGGTTAATGGGACTTAAATCAACATTGGCTTTCTCAGAAAGGGTTCAGATTGCAGGACTGTGGTCGTGCTTTTGGGATGGAATTTCACTACTTTTGTTTTCAACAAGGTTTTTGGATTGGAGTGTTTTTTTGGTCTTGTTCACTCCTTTTCCACTCCTCATATCTCACTGATGAAATAGGGGACATTTTCTGAAATAAATCTCTTTCATGTTGAATATCTGCCAGAGCTGGAGAAAGAGCCTTAACTCTCCTAGTGGTAGAAGGAACACTTCAAGCATATTTCACAAAAACACCCTTAGGATATTTTTTATCTTTACTGAATGAAAAAAAAAAAAATGATTTAAAACCACCTCATTTTAATACTTCTTTAGTAGCCCCATGTAGCTTTCATGTTTATTTGAAGATTCTGGGGAAAGAACAAACCAAATCTAAATTCAAGAAAACCACTAAGTCATTTGATTACTTGAAAGGGCTGTATATGAAATTTTGATGTGTGCTGATTTATTTACCCATTTCTGATCTCTGACGTCCCAGATCCTTTGCAAATTGTTTCTGTGTGTTTTCAGAAACCTGTTCTTGCTAAATGTAGGGAAGAAGTTAACAGGAACAGAATGTTTTATAGAAAATGTATACACATTTAAAGGAAGTTTTGTAAATATAAGAAAGGTCTATTTACATATTTACATTTATCAATGTAAACATCAGCAGGTTGCCAACAGGCTGTTTTTAAGAGGAGCAGTCTAAAGGTAAATACTGGAGTTAAATTTGTCCGAAAATGACCGTTTATTACTTTATTGTTAATAAATTCTGCATTTGCTTGTTACCTGCAAGTTTATAAATCCAATTTACACTTTTGTGCTCAGGCCAAACCAAAGGGGGGTTTTAGCCATTGATCAATGACTATGCCTGCAGCTGTGCTTTCTGCTAGGCTCTGTCTGGACAAGGCTGCTGCTAAAGGTGAGCTTCTGGCTGTGTTTTGGGACAGGTGGCAGAGCGGCCCCTGGAGCCGCTGCTCGGCGACCTGCGGGGTGGGGATCCAGAGCAGGGACGTGTCCTGCCAGCAGCCCGGGCTGTCTGCTCCTGCTGCCCACCAGTGCAAAGACCCAAAGCCTCATTCTTTACAAGCCTGTAACCAGATTGATTGTCCCCCTGCTTGGCACGCTGAGGAATGGCAACAGGTATGGCTGGGTCACAGAAAGAGTTTAAATGTGTTCCTCTGGCCAAGGACTTGAAACTCTCCAGCAGAGAAGGCAGCTCCCAATATTCTGTGCATGTTTCCACTCCCATCATTAGAACCAAGTAACCCAAAAGCACTGCCTTAGACTCCTGTGCCAATGGGTAGTCACACGATGAGGTGGAAGTCCTTGTAAGGATTTCAGAAGGCTGGATACCTGTTATTCCATACATCATCTCTCTCCCTATGCTCTCTAAACACAATAACCTTCTTTTCTTTTTTTTTTTTAATGTATTAACTGGTGAGGGACATAGATTTATGCATAAGATGCATGTTTTTCTCTAAGATTTCTGATGCTTCTATGCATCAGGTGGTATGTTTGACATTTGAACTCCAGTTCTCCTCATCTCTAATATATTAAATATTTTGACAGGTGAATTTTCTGTGCTGCTTGATTTTTTCATTGCAAGTAGATGTCATTTTTCAAGAGCACAGATGTTCATGCAGGGGTAAATGCTGTGTTTAATTCTTCTTCCCCTCCTCAGTGTTCACGTAGCTGTGGAGGAGGGATTCAGACCCGCAGAGTGTCCTGTAAGCAGCTGCTGACAGATGGAAGCTTCCTGAAACACCCTGATGACACCTGCCAGGAACCCAAATTGCCAACTAGTAAAGCATGTGCAAGAGTTGATTGTCCTCCTCAGCTGGTCTTTGGAGAATGGTCCAAGGTGAGCAAACCTCACTAACAGTGAACCAAAACCCTCTATTGCAACAAAAACTTTAAAGATTTCTGCCAGGGTAAATGAGCTGTTTGGAGCTGCCAGGGCAGCTGAAGCTGTCACAAGGCCTGTACTGAGCTAAGCTGTGCATCCCTGCCTGCAGGCAGCCTGATCAGAGCCCCCTTCCTGGGCAGTGCTGCAGGCACTGAAGGACAGTGCATGCTTTCCTCCAGACATGTTTAGCTATCAATAATTTCATGGTCGAGCTCCAAAAACCAAATCTTTGTGTTATTCTGGAATGCATCCTCCTCCTTTCTTGTTTAATGCAAGCTTGCTACCACTCCTCATTCAAAATGATTTAGAAAATTGAATTTAGAAGCTGCAATTACAGTTTCATGCAATACAGCCTAAGAGAGAGGGCTGAGAGACTTTGCAGAGGGTGTTTGGAACCTTCTGAGTTGTTTCTTTCAGGTACCAGATCTCATTGCTCTGTTTTGCCCATTGCTGGGCATAAAGATTGTCATGTTATTTTAATTCATTACTTGCTTGCTGGAAAAACTGTCTGTCATATTCTTATTGCCTGGAAAAGTGGAGAGAGTTTATTTAACTAATATTAGAGTCTAACAAGTAGATAACACAAGGATTCCTGTGATGTAGAGTGTGTGTACTCTCTCAGAACTAAAGAATTAAAAAAAAAAATAAAAATTAAAAACCTACCACAAAACAAACTAGTTTGAATTTAGCATGTGTGGTGTGGAGCTCCAAGTTTAGCTTGACTGCATCCTTCCTTTCACAGTGCTCAGTAAGCTGTGGTGTTGGAATCCAGAGAAGGAAACTTGCCTGCCAAAACCTAACAGCAAAGGGCCAATATGTCACATTAAATGGGTCGATGTGCAGTGGTCTGTCTCCTTCACTGCTTGTAAGGTCTTGTCAGATGAATGCCTGCAACAGTAAGTATGTGACTTTATCTGGTTCCTTGCTGATTTGGAATGATCTATTTAAAAGGAGAAATCTGTCTGCACATTAATTCCCTCCTCTCCCTACATTATCACAATGTAACTTGGCACAAACTGCGTGCCATAATTACTATGCCAGCAACTGGATTGTTTTTATTTTTATTTTTGCCACACGGAAACAAAACTTATGATCTCAAGAAGTAGTTTTTGAATATATATTATGGTACATACTTCTCACCCACACTGTTATAGACAATTTGATCTGATTTTTCCTTTGTAGTTTACTCTATTCCAACTGGGGGGAAAAGAAAACCAAACCATAAATTTAATATAAATTACAAAGGACATTAGAAAAGATAAGAATCCAGTTCTGCTGCCTTGTCTTTTCACTGTACATATGTATTATGCTGGACATTTTGCTTAACATGGTGGAATTCAAAACCTGAAACTCTGTGCCAGTGATAATTTTAGGTATAATTTCTATCTTTCCTTGTAAAAATTAGAGTCCTGGCCTCATTAGTTATACAGGGAGTGGTGACAGTACAGACATTCTTTAAAAAATCTGATGTTTTATTACTATCTATATAAGAATCTTTTCAGAAGGATTGTCTATGGAAATTGTACAGTTTGGTCACGATTGGGTTATGACACTGATGGTAGTTACACTAATTGTGAGTTTAACAGCGATGGAAAAACCTCTCTGATACAGAGGATGTTCAATTACAAACACTAATTTAGAACAGGCTGATCTAAATGCAGGTTCCTTATGTCTGAACCTGTACTCCTCTTCCTTTAAAAGGAATAAAGGAGAGCATTGGTTTGCAGGCTTGGGGAGCAGGATGCTGAGAAGACAGGGGAAAAAAAATGAGCTTTTAGTTTTGAGCTAGGGAAAAACAAAAAGCCTTTATCAATGGACTGGTTCTGATCACAGGTCAGACATAGCCATGTTTTGACCCAACTCATAGTGTTGTGAAGAAATAGCTACTTTATACATTTTGAAGCTTTTCTTTAAAAATTATTCATGAAACAAAATAAGAAATAGAATAATTACTGATTCATACATAATATGAAACTTGCTTTCCTGGCCTGCATTTGATATTAACATGCCAAAATCCTGAGGTTCAAAACTCCACTTAAATAAAGCCCTGTGGACTTTCAGGAATGTCCTTGGCATAAGGTTTAATAAAATATTTTGAGTTGCATATCTATCTGAATTTAATTAATTGTGGATAGTTGAATGGCAGTGGAGTTTGCAAATTGCTTAGCTCAGACTGATAAAAATGTTACCATGCCAGCTTCCAGTGCCAGCACAGTGCCCAGAGTGGCACACATGGGGCTGCAGAGGGAACATCATCAGCCAGAATGGGTGCAGATCAAAGCCATCAAGAGAATCACTGTCCTCCCCCTCCATTTCCAGCATCCTGGAGCAAGGAAGCCTTTGCAGCTCAGATGTGCCTGGTGATTCTCTCTCAGTGCAGCAGGAGCTGGGGGAAAGTTGTGAGGCCACTCCATACCTGTAGTTCCTGTTTGGGTCTTGCAGAAGGAGCCAGGGCTGGGACAGCAGCAGGTTTTGGATTCCCAGGAACATGCAGGAGGCATCTCCTCCTCCTGCAGCCATGGGTTGAGGTTGCCTTGAAGGGGGCTGAGTAGAAGGTAGGAACAGAGCGTGGCTGCAGTAGTGATGTGGAAGGGTGAGGAGCAGAGTGGTGGGAGTGCTGCTGGGGGTTCTTGCCTTGGAGAGCAGTTTCTAAGTCTCCCTTCTCAAGGTGATGCTTCTGTGGCTCAGATGAGTGCCTTTTTTATTGTCTCATCACAATGCTGAGTCATTTTAGACTTAATCTTTTGCCCTGAGACTGGTAATCATAGCTGTTTTCTGACTTAGTAATGCTTATTAAGTAAAACATTCCTGACTCTGGGCTCTGTGAAATAGGAAATAACACCAGTCTGGCCCTGAGGTCACCAAGATGTGAAACCCAGCTGAAGCTGTTCAGGACCATTAGAGGTCACAGGTGCAGATGGATTTGTATCAGGTGATAATGAGGTCCAATGGCTCCAGCACATATTCCTTAAGATTTACCTTTACTCTCCCAAACAGTCCATTACCTCAGCAGCTGCAAGATTGAATGACAGTAAGGATCTAGAGAATGCATAATTGTGCGTCCTTATACATTCATATGACCTTATATATTTTTATGGCCTACCATCCATAACTCTGAACTTTATTTTACTCTTAGCCTTGCTCACCAGTCACCAGTGAAAATACACACACCCTTTAGTGTTGAGCTGCTAATGAGAGTTAGTGGTCTGTCTTTTTTAAAGAAATGAAATGGATGAGACTTGTTAACATATTTATAAGTATGCACTGGGTTTAATTCTAAGTTGGAATAACTAGTGTAAACAGACCACAGCCTGAAGTATTTTAATTTGTGTGTTTAAAGTTACACTTACTGTGTCTGTAAGTTGGATTTTGGAAAGGGAAAATTTAATACTGGAATGCTTCCCTGAAAATAAATATTTTGGGCCCAATAACTTATTAAAAACAGGACGCTACTTTAATAATTTTAGTAAACTGAGTGCCTAAAACAATTTAATTGTTGTACCATGTGAAATGGTGGAGGGGACCTTGTATCTGGATAACAAATCCCGATTTAAAAGCTGTGTAATTATGAAACCATGATATCCCCACAGGTCTGAACTCATTACCCAAAACATTGAAAACAACCATTTTGTTTTATAAGCATAAGAACGCACTCCAGGGTGTAGTTCCTAAAGTGTACACACTTATTGAATGCTTCAAGCATTTAGCTTTTCACCTATTTCTTCACAGCATGTTTGGAGCACATGTATCTGCAGCTTTTCGGGTATCATTTGTGTGCCATCAGTGTAGTTGTCTTTTCATTGAAGCACCTCCCAGGTGGAAAAGCAGTAGTGATTTCAGAATCAGACGAGCCCAGATTGTTGTGATCCGTGTTGTGATCCGTGTTGTGATCCGTGTTGTGATCCATGTTGTGATCCGTGTTGTGATCCGTGTTGTGATCCATGTTGTGATCCGTGTTGTGATCCCCATTGTGATCCGTGTGTCCTTTTCCTGCCCTTCCATCAGCTCGCTCTGCGGGCTCGGGGCTTTCTCTGTGTCAGTGCCAAGGCGCTCGCTGGGTCACCGAACACAGCCGGGCTCTTTTCTAGCACCAACACGTTCGTTCTGCCTGTGTGGCCGGGCCCCTGGCATGGGAGGGCCGGGGGTTTGTGCCCTCGCTCCTGCAGAGCTGTTCCTCCCTGCCCGGCGCTCTCTGCCAGCTCAGCCCTGCCGATCAAAGCGGGGCCTGGCGCTGCCAGCAGTGAGCTGGCACAGTGGCATCCCAAACTCTGCAGTCCCCTGTGCTGTCCCAGCTCTGTGCTGGTGCTCACCCAGGCAGCTCCCCAGAATCCTTCCAGGGTCCAGGTGCCTGCAGTTCAGTGCAGGAGGAGCTTCGTAATACCCAGTGTCTCTATACCAGCCTGCACCAAGTTTTGTGCTGTTCCTGCCTGCTTTTGACAACCCATCTGATCGCTATATTCAGCCTCTCAAAATTATGCCTTATTTCTCTTTCCTTCCTTCCCTCCCTACTTGGCACAACACTGTCAGCAGCTCATCTTTCAACCCTAATGAATTACCCTCAGCCTATGATTACAGGGTGGCTTTGCCTGTTGCATGTACTGTGTCTTCACTGACTCTGTCTTTCACCTCCTGTGCTGCTATCAGTTTGGCTTGACTCAGGCAACCAGCACAGCCAGCCAACATTTTAAATAAGAGTCAAGGGGAGCCTTACATTTTGGATCGATTTTGTTTTATTTAGGTCATTCTGCACTCAACAGCATTCAAATGTGGGGAAAGTGATAATGTGTTCACATTTTTTTAATTCAGTTTTTTAATTTCCACCATGCCTAGCCTGAGACAGCAGTGGGAAATATAACTGTAATAGGAACATATGTATGGAGTAATATATAATACATGTATGTATCCTTTCATGTATGTGTGCACTATCTACGTCCTTCACATAGCTATATGTTGCCTGTATCCTTTTATTGTTAGGACATTTGGGGAAGAAGCAATAGAATTCTTGGCCGAAGCAAGGGAATGTTATGGTTTCATGTTCATATTTTTGCATTTTTGTGACTCAGATAAAAGCTCTGTGTGTTGCAGTCTGACTTGAACAAAGTCAGGAAAAGCTCTTTCAAGTATTCTGTGGAAAGCAGATTTTATAAGCATGACTGCCAATGATTAGATGCTTTTCAACACATTGTTTTCTTGCAGAGATCAAGCCCAAGCTTCCAGCAAAGTTTTCTGCCCACGGACCTCAGATTGTCAGCATTCACCGAGTTTATATTCAGACAAGGCCAGAGAAGCGCATTAATTTTACCGTAGGAAGCCGAGCCTACTTACTCCCAAAAACATCCGTGGTAATTAAATGTCCCGTGCGAAAGTTCCAGAAGTCCCTCATCCGTTGGGAGAAAGACGGACAGCACTTACAGAACTCCAAAAGGCTTGGCATCACTAAGTCAGGCTCGCTGAAAATCCACTGTCTGGAAGCTGCGGATATCGGCGTGTACCGGTGCATTGCAGGCCCCGTGCACGAAACCTTCGTGCTCAAACTCATCGGCACTGACAACAGGCTCATCGAGCCCCCGCCCCCGCGGGAGCAGCCCAGCGCGACCGGCAACCCGGACCACAACGAGGCCAACAGCCTGGGGGCCAAATGGCACAAGATGAGCAAAATGTGGCAAATGTGGAGCAAGAAGAACGAGCTCTACCTGGGTGACAGGCAGGTAAATGATCAGCCACCCCTGCGGAGCCTTGAGAGCTTTGGGAGCAATTCAGCGGAAGCCTTCGGCTCTCGTGAGTTCAGGAGCAAACGCCTGGAGGCCGCGGTTCTCCAGGGCGCCTACAGCATGGACACGGCGCAGTTCGAGGAGCTCATGGGGAACATGAGTCAGCTCATTGAAACTGGAGAAGTCAGCGACGACTTGGCCTCCCAGCTCATCTACCAGCTGATTGCTGAATTATCCAGGCCTCCACAACCTACTACTGAAAAATGGAAGGGGGCACAGGATGAGAAAGTTGCCTCGAAGCTCACAGGCAAATTGCCAAACGAATCTGAACGTTTCAGCACAAAAATGGCTGATAAGTCAACGTTTGGCCAGAAGGTTCCAGTTATTATGAGGCAAAAGGAAATTCCTCAAGTTTCCTTCAACAAAACAGTAACTGTACGAATTGGAAATACAGTTCTCCTGACCAAGAATACTCATGCTGTCAATCTGCTGTGTGAAACAGCTGGTACTAGTGAAGTGAAATATACTTGGACAAAAGATGGCGAGACATTAAAAGCCTCTGCAAAGTAAGTGAATAGCTTCTCTTTTACTTTTGAGTGACTTATTATGTCGTTATCAACTGAAAAAATCCACCCTGCTGTGCAATATTAGAACATACTGCTGTAAAGATGAGATAAGCATGGCCACTGGGCCTTCCATTTTTTTAGGTAAGTAATTTATTCTTTCAAGTGTCTGTCACATTGTTTGGCTTTACTGACCAAGTGATTGGCCATTTCCAGGATACTACATAGGAGGATTGATTCTTATATTTTTATGAGGTGGAGTGTTTTGGATGTCCTGGCTGTATTTTTTGATCTGCTTTAATCATTTCAGCTGTGTCAGAAAAAGAGCAGATTTACCCTCAAATTAGAGAGGCTATTGGATTCATTCAGATACTAAATACAGTGGGAACACATTAAAAACATCTGCCATGCTACAGATGAAAAGAAGTCTTAGCTCTTACATGTGTTAAGAAGGGAAAATATCACTGGTGCCCTCACCATTTTTCAACACACTATTTAGGTATTATTGGAGCTGCATAACTTCAATTGAAAAAGAAAAATAGGAGCTTTTATGGATGTTTTACAATACTTAAAGTATTTTTTTGTTGAGGACAGTGAAATTCAAAATAATAAAGAACCTGTATTACCATCGCATTTGAGAGCTGACAAATGTGTACAGCAAGCTGTTACAATCAGATATTTGCTCAAGACTGAGCAAATATGTCTACTTCAGTGCTGATAAATTAGAAACTCACCTGGTAATATTAACATTAACTTTGTGTGTGAGGCTCTTGGAATTATAGCTAGCTCTTGAGTAATGAAAAAAACTGGTTCTGAAATGATAAAGGCACTTTTGGATATTTCTCAACATATTTAACTGATTAAATGCACTGCCAAGAAAAATATACTTCTGCAGGGCTATCAATTAAACCAAAGACACACAAACTAAGCCATTTTAAAAAGTGCAAATGTTTTTGGAACCATGTAGCTCCCACCAGTTATGTTTATTTTGTGAAATGCGCATAATTTTCCATTAATTTGTAGCAAGTACTACTTTGATTTTTGTGGATACGGTGTTTTGTTTATTCTTGAGTATGTTTACTTCCTAATTTTAGCCCAAATGGATATTCTTGCACTTAAGGCATATATATTAGCAAAGTAGGTTTATCTCCTGATTATTTTCCCAGTAAGATTTCATATGCACAATTCACACATATGTGTGTGGACCCAAAAGTGATGTTAATAACATTGCATTTGAAAGACTGTGAGGAGGTAAATGGTTATCTGTCAGGTTTGTATAGAAGGATGTACTTGAGCCATGCATGAGGTGGCTTGTTTTGTTGAGACAAAAGTATTTTTAGTAATTTTTTTTTGTTAATCTATTATATAAATGTACTCAGTGTGGGGGAAACGCCAGCTGCAGGTTTTGGGGATATGCTGAGTGTATGGCAAATCATGTAGCTTAGTGCTGAGAAAGGTAACAGGGGAGAAAAGTTATTTTCAGCCTCTTCCCTGGCCTGTGATGCTGTCTCTAATACCTTGCCCCTCAGAGGGCAGGCAACGTATTCAAGACACCTGTGACGTTCTGGTGGGAGATTTTAGCGTCAATGATGATATTTAATAAAATCCAAAGGCCCCAACAACCCCAACCCCATAGTAATTTGAAAGTCAGATCAGGCCATAGATTTGTGAATTCCCCAATCCTGCTGAAAACCAAGCTTGCTCTGGAGAGATCGATTTCTTGCCAAGCCTAATACTTTTAATTGTGGTATTCTGATTTATTCACACTTTTGTTCCCAGGGGATCCTGGTTTGTGGTAGCAAATGCACTGTCCTTCAAAGGGCTGCAAGTAGGACACAGCCCTGTAGGAGAAGGAGATGTGAACAATCCTCCTGTGTGTATCCCTGAGTGCTCCCCTTCTGTCACCAGAGAGGAGGCAGAGCTGTGACTGCCTGTGCTGCTCTGGAGCTGCAAACTCCTAAAAAGGAGCGTTGCTGCTGTAACTCTTGCAAGGGCATTCAGCTGGGTTTGCCCCAGGGTGCTAACCCTTGGATCTCCTTGGTTGTTGTGCAGGGTGATCCTGGACCCCACTGGAAAGGTGCAGATTTGGAATCCTACTCAAAAGGAACTTGGTACCTATGGATGCCTGGTTGTTAATGACTTTGGTTTTGACATGGAAACATCATTGCTGCTGCGTGCAGGTAAAACTGGCATTGCACAAAATCGGGTTTTATACACACACACACACACACACATACACATATATACATATATATACACATACACATATATGTGTGTATAAATACATGTGTATAAACACCCATCCCCACTGCAATGTGAAATAGTTTGTTTTACTGGCGACTGGTGAAACTCTGCCTGGTTTAATAGGCAGCAGTAAGATGGACTTATTGCTCTAAAACCTCAACAGGTGTGAACTCAGTCTGCCTGTATCTATCCCACCTGTCTTTTCTGGCTGCTGCTTTGCAGACTGAATTCTGTTCCAAACATGATGAATTTAAACACAAGATCTATGTTTGTAAGTTAAATAAAGCTTTTAAAACTTACTATCCCTTTAATTTCAAAGAGGTGCCTGTCATCTTGTCCTCTGTGTTAAATATGACAAATCTGGAAGCCAGCAGTTTCTCGACAGTTGTTGGAGGTACAATCGTGGCAAGAATTGGAGCAAATGTTTTGATTGAATGTCCAGTGAAAGGTAAGTAAGAACTGCATTGACATTGCTTGTAATGTTGGAATCAGGAATTACCTTATATCTTGAAATAAATTACCAGTGAAGACAGAAATCATTGATCATTAGACTTTTTTTATTAGGCATGTCACCCACACCAGTCCTATTTATTTTCTGCCTGTCACTTCAATTTATATACACATCTGTATGGTCAGGGTTTCCTTTAAATGGGCTTTCTTCCCAAGAAGAGGTCTGGGGCTCTACTACACAGCTAAACCCACCAGAGTGCAGGGCTGTCTTGCTGCAATAGTGAGCAGGGCCAGCTGACTAGCTCATCACAGAACTTTCCTTAGCCCTGCTGGAGATGCACATCTGTCTAGACTGTTGTTAAAACTGAAAATGAAATCTCCAGCCGTAGCCCAATAGAAGTTTAAACCTGATGGTGAATAAACTCACCTTTTAGATCCATCAGTCTGCAGCTGCAGTGAGGAAACAAAGAAAAGTGCCGAGCTATGAGTGAATACAGGTATTTTCTAGCTCAACATCTGTGGAGGAGGAATAATGTTAATCAGAATTAACATGCATTAGGCAGTTCACTGCTTCAGTTTATTTTCTAACCCTTTGCTGGAAAGGTAACTATTTTCTTTTTAATCTTACCATTGCTATCCATGAAGTTTAAAGTGTAAGATTTCAGTCACAGCAGCAATATTCTGTCAAACATTTAATAAGCTGAGCTCAGCCTTTTGTGAAGATGATGTGTGAAAGTGCAAATAACCACGAGCTCTGCAAGTGAGTGCAAAGAACAACCTCAGAGCAGCCAGTTTGCTGCTCACATTTATGTGCTGGGAAATGCATATCAGAGGGTGTTGATACTGAACCAGGGTAGTGATAGAAATATATATATGCAAATAGCTCTGCATACAATAGTGGCGCCAGGCTGACATGTATTAGGACATGTGGCTCTACTATTCACTGTTGTACCAAGGCTAATTCTTTGATGAAGTAATATTTTCCAACTATAGTTTGGCAACTCCATGTATAACTGACCTACATCTCAAATTCAGCAGAGAGTTCATGTCACACTGTTAATATTAATATTGTTAGGATGGGTAAGCAGTTAGCAATTTAAATATAAATTAATATTTTCACATGGGACTGTAGATTTCCAAATGCTTTAGAATTGTATATATTGGTGAGCCAAACTTTAGTTATGCTGAGACACCAGTGTTGACTTAGAAAATGATTTATCTAATTGCTTTATTTCCTGTCATTGCCAAGGAAGTAAGTATTACTGTTTGTGAATAAAATAGAGCTTGCATGTCTTAAAATGTCACTAAGTCTAGAAGCAGAAAACTTTTGCAATGATGTAAGCAGAGTTTTCCTGTTCTCCTTTCCTTAATGGAAAGTAATAAACCGCTGACTTCAGAAGATTGAATTTAATAGCACCTTATGCTGATACGTTTGCCTGATCGGTGGAACCCAAAAATATTTCCATTTGCAGTGCAGGAGGATGAGAACTTTGTTGTGAATTCTGATAAAACATGATGTGAATGATCAGACCTGCAAAAGTAATGATAAGAGAGCCCTTCTTGCAGAGTCAGGGAGGCCTTGGCTGGGCCTGCAGCACCCCTTCCTCCTGCCTGCTCTGCCGGGGATGTGTTTGCCCTGTGAGTTTCGCTGGGTGAAACATCACTGGATGAGCCTTTGCGTTCTCCATGTCCTGCCAGGAGCTTCTTCAGAATCCTTCTGCACAGATATTACTCATGCAGATTTCTCACTGGTATCACATCTGGTCTTTGGGGCTCCTGCTAGCCCCCAAAATAGTTCTCCACCAGAAGAACCACCTAATGAATAAAGTGTCCCAGCACGTGAAGGGTATTAGCAACGTCAGTAGTAGAATTCTTAAATTACTTATAAATTTCTTGGCTACAGTGACCTCTGAGGGGTTTTTTTCTATATCATGAATAACCTAGAAGACGTTTTCAGAGTTTTTCAGCCCATAGTTTCTTCTGCAAAGAAATTTACTTATTGAAAATGTACAGTTTAATATTTTGTGCAGCGTTGGCTTTTTCGGTACAAGTTTTTTTTCTTTTTCATTGTTGCTAATTTGGTTCTTTGATCCTTTTGAAAGCCTTTCTCTCACACTCCAAAAGTCATATTGAGATTGAAAAAAGTCCTTTGAGTTGCTGAAGGCCAGTGTATCCTAGTAAACAGAAGGGCATCAAAGAACAGAATGAGAAAAGTTAGCTGAACTGTACAAACTGATGATATCTCTTTCTTTTCTCTTTTTAGTTTATAACAGGACTATTTTTCCACTATTTATAATAAATTCACTTTTATAGCTCCCACACGAGCATACATTAGAAGATATTCATACATTTGAAATAGATTCATATTCCATTCTTACAGCCAAGAGCTTTTCAATCAACACACATGGTATAAATATCAATACTGATTGCTCCAAATTGCTCTTGGATAACATTTATTGTATTTGCAGAAAAAAAACCGCGTGTGATTATTTCTAAAATAAACTAAAACTGTCAGACTCCATTTATTGTAAAAACTTTGAAAGTTCTAAGTTGAATAGAGGGAAGAGTGGAAATACGAATAAAATGTGCGTTGTCTGCCGCTTGCTGGTGAGAGCAGGGAAGTGACACACAGCGAGCTGAAGTTGTTTACACTTCTCTTTGCAGCTCTGAAATATCTTGGCACACAGGCCTTGAAAAGTAGAATCTGCACCTCCATCCAAATTCTGCATTCCTATGAATAGATTTTGGCTCTCTAATAATAACATACTGATAAAAATTTGTGAGAAATACACAAAGCCTGTTGTATCTTTTTGCACAGAATTTTCACAAAGGTGGACCAAGTACTTGCTGTCAGTGTTGGAACTTGAAAGAGGTCCAGAAAAATCAAGATTTTGATTTTCCATCTGTTGCTTCATTTACCCACACTATTCCAAATGTAACTGTGATGCTGTTCTTTGTCTTCTATGCTTAACCCCTTTAGAAGACATCAGTGAAGAAACATAGTTGTTTAATACATAGAATTTTGGCTCTTCATTTCTTTTAGTTGTTTTTTTTTTTTAAGTGTTCTTGAGGATATTAATAATAGATTTCATAAGTTTAAAGGCGTGTGTACAGATTTATTTTATGAGAAAGGACCTACAGTATTTATAATTAATATAATAGAAGGAAAACCTATTGCTCTTATGCTTTTTATAGTAAGTGCATCTTCATTAGAATTTTTGTTTGGATCAGGCTTAAACAGGAAGGATTGAAAGATGTTCAAAAGCTTAGTTGTGCTTTGCTCTGTGTCTTGTAACAGTCTGAGAACCAGAAAACTGAATCCCTTTGGATATACCTAAACCAAAGGCTGTGCCTGGGGACTGCTCCTGAAACTTTGCCAATACTAACAGGCAGGATGGCTGAGGGTGCAGGCAAGACTGACTGCACACTCAAAGCAACCCTCATCCAAACACACACTGAGGGTCTTCTGGGACATTGGTACCTTCTAGGTCTCTGTAAGAACATATTCCTGAGGCCTTCCACTACCTTCTGAGGCAGATAGAGCCTCAGGAAGGTGAGGAACCCATAAATTGAAATTGTTTACAGCACTGATTTTTTTTTTTTTTTTCCTCTCATGACATTGCTAATTTGAGAGAAAATTTCCTTTAAGTTCTTCTTTCAGGAAGAGTTAAGATGGATTGTGTTAGAGGAAGGTAAAATTACAAATACTTCCTACTTCTGTTTGAAAAAAGAAAACCTATTGAGAAGTTGCCTAGGCAAAGTTTAACAAATTCCAATTATATAAAGGAAGAGTCGTTCAGTGCCTCAGTGGTTAACACTTGCTGAAATGACTGAGAGGAACAAGTGGTTAAATTTACAGTGGAGAGAGAGTAGGGTGCCCCAAAGGCTGTTCTGGGACTTGTGATGCTCAACATTTTTATAAAAGTTCTTGAAAGGATTGTGATCAGTTAGCTGACCAAAACTGAGAAGAATGAAGATTTATAAAGACAAGTGTATCTAAAACTCCCTGCAAAGAGTTGCAGCAGGATGATCACATAAGTACCATTTAAAAACTAGATGAGCTCAAAGGATGTTCAAAGTTGATATTTGCAGAATAAATGTACTTAAAGAAAGACAAATGCGTGTGGCTGTCCCTGAAGGACTGACAGTCAGAGAAAGGTCTGGGCAGTGATGGTTCTCAGTTCCATGGAACACCAGCATGCTTGCTGGGTGCTGTCCAAACCAAAACTAATGGCAGAGGAATGGATGAAATAATAGAAAGTATCAATTGGCCATTCTTTAAAGCTGTGGTGAATCCTGTTTGCAACTTGCTGATCTCATCTCAAAAATGATACAGTAGGACTAGAATAGGTACAGAGAAGAGCAGTGGAGGAAACAGGCATGATCTAAAGGCTACTTCTGGTCCTCAAAGGTAGGAAGGTATGCTGAGGAAGGGTTATTCAATAAGTGCCATGATTTTTGTACTCTGCCTACACTCCCCAGGTGCCCATTACTGGACAGAAAATGCAGACTTCAGTGGACTTCAGGTCTAACTAAAGATAGCAATGATTGTACAGTGCTTTGATTTCTCAAATTATATTTTTGAAGTCCGTGTGTATGTGTCTACTTGCTGATAAGTGTCTGATGATAAAGTGTGGTCCCTGGTGATGCAGCACTGTTATTCAGTGAAGTGAAAGTATAATTACACCAGCTGGGTAACCCAGCCTCTGCTAACAGTGCTGAATTGTGGAAGTGCCCAAATGCACACCAACCGAGTCTTTGTCGGGCATTGACTGCAGAATTCACTCTAGCAGTCATTAGTTGCTAAATATAGTTGCCTTATTTTAAATGCCTGATTTTGAAAAATATTAGCCTTAAAACTTCTACAGCTGGAAAAAAGATTAAGTTCTCTTTGACAGCCAGAGAGCTAAACAGAACCCGACAGAGCCGTAGTGAGGTGGGAAGGGGTCTTGCTTTGGGAACCTGTCTAAGGAGGTCACCAGATGTTGGTAAGAATACCTAAATCCTGCCAGATGCTGCTACCACCTAGGAAGAGGGGCTGCTGCATGGCTGGTAGGAAGCAGGAGAGATTCTCTGAAGGATTCAGAGAGGGGCAGTGTCAGAGGGCAGCTGGGGGATCACAGCGAGTGCCAGAATGTCTCAAGCTGGTTTATTCCTGGTAAAGCTGGCAAGATTCATACAGGTAATTTCAGTAGCAGCAGGTTTAGGCTTTTTAGGGTTCACTAGAAGTTGATTGCCCAAGCATAATTCAGGTGAATATAAAGGCAGTTTGAGAATTCTGCTGGAGAAAATACAAAGGTGAACCAGTGGAAACAATTGCTTTGTAGGTTATGCTCAGTGCACTGGAGGTGTTAGTGGGTGTAGGGTAAATAACAATCAGATGACACTCATTGTGTGTATATAGTTGACACAGAATTGCTTCCTCTGAAAGCTGACATGCAAATTTAGCCTCTGAAATAAGGTGAAGTTCCAGTGAAGTGCAGCAAAATGTGCTTTGTGCCAGCACAATTCTGCCTTGCTCTTGAATGGGAAACTCAGAATACTTTATGAGATTCTACGTAGCTGGGGGAAAAATTTCTGAAGACGTATCCAGTGTTTTAGAGCAAGTAGTTTGTAGGCCAAGGTTTTTATGGTGTGTAATATTTCACAGGGCTTTCAAGGTTGGAGGAAATTTGTTTTTGAACACTGAATATTTTAAGGGCACCCTATAGTGCAGATTCCTTTTTTTCTCTTTTTTTAAACACGTGTTTTGCAGTCCCATCCGGAGCTAGAGTTTTTTTCCATAACATTTGCTGTCCCAGGGCCACTCATGGTGGAAAATGACTTTTTTCATGGAACATTGAGTATTGTAGAGCTGCTCCAGTGCTAGTGGAAAATAACCTGTGTTTGAGGTCAGAAAAATAGATTAAACTAATTTTAAAGTTTTATAGCCACTTAGGTCTATAGAAGAACTTTTTAAGAGGATTTAGATCCGTTGCAAGAGTAAGATTTGCATTTTCAAGATTTTTCTAAGACTAAGAAGGTTTGAGTTCAGGAATGTATCTTTGTTCATGAAGGATAATTACAGCCATGCTGAGTTTTAAGTATGTGTTTAATTGTATTCCCTGATAGGGATGGATTTAGTCTCATGCCTAAGTGATTTCCTGACTTGGAGCTGTGGCATATAATTGTTTGATTCTGCTCTCTGGATCCAGTGATAGCTCTCCCATTTGAATCCCTGGGATCTTTACTGCACTCATGGAGCCTTTTTGTGGGGGAGTTGAATCTTTGGGCTCATCCTCAGCTGCATCTGCGTGGAGATGGGGTAGGAAGGAAACAAAGGTGGCCACAGGCCATCTCTTTCCTCTTCCTCCTTCCCCTTTTTGTACTGTCTGGTGATCAGGAATTATTTCATTTGTAAGTGTTCTTGCTACAATTCTGTAATGAGAAAAGGCTCCTGAAGACTGTGCGGAAGTTACGTTTTTTCATTTAATATCCTTGTGTAAATCAACTTTTAAGTAAGTGAGAGTCAAGCATCTGCAGTAAAATTCAACCTTCTGCACAGGACAAAATCTGCCATGAAGTCCTACAGATACGTCCCAAAGCTCTTAAGAGTAATTTCAGCTCCTTTAAGGGAAGGGAAAACAACCGAGAAAGCAACAACTTGGCCTTGTGTTATTTTTGCTTGGTTTTGTTTCTACTTGGATGAGAAAACTGCTTAAAACTCTTGGGGTTTTATTTACATGAATTCTAAAGGGTAAAACTGAGGTTTTAGGCCTTAACTACCTGCTTAGGGAAAAAAATTGAACTTTTTCTTGGTTTTGATGGTATGCTTCAACTCTGTCCTGCAGTTTCTGTGTAGGAAAATTGGTGCTTTTCACAGTGCAACTGGAAGAGCCTTGTCACAAGAGGAATGTGGGAGTTGTGTACTTTGCCTGCTCTCTCCCATGAGCTCCCAGATGAGACTCAGCTCAGTGTGCAGTGCTGCATACCAGTAGGGAAGGGAAATCTTATCTCAGGAGCAGTAAATGTGGAGTCTGATTTCTAAAGAAGCACTGAAAATCTGCACGATGGAAGGTTTTGCACCTGAAATGTACTAATGCTGACTGCATGCTGGAGTTGTGATGGCTTATGAGATGGAATTTTATGCAAATACTCTCAAGCAAAAAATTAAGTGCACACCTAAAACTAGTTTTTCTGTGTCCTCTAACAGTAAGAGTTTCTCCTGATGGGAATTCCAGAAATGAAAATATAAACAAGAACTCTGTCTCTCATGAGTCGTACAGCAAAAAAGGATTTTTCACTGTCCATATGAACATACAGATTAAGTGAAGCTGTCCAGAAGAGCTTGAAATGCATGTGCTGCTTTGCCCAAGAATGTGAAGGAGCTGGACTATAAGGATGTGTTTTTCTCCAGCTTTACTTCTCTAAGCTGTTTCTAGGGTCTCTCTTTGGAGATACCAGCCTTTTTTCTGAGTGGTTTCTCTGCTGTGTCTCTCTGGATGCCCAGCTCCCAAAGCTTTATATCACATTTTTGCCTTCCAGTTTTGGGTTCAAAGGCAGGGTTAGAGGCCCCTGATTTCTGGCATAGAGCTGTGTCCTGGTTGCAGAGCATCTGGAGTCCTCCTCTCTTCTCCTCTCTTCATGCTCTACTCCAGTCTATAATAGGTCCCTGAATTCTTCTCTAAAGCAATCTTTTTTTTTTCTTAGTTCAGGACTCAGTCTGAGCACTTGCCTTAGTACTGTTAATGGCAACCTAACCAAAAGCAGTGAAAAGGTCAGAGAAGGAGCTTGGTTACAAATGCCAGTTGTTCTTAAGCACATAGTCCAATATTTCCCAGTCTCACTCTCAGATAGTGAATTGGTTTTCATGTAATACAAGGGCTGGGGCACGAAATGAAACCATGAACTGCAAAATCTTGAAGGGTCCTCAAAATGGTTGTGAAGAGGCCAGCCCAGAGGGACTCAGCACACAGTCCACATAACAATAATTAACTCCTAGATAAAAATCTTACTCCTTCATAGTCTGGGGTAAAATACAGTGCAGGAGTGCTGTGATTATTCCCACTGCTGTTTTGTGCTCTAACAGCTCCCCTTTATGTGTGCACCCTGAGGGGAACCCTGTAACATCAGCATGCAATGCCCTGTGTAAAGCATTGGTGGTGGTTTTAATGTGATCTATTTAACTGCTTGTTTTCCATGGATTCCCCCTCACACTCTTTATCTCTTACTGCCAGCACCCCTGGGATGGCTTGGGTGGATTCCTGGTGCATGAGAGCTGGACTGGCTGCTGGCCTGTGGGGCAGGCACAGTTTCTGTCTGCACTTCCCCTCAGACCTACAATTTATGTTTGTGTGCTCACATTATTCACTTGAGTAATGGTCTGATTTACTTGTGTGTGTGGTATTACTCACTTGTGTTCCCTGAAGAGAAACAAATACAGCTCTTTGGAGAAAGGAAGAGGAATCATTTGCTATAACTTGAGTTTAAGGTGTGTGACAGATACCCAGTTTTGAACTTGAAATGAGTGGCAAAGCTATTCTGCAGATGTCTTCTGCTAACTGAACTCCAGTTCACATTTTAAAAGGCTCTACATGTCTCTGAATGAGGCACACGTAGAAGAATAGAGACATGGCAATTTTTCTGGGATAGCTCTAGGATATAAACCGTTTGGAAGAAAAATATTTGACTTGAGTTAAATCCTGGGAATGTGCTGCATTTCTAAATGCTGTCATGAGAGCAGAGGGAGGACTATCATGAGGTGATATTGGGCTGATGTTTGATAGAGGCTCAGGTTAAAAGTTGAAATTTGAACCATTCCAAACGTTTTTGTGTTTTGTGGAATTTGACTTTAAACCTCTTTACTTCAGTCCCATCTCAGCTGTGCTGCTTCTGGCTTCTTTTTGGCTCAGATTGGCTTGCTGGGTTTTGGTGCCAGTGAGGGTAGTCTGGCTGCAAACCTCTAGGCCTTAGAGTAAAACAGCTCAGATCCTCACACCACCTCCTCAGCCCATCTGCAGAGTAAGTATATACCCCTGAATGGCTGTGGAAAGTACACTGTAAAGGAAAAATATCTGAGAAACACACTTTAGCCAGAAATCTGGGTAAAATGGAAAAAAGACCCTTAAACCAAGACCTCATCCTAATTCCAGATGGATTTTTCAAAGTGGCATAAAGCTTCTTCTAGAAACTTGGAAAGCAACCTGCTTTTTGGACCCCTGTGCACTCTGCAGATCTTGTTTTATGCAGCTTTATTCAGTAAAACACAATTCTACATGAGTTTAAAAGCACGGAACAGCTGCTAAATTGTCTAGAATAGAATCTGTGATTATGCAGAATGTGTTTCTCTTCACTGCCTTTCTAGACAAAATGGCGGGGGGAGCTTTTTTCTTCAGTGAAATAGCAGGTTCCAAAAAATATGTCTGGTTCCTATTACAGCAAAGGAAAAACTTGAGGTGTGTATTGGAAGTGCTAAGCCAGTGATTGAAATGTTAAAGTTGTTCCTGCAGGCCATTCCACATCATGAAGACATCATCTGTAAAGTAATACTGCCCGATGATCTGTGAGGAGAGGAGACTGAATTAGCATTCAGTATGGCTGGAGCTTCCAAATGTCCCACATTTGGGTCAGCTCCTGCAGCAGAACCTAGTTGAGGAGTCTTCAGTGAGCACTGACCAATTTATTTAGTGAAATCAAGGGTTCAGGTGAAAGATTTTTTTCATCTGTGTCTTGTCCCATCCCTGCACACTTGTGCATGTCTGGGGCTGCTCAGTATGCCAACTCACCCGGTGACTTCCCCAGGATTTTGGAACTTGGAAAGGGCATTTCTGCTGCAGCAGCTCAACCAGAGCACATCAATGCAGTGTCTGATTTGCCAGCTTGCAAAATCTCTTTTTGAAGGCAAACGTTTGAGGAAAATAAAATAGTTGAAGTCTTCCCACTGATAGTGCCAGTGGAAAAATAATTTAATTTTTAAAAAAAGTGTTCAAAGTAATTTATTGATTAAAATTGAGCATGACAAGTTATCTGCAAGAGCTGAGGCTCTCAGCGTTCAAGCACTATAGCAGGAATGGTGATAGACCTTTGGCTTCTATACCATAGTAACTGAGGTTGCTTAGCAGGAGAACCCCTCTTTTAATTATTAACAGCCTTTTCTGTTCCCTTCCCTTCACCCTCTGTCATTGCAAGCTGTACAGATCACCTCTGCAACTCGGAGAAGTTGTCACAAGTGTCTTGGCATAAATTGGCCACATGTATTCTCTAATCTAATTTTTTTTCTTCAAGAGAAGTATTTGTTGCCCCTATTTTTTCCCCTAATTTTTGATAAAATATTTAATCTTCTTTCCTCCCTTCTGTCCTTCTTTCCTTGTGGGAGGCAGGCTGAATGAAAAGGTGCTGTGCAGGTCTTTGCATCTGCTGGTCCTGACTGGGTTTAGTGGTGCCGCATCCTTCAGGGAGCACATTCCTTTTGTAGGACTGGAAGCAGTCTGTAAAGCTGTCTTTGACTTGGGCTTGCAGTACATAACCTTTGGTTTTCATTCTTAGTGGGATGCTGAATTATTAATAGGGCTCACAACTGAGAGGTTTTCTTATGAGTGTGCAAAATTTTCAAGTGAAAACTGCTTGTTTTACTGCAGTGTTGTTATTTAGGTTTTCACACTCTGAAACGATGAAGGAACTCAGGATCCTTGCATGCTACAGCAGCAGTTAGCAATATTAACCCCATGGCTTATCTCTCACAATAAATGTTTTAATTATTTTCATTTCAAAGGTGTTCCCAAACCAAATGTCACATGGTTGAAGAAGAGAGATGTTTTACAAATCAATTCTTTCTTGGTTTTGAATGGCTCTTTATTTCTGAGGAATGTTTCCTACGGAGATGCAGGAACATACACTTGCAGAGCAGCTAATGCTCTTGGAAAAGCTGAGGCTGCATCTGTTCTCCACATAACTGGTAAGTGCTAAATGAGAATTCCTTACTGATAACAAAAGTCAGCCAATTTATAATCAAAGTTTAACCACAAAATAGTTGGGGGATATATTTAACACTTTATTAGAAATTTGAAATTTTTGACTCCTTGCATCTGACTCCCTTGGATCTGTTCTCTAATTTGCATTTCCTGTAATATGGATTTAGGTACAGATGGTTTGACTTGTGGCTTCAAGGTCGTTCCATCTTCTTGCTTCCAGGTGACAAATAATCAGCCCTTAAACCACCTGACACATTAGGAACTAAATCCACTGTCACGTTACAATGGGCTCAGTGCTTCTACCTAGAGACACAGGGCAGGTTTGAGTATTCAGAAAATCTTCAGGGAAACACAGGAAAATGAAAGCAAGGGCTGCTTTGGGAGTTTGGGGTTCATTTTTTATTTTTTTATTTTTTATTTTTGAGGCCAATTAAATGTAGGGGAGTGGAAAAGAAATATTCTGATTATGACCTCCAAACTCTCAGAATAGGAAATGTAAAGAAAACACTCCTTGTAAATACCTCTATTGTAAGTAGATTAAAAATGTAATTCTGTACAATGCAATCAGGCCTTGCAAATCACTGCAGTCAGAGGATCATTTGGCTCTAGAGAGGAGCTGTCTCACCCCTTTGCTGTGCAAAGAGCAGCACAGCTCCCTGTGCCCAGTCCTGCTACAAGGATCCCTTTCTCGGGCACCCTCCCAGGGCAGTTTGGATGTTTGGCTCTGTTGGCCAAGGGGGATGTTCTAAAGATGTAATAGGAGCCTCCATGTGAGCATGAGTGTGGACTGAAGCTGCCTTCCTGGTTTCAGTTTTTCTGGAGTAATCAACACTTCGGATGTTCCAGAGAGGAATATTATTACAATGATGTGGCTGGAAGACTGCTCACAAGAGTCTAAACTTTGCTTCTATTCTTGGTCATGTGACATTAGTTTAAATAAATCTGGAGTGGATAGGGCCAAATTCTTCAAGTTTTTGGGTATGCAAGACTGCAGTGAGATGGGAGGACTTGTGCTGTCAGGACTTGCAGATTGCAGTGGCTCAGTGTTGTCTGAAATATCCCATCAGATTTTTGGCTTGGCTACAGGACTTGCTGCCTGATCAGGGGCAGTCCAGCAGTAGCACAAAGTCCGTGCAGCCTTTGCAACAAAACTCCCTAAGGGCTGGCAAGGCAACCAGGCCTTTGCCTGTGGAACTGGCCTCACTGTGGCTTTGTGGAGACTTTTCTTGTTCTGGTGTTTACAGACAGGCAGGAGGCTCTGTACAGAAACCGCACACTGAGGAAAAATGTTGAGCCACTGTAAAATGACCCAGAGAAGTTAGAACATAGCAAAAGATTTAAACCCTTCTGGAAGGAGAGTCCTAGATGTTATGTACATTCATTAAAACAGAAATGTTGACTAAGTGGTAAGAACTGTGTGTTACTGACAGATTGCCCACATTTTTGGCAGTTCTGCCAGCATATGATAAAAAGGAGGAGTTGCTATAGTGATGGGCATTTGACTCTGCATTCATTCTGCTATCTCTCTGCATAATGAGATTTTAAAAGATGTTCTTCTTTTTTCTAATATAACATTTTATCATAATTCCATCTAATGGAACAGAGGAATTGGCCAGATTATTGGCCAGAGAATTATTTTTCTTAAAATTTCTGCATTCAATGAAATAATAAATAACATCATGAAAAACAGGAAATACATCAAGTTCTGTAAGCCACTGTTACAGGCTTGTTTTTCTAACAAATTCAATACATTTATTGATTTATTGATTGATTCAAAAACTTGCATAAACATAAATAATTTCTGTTTCCCTGTACACATGTAGTTTATTTCTTAGCTAATTTAACTGCATACATGAAGTTGATCCTAAAGAATTCCAAACTGCTATTATCTTTCTGCTTCATAACTAGCATGCTGGATAGTTTGATATGAAATGTTTTTTGACGTCATGATTTAATTCTTGCTCAGAAGAGATCTTATGCACTGTGTTACAGAACAAAGACTTACAGAGAATAACACTCAGTTGTTGAAGGGAAGCAGAAGAAAGCGTGTCCTGATGGCATCTGGGATTGGTACAAATGTCAGTGTGGTACCTGGCGATCCACTAAGAATAGGTGTGTTGTCTTTTCTGCTTTTTCATTAATATTAGTTATTTATTTTATTAAAATAGAGGGGACCCCACAGAAAAAGTGAATGCAATGCCCAGGAGTCCCGGTTTGGTGACCACTGGGATTTCTTAACTCTGGCTCAACTCTCAAGTACCAGTGAGGAGGCATTAGATAAAGATCATATTTTTTTACTAAGCCTTTCAAAAAATAGCTTTCCTTAGGATATTGTGGGGTGAAACACCCTGACACTAAAGCCGTGTAATTTCTCTTTGAGCTTCACTTGAAAAAAATGTAAGAGATTCAGCTGGGCTCTTTGTGTTTTTCCTAAATGAATGCATTTGTTTCCATCCCTGCCTTTGCCCTGTGGAGTGAAAATGCAGAAACTTCATTTAATGTGTTTATGACTCCTTTCCCAAACAGATAGAAGGTCTTTAATTACAGACCTACTTGCATATTGTAGAGTCTGGGATGAAAACTTTGTTCCATTTAAATAATTTGTCCCCCCTTTCACTTTGTTCCTATAGAAGTTAAGTTTATAAGAACTTACTGAAAGGGAAATGATGAAGTAGTGTGGTAATTACACATCAGCTTACAGAGCTCATACGTCTCAAGGGGCAATCAGGATTTTGGACCAATATCTTGGACTTGAGTGGATTTATGCATATTCTTGATTTTATTTAGGATGGTAAAGTCCTTTATGTAGAATCACACACTCGTACATACTTGTTCACAAATGTTTCAATGTGCTGAGAAAAACCTGCTAAAATGCTGTTGATTTTTAGGTTGCCCAGTGCTGCCCAGCCACAGAAGTGCAGTCCAGTGGCTCTTTGGAGATAGCCCACTTGAGGAAGTTAAGACCTTGGAATACCGAACCCTGGTTGGGGGTCGTATCCTAGAGGTGAACACCAACTCTGGTCAATTTGCTGGACAATTCCAATGTCGGACTTCAGCTAGTGCAAAACTAATGTCAGTTTGGGTAAATGTCAAGAAGGAAGGTTTGTTGAAAATTATATGACAAATTCTTGAATTTTAAAATATCTTTTTTCGCTCTGTAAAGACTTACCTGATAACTAACCTTCTTTTCTGTGCTGAAAGTAATTCAGAAATACATGTTTAGCTTCACATATGGGAGCGGTCTTATTTAAGTCAATGGACAGTGGCCACACTCAGAGCTGGATATGGTGATTAATGTGTATCCAGATATCATGTGGGGGTTCTTATTGCTTGCCTGTGTGTCTGAGAAACTGAGAGAATGTGTCTTTCTGCTTAAACAGTTTTAAATCAGACAGGTTTTATCAATTTCCCCTTCAACAAACTTCTCCGTGGTAGCCCACCAAACTGAAACAAAACTGAATTTCAGATCATCCTTGGAAATATCTTAATTACAATAAATATAATTTTAATGAAATTTTCATATTCCAGGATCATCACAATTAATATGGTAGTGATCTTACTGCAGACACCCTTAATGATATCACTTTACTAGAGCACACTGCATTCTCATAGATTTCCATGTGAAATTCTCAAGAATGTCTTCTAATGTTCCCCAGCGTAATGCACTTGCACAAAACCACATTTCTGTCAGTAGGTTAAAAAATGTACAACTGAATTTCAAAATTGATGAATTTTTAAAAGAATCTCACATATGCACCAGCAGGACAATCAGCTGTATCTGCAAACATTTTGTCAAGTTTTAAACATTTTTAGTGTCTAGAAAACAATTATGTTCTCTTTTTAAAAACCCGATAATAATTAGGAACTCAGATTTAAAATGAAGCATCTGTTGACGCTGTAAGCTTTTCTGTATGTTTTATCTCTTCATCTATCAGTTTGATTTGGCTTATGGCTTATGTGGAAGGGACTCAAGCAGTGGGATCAATCCCCTGTGCTCTGTCTGAGGATGTTCTCTGTGACTGTTCATGGCTGAGGAGGGCTCTGGAGTGCCTGAGGTTATGAAAGAAGTTACATTTGCAAAGGGATCTTGCTGAGACACATTGTGATCAAAAGATTTACTTTTAAAAATCAACTGTAAATCAGAAAATACCCTAGGAGAATTCTTCAAAAACTAGGTCCAGCCCTAGATCCTAATCTAGATCTCATTACAGTTAGAATTTCTGTCAGTTATTGAACTGTCCACCTGCAGTCTTCAGCTGGACTGCCTTTTGGTTGCCCAATGCCCTCTCCAGTCAGGTTGGGCAGTATTTTGGGGTGATTCCATTTTCTAGTTCTGAGCTTTAACTGTGATTGACACTTAAATAAATATTTCATCACTGCCATACCCGTGCATTTGTGAGGCTGTAAAACCTCCCTTGGTGGTTTTTGCACAGTAGGCATTTTGAGGGCACTTCTGAGCAGTGTCATCCTAGTTAAACAAACAATACAGTCTCTCCATCATAGCTGCAGTCAGTAAATTTAACTATTTCTACTTTGAAAAAGGCTCTTTTGTATTATTTTAAGAAATCCAGAAGTAATAAGGAAACATTGAAAAACAATAAGTTAAAGAATTCATTATGTGCTGCAAGAGTGAGTCTGTGGACACAGCTGGTAGCTATCAATTATTCTTGGTTATTATAGAAAAACCTGACTCCTTCTGTGATCACATAAAAATCTGTCAACATTGCATAGTACTTCATCTTTTACCAAGTGTCAAAAAAAATTGTGGAGGAAAGGGTAAGTGTGGAATTTTGACTAAATATAAAGGTAGTAATTGTTAGAGGTGATTGGTTTTTAATATAAAACGCCCTTTAAAACAAATTCCTTTTTCATCTTGCCAGATGCCTCAGTGGCAAATTATTTTTACATTAAACACTCCTCTGTAGTTTAGGACAGGATTTTCTTAAATCCTGAAATTATGTGAGGTGTCTGGAGTAAGATGAGTTTTGTTCAGGACAAACTTGCTGTAGAACAGCAGGAAACCTGGAGAGCCTGATTTACAATTTCCTCTTTTTAATGCTCATTGTATAAAAACGTTATGAAAGTTTTACAGGAAGCTCATCAGTTCCTACTGTGAGCCAGGTTCTGCCCTTCATGTGCTGATCTCATTTGCCTTCCAGAGGGCTTCATGCTCATAGGTAAGGGCTGAACTTGAGGGGAAGCTGAGCAGAACTAAATTCTACTTTGGCCCGTAGTCCCTTTTCCCACTGCTGAAATATTTGTTTTTCTACAGAGGATGTGTCTATCCAGCCTCCAGAGTGTGCTGCCAAATCAATCAGAATGTGACACAGTCCCAGTGTACAGTGCCTCTCTCACACTGCTTCCCATTGTGTTTCTTAGGTTATACCTGGGACTATGCTGAGTGGGGTCCTTGCTCTGCCACCTGTGGGCATTCGGGAACCCGCTCCAGGAGCCCACAGTGCACCAACACTGAGAAACAGAGAGTAAATGAGTCCCAATGCAGAGAGCTGCAAAAGCCAGCGACTGTTTACCAGCCCTGCAACAGAGAGGACTGCCCTCCCAGGTAAACTCCCTTCTGCTCTATTTCCATGTGCCCTCTGTGTGTTAAAATGCACTCAGCCCCTCCTGAAATTTTATCTGTGTTTATGCTCTGAGTGTGAAATACGGGGTTTATTTCATCATGGACCTTAAAACATGAGAGATGTGGAAACTGATCACAAGCAAGTAGGGAAACCCTGGATTCAGCTGAATAAATAAGATCTGTCTCCAAGCTGCTGCAGCAAGTCTTGCTGCTACCACACCACACCTCAGAAGCTAAGCTGGAGAGCTCCTTGAGACACCAGGATGTGCAGATTTGTTGAATCTGTGCCACCCCAGAGGGAAAATTTGTTGTGTTTAGAGTGGCCAGGGTAACTCTGTGTTCACCTGCTGTCCTTTGTGCCAGCAGAACTCTGAGTAAGACGTTTTCTGTGGAATGCCTCATTTTTCCCTGATGCCCCTCACCACAGTTCTCCTTGAATGTCCTTCCCTGCCAGTTCTTTCACTGGATCAGCTGGGAATCATGGGGCTGAAAATATTTATATCACAACATCTGATTCCAAAGGCCAAAATCATACCTCTAGACTATTTGAGTTGCACTGAGCATTCCAACTCAACAGGATGTTTCTCCAGGTTTTCCCCAGGAAACCCCACAGGATCCTCAAAACAAGTGCTTTTTGTTGCTTTAAAGAATTGGCCATCACTATCAGCAAAAATCTGTGAGGGTTGGAGTTGAACAACTTTGGAGTTGTCTCTCACTGGAAAATGTTGGCGGGGAAATGTTAAATCCTTAGCTGACATTGTGAGAGTGCATCTTGCCAGTATGTTCTAAATTCTGTTCTAAATGCAGAAAACATAGCAACAGATATGTATCAGGAGAAATTGTTTATATTTCATTATTAGCAGCCAAAACCAAGATCATCCTAAATTATGAGACTGAACTCCAGCCAGCCCAGAGAAAGCAAACATTTTGCCAGTAGAAAAATACTGAAATCAAACTAATAGTTTGAAGCAGAGCTTCAGCTGTGGGCTTCCCTCTTCAGCTCCAGCATTTGCAGCAGATGACAGGAGGGGGCAAGAGGTCCTGGGGCTCCTCTGAGCGAGGTTATGCCTTCCAGTGGATTGCAGGGCATGACTAAATCATCTGATTATCACTGGCCCTGGAGTATTCACGACATAAACAAATTGGTTGTTTCATATGGCTAAAGAGAATGGGAACGGAATTGTCTTTTTAAATGCTTAGATTTGTTCTGCTTTTAATTTGGCTTTATATAGTCACCAATGGAAGTCAATTGTGTGTATACTAAAATAATTAACTCTGCCTTGAGCCATATGTGTATGCTAACATATAAAGTGATTTTCTTTAATGGAATATTCCATGCTTTCAATACAGGAAGAGCATCCCAGATGCCTGGAAAATGGCCCTGTGTCTATTTCTTGGTGCCTCTAACCTTCCTCCTTCCCTGTGATTACTGACCTGGGAGGGAAGTGCAAAATGTCCAGACTTCCCATTTTCCCATTTACCAATTTCTGCACAATCTTCTCATCTCAAGGCAGCTCTTTAGAAAGCATCCATAGAATTATATAGGCTTTTGGTGTATGGCCAGTGGCATAGGACCTTAATTGTTCACAGCATTTTGCATGTCTCACTTCTCTCTCTCACAGTGGAGAGGTAAAGTTAAGCAATATAAGGCCTTGAGTATCTACTTAACTTGTGCTTTGCTTTGCATGCACTGCACCAAATGTTTGCAAAAGTACTTCATCTTTAAAAGGGAGAAAAGGACAAGGGTGCAGACTGTAAAAGATTAATTTTCTTTGAATGGATATAAGCTGTTTGAGTGCAAGAAAATGAAATAATTGCTGAAGAAAATAGAATTTTTTTTCTGTTATCATTATTTTGGTACACATAAAGTCCATTTTATATTTCTATCCTAGATTTGTACAAATAGCAATTGATTGTATTACCACCTGCTGCCTCCCCAGTATTGTTCCTAGCTGCCAAGACAGACTAAATATTTGCAACTTCTAATCCATAAATAACTGCTTGAGTTGTTATCTGGTGAGATCTCGATGCAATACATTTGGATGAGTTATGGCAGCTGTCACTTTAGTACCAACCAAATTGGTACCGTCCATTTTATAAGAAATGGGAAAAAGCCCTCTCCTTCCTCCTGGAATGTCACATCCAGAAGGGCTCACCTAGTAACAGATTCTGGTAACAAGCAGTGCAACCTCTGGTAGCAAATCTGCTGCCATCAATTAACAACGTTCAGAAGACCTTGCTCAAGTGAAGAAAAAGCTGATTCTCACTGTTCTCACATCTAAAACTTACAAGCACAGGTTCTTTTGCATTCTCTTCACAAACCATTTCTGCCAGCTGCCAGCAGGGCTGCAGTAATTGCCATGGATGTGTCTGTGCACCCTGCAGGTGGGTGGCTGGGCCGTGGTCTGCCTGCTCCGCACCTTGTGGCAGTGGATTTCGCCGTCGGCAGCTGTCGTGTCACCAAGCCAGAGCCAGCGGCGGCGCCCTGGCCCTGCTGCCCGGGGCCTGCCCGCGGCGGGGCCGGCCCGCGGCACGGAAACCCTGCACGGGGCACGCCTGCCCGGCGGGGCCAGCACGGGCTAAAGCACAGGCAAGTACAGCATTTGTCTGGGATCTCCTCGTACTGTACCAGTGGGGCTGTGCCATCACGCCACTGGCTGAACGTCTGTCCTCTTGCGCAAGGCAGGAGCTCTGTGGCTGTAATTTGTCGCTGTGGGTCACTATCAATCACACACAGGACACGATCTCAAGAGAAGGCTGAAAAGACTTTAATAAAAACATCTGACTCCAATTTATAGTAATTCACACAAGGACCAGGGATTGGAGGAGAAGCTGGACACCTTTCCCATCACACTGGTCAAGACAAATGTCAATCTGTCACTTTCCACTCCCATAAGAAGGAATTTCCAGCGACCTTGTCTTAGCATAACTTCTAATAATAGCATCTATTTGTGAGAAAGTGAACTAAGAACTACCAAACATTGAATTAGAAAGTCCACAAGAAAACCTGAAAGAATCAGGGCAATTAGCAGTAATTAGCTTTCAGACCAGTCAATTAGAAATCTTGTTTTTTCATTTCATGCTTTCTGAGCAACTATTTTTTTTTGTTGAAGACATGACCTGAAACCAGAGTATTAACTTCAGTGTATTTTATAAGCTAAGCCATCACGATATATTCTGTTTTCCAAGCTAGTTTATTGCTTTTATTGCAGGCATATTAGTACACAGTTTGCATAGCTGTACTTGTGCAGTCTCCAGAAAAGATAAATGAATGTACTTCAACAACACATTGAAGAAGTTCAATTCAGAGAATGCACAGAAGTCTGTTTTCTTATATTTTCTGCTTCTTCCTTCATGCAGCACACTTGTGTTCATCTTGCTGTCATTTAAATTTACTGTTCAATGTACAAAGTAATTAATTAGAATTGCTATTGCTGCCTTCCCAACACAGGTTTTAGCAAAGCAAGTTTGTAATGGGCAGAGCTACAGAGAAAATTCTGTAGCATTAGGGATGTGGCATGATGAGAGAAGACAATGGATTTAGCTTTAGGAACAGGCAGGAAAGTCAGTGTCTTGACAAAATTGCACAGAGAGAACCAAAAATATGTGGGCCTTATCCAAAGTGAGGTGTGACAGGGCTGAAGGAGGCAAGATGCAAAAAATCATGCCTGGGCTGTGTAGCTGGATAACTCCTTAGGAGGATAATTTTGTTGTTAATAATTTGGCTGTTTCTTTTTCTCTCCCCTCACCCTTTTCTCTCAATTTTCAGTGTTCTGGTCGCTGTGTGAGCCACCCTGCAGGTTCCCAGCACCATCAGTTTATATGTCAGCTTCAGAATGGATCTTCAGTGCCAAACCCTTTTTGTGATGAAAGAAAGAGGTAAACAGCGTGAAGAAGTTACAAGTTAGATTATTTAGAGGGTGAAATTGAAGGTACAGGATTATCACTGCAAGTAGGCAAATGCTTTTGTGTCAAACAAAGGAAAGGAGGTAGAGAAGTCATCCCTTTGTGGGTACTGGAAGAATTTGGGGACCCAGGAGAGATCATGCCTGAAGAACACACAGCACTCAGTATGCAGTGTTTCAGGGTCAGTTAAGTTTTCTTAAAGATAAAAATACCTTTTCTATTCCAGGGTGAAGAAGCCGGTTTAAAGAAACTCATGCTTTCTCATGAGTGAGCACAAAATTAAATTAAATTTAAAATTAAATAAAGAGAATTCAACTTCCACTTTAGTAGAAATGGAACAGGTTACCCAGAAAGTTGTGGTGTCTCCATCTTTGGAGATATCCAAAACACAAACAGAGACAGTCTTGAGGATCCTGGTCTAGTTGGCTGTGCCATGAGCAGGGGTGTGGAGACTGATAGGTTCTGTTGTTGTGTGGATAAGGGTTTAGCACAAAAGCAAACATTTAACTGCCATTTATTTCCCTGCACAGCCCTCCTGCCAGAAGGAGCTGTTCTCCAGAGGTGTGTGATGTGTACTGGCGGACAGGCCCCTGGAGGCCCTGCAGTGTGGGCTGTGGGAGCGGGTTCCAGTCCAGACGAGTGTCCTGCGTGCACAGGCAGAGCAACAAACCCGTGGCTGAGCATTTCTGCAGGGGGAGGAAGAGACCAGTGACCTGGCAACACTGCAATGTCACATCCTGTGGCAGTATGTAAATGTTTATTTAAATATGAGCATAGCAATAGTTTGTAGCAGTTATATTAGAAGGTGACTCACAGTTGTACACTATTGATTCTACAAGCATTTGATTGTACATCAAAGGTAAAACTATCCTCTCCAAGGAGCACTTCGTAATCCTGGGATTTCTTTCCTCTAAGTAGGCCAGTTGGATATTAAAGCCTCAAAAGCACTTTTAGAAACAGGATATTTAGGAAGTTTTTTGCAAACTTCCCTCCATGACTGTGCCAGTTGTGACTCAAAAGTCCCAGAGTGAGCTGTTAATGCCTCCACGATGGGGTAGTGCTCTGAAACAGACAATGAGTAAATGAACGCAGTGAGATCACACCTCTTCCTTGTGACCTTGTTTAGCTTTGAATCCACTGCTGCCAGAAATGCACACTAAAACAATGACAAAGCTAGCAAGAACCCATTAGTCGTTAACAATTACTATGGCAAGTTCTGCTATTTCTCTTTTGCTCATTATAAAGCCTTGTAATGTTTAAATATATTTTTCAGAAGGCGAATGCAAGGATACAACTCACTACTGTACATTTGTAAAGCAACTAAAGTTATGCTTGATAGACACCTACAAAGAAAGATGTTGTCAATCATGTCAAGAAATATAAGTTCTCTATGGCAAGTTCATGATGCTGCAGTGAAGAGATGAGAAGAGAGGTTCACTAAACTAACCTGCTTGAAGTATATTGTAAATGAGACATTAGTTGTAACAGTTAAATGGCATCATGGGGCTGATGAAAACACAGTATTGTGAATTGATGTGCTGGATAAAGCATTGTTTCTGGGAGCTTTCGTTTTTCATTCTTTCCAATGAAACTTCTAATGTTTTAAACATGTCTGGATTAGCAAGATATTATCACGGCATATCATCTGCAAAACTTTGCAGGCCTTACTTTATAATTTTATCCGTGAAAAAAACATTGCCTAAATGCAGCAAATAGTGGTTACTGTCCTTAACTTAAGAGTCACAAAAATACTTCAAAAAATGTTGGAAATGCAGCAACTGTCAACTCCCAGGATTTTGGTTTGGTTTTTTTTTTCCGTCATATTTAACACCATTTTTAAATTTATAGAAGCTGCGGCTTGTAGCTGTAAAATTTTGGCAGCAGCTTCATTTTCATAAACAGCTTGAGCTTAAGGGTTGATCTCACAGGATATGCTTTACAGATACTAGCTCTCAGATGAATACACAGAAGTACATTGAATTTTTCCTGCTTGTATTTCTGTGTACGCAGTAAGAAACTATAGATCCTAGAACAATTTTCAAAGCAGCAGTAGATCTCCTTTGAATAAATGAGCTGTCACTTTTTTATTGTTTCTATTCTAATTCCAGTCTCTGAAGTACAATCAAAGTCCTGGTATGATTATATTTTTTTACTGATATTAAACGACACAGAAGCTTCCTTGTCAGAGCTGTGAACAAACACTTGTGAGCACTGTTCTCTTGCACATCAAGTCAAATGAGGAGCCAGTAACTGGCCAAAATAGCTGTCAGATTTCTTATCTTGAATGATCATTCTATTTTTCTCCATTAATGGGGAAAAATGTCCAAGGAAGAATTATTGTGAAGATAGACAAGTGCAAGAAATCTATTTTGAGCACTTTTCCATCAAGATGGTTTTTCCATCACGACCATTAACCATCTGAGTCATTTGCAAGTTGATAAATTCTTACCATGATATCCCTGGGTAAATTATCTTCCATACTGCAGATTGTCTGACTAGGGCTTTAAGCAGAGAGGACCCCACAGGAGGCAGAAAATAGATTTTTTTTTTTTTTCTTTAGTAGTTTCCAAACTACTGTTCATATTGGAGGCCTGAAAGCTCACTTTGACTTGGCTCTTGTGTTCCATCTCTGACCTGTGTGAGGGTGGAGGGCTGGGAGTGCTGTGGGGGCAGTTCAGACACAGCAGCCTGCACAGAGGGTTTGCATCACTGAGAATTAGGGTAGCACTACTGTATAGAAAATGTTTAGGGTGGACTGTCGTGTCCAAGGCTGACTGCAAGAGAGGATATTTCTGATCATTGGCTTTTTCATCAGCAATGGGTCTTGATTGTTTAAGCAGTTTTTTAAATTAAACATTTGTAAGATACTTTTGTAGATATTTATTGTCTGATTTAAAAGTGCAATATTTTTTTTTGTACAGTGTTTAATAAAGATTTTTGGACATATATTTTTTCTTATTACCAAAATTTCTTATTCATGTTTTCCCTTTATATTTAAAGTTTTCAAATGTTACCACATAGCATTTTTTGTTGCGTTAACTCTGGTTAAGTATGCATGCTATACCAAAGCAGTGCTGTAAATGTTTGTGATTGCAATTGGCATGACATTCCTTTGTAGATTATTTTACTGCTTCTCCAGTAACTGAAGACTTTAGCTTCTTGAAGGTAGTTTTGATATTTCTAAAATAAAGTATAATTTGATTATTCAACATTGTGATTACCCTGAGATTGTTTATTACCATGATTTGCTGGTAACCGTGCTTTCATTCTTTGTCATTTTTTCAAACTACTTTGTCCATAATTCTGGGATTTTTTCAAGGCCTCAGATTAGTTCTTATTTTTAACAGTCTACCAGACATATTGTGAACTCCACTGCAGCCTGCTTTGCACTGCTATTAAGAGATGACATAGATGTAACCTGACTGAAACAGTGGGAAGATAATTTGCCAAGATCCAAATGTCAGCTCTGATTCACTGAAATCTAGAATCAGGATTCTTTAAAAGGTGGAATAAAATTGCATTTCTTTTCTGGGCCTTCACCAAGCAGAGTTCATTTAGATCTGACAGAACAGGAATACCTCCATGAAAAAGAAATTGTTTCAGAATACCCACTATGTGTAAATAGTCTTTAGAAAGAATAGTCTAAGAAATAGTATGAACAATAAAAGTCTTAAAAAACTTTTTATTAAATAGAAAAGAAATGTCTAACAATGTAAAAATGGTGTTTCAGAGTTATCCTAGACAACAATATTGGCAAACGCTTCATTTTTCTTTTGAATTCCATTCGTGCAGTTTTTAAAAAAAGCAAAGGCTCTGTACAGCAGTGCTATGGAGCCTGCTGCTGGATGGCAGAGTGCACAGAAAGCACTCTCAGAATAGCAACTGAATCCATGAATAACTTTTCTGCTTTTACATCTTGGTTTAGCATGACATCATAAAATGCTTTTTTAACAGCTGTTATTTTGGAAAAATATTAGTTTTCCAGCCGTCTCTTCACTCGGTCTGCATTTCAGTAATTTGTTGCTTATGAAAAAGTTGACGTCAGGTATTGAATAGTGTCTGAAGGTTTATAATATCATTTGATGCTTTTCCTGGAAGCACAATCAGTGTGTTGGGGCTTTTTCAATTGTGAAGTAATAAAGGCTTCTCTCTTTCACTGCTAAACTTAGGGGGAAACATTAAGGACAAAATGAAAGGGAATAGGCCCGTCCACCCTAAAAAAGCCTTCAAACACATCTGCAGAGGAACTGTTAAATGTATCTGAATATACCCTCCACTTCCCTTCCTCCCAAAATGTTTGTACCGTGCTGGTAGGTGGCAGCAAATGACTTTCCATAACTTAAGGGAGGGAAGTGACTTCAGAACTGAAAAAACAGCTGTGAAAATTTTAAAAAAGCATCTGGGCTCCCTCACAGACCCAGCAGAAGAGCCATTTTGAGCAGAACATGCAGGCACATGTAACTTCATGGATTCAGACTGCATTTGTCCCTCCCTAGAAAGGAGAGCTGGAGGGCATTGGGAGCTTCATAAATGGCTCCAGAGGTACCAGGAGAGTGTACAGGATGTGGACCTGGGTAGCTGTGACTGTGCAAAGTTTTGGCTTTGTTTCCTCAGTTGTGGCATGACAGAGAATCACTCAGTAGAGTGTAATTTTTTCTTTTGTGGTACAGAAAGATGACAACCAACCGGACTTTTTCCTCTCCTGCTTTTAGGATCTCACAGATTTACATTGTCCTTGTTCATTCACAGTCTGAGGGAGGTGAGTAATTTTCAGACAGAAAAGTAAAACTGATTTGCCATGTCATTAACAGAGTAAGTGATACTACAAAAACACAGTACAAAGACAAAAGTTCTGTAAAAGTGACTGATGCTCTAATAATGCCGGATCCCTCTCATGCAAAGCTTTAGTGCACAGCTGATTCTCTCAGTTCAGCTTTCTTGCTTTCATACTTTAAGTTCCAACCAAGTTCCTACTTTAAAAATGTTCCCATCATTGATCTTGGCCCTTTCATAAGAGACTTTGTTTATGAAGTACAGCCACGTGATTCTGCAGAACCCAAATACTGTTCTACACCAGTGGGTACAAAATATGCAATACTGAGACAAAAATCATACTGGAGTAGTGTGGCAGAGTATGACAATACAATTAATTACAGAACTATTAATCAGGACTTGCTAAAATCATTAATATAAAAAATCTGAAATTGATTCATCTGAATTTCTCAAAATCAGCTAAAAATACATAGAGAAAATACAAAATATTTCATACAAAGCAATTGCATATAAAATTTCTGTAAAAAAGTTGGTATCTGTGTATTTGGAACAAGCAATTATTTGACAAGCAGACAGACTGAAGCCAGGCTGCCTACAGATTTCTGCATCTAAGCTGATATTTCTTTTTTTACCTGAGTTTATTTTCTGCAAACCTATGCAGTCTCATAATGAGATTTGATTGAATTTGCACACTGGGTTTAGAGATGATTCAGCTGGGGAGGACACGTGCACTAAGCCTGTCAGGGTGTCCAAGGTGCATCACTTTTGTTTCCTTTGGGAGTAAAGCTGAAGGAGCGTGACCAGGGAAATTAGGAAACAGAGTGGAATGACCTGCTTTTGGTGGTTGAGTGGTTCCAACTGTGTGTACAGAAAAGCAGCAAGGTTACCACTTGTTAATAGCTACCAGAAATTACAGTGGGACCTTTATGCTCCAGATCTGAATGAAGTTAAAGCAACGATGACTAAAGGTAAAACCAGATTTTTAGAAATGCCTAGATATCATGGCATGCTCTTTTGTGATCTGGGCAGTAAAATATAAAGAAAAAAATCTTACAGGTTACTGAGATTATTACTGACTTCTTAGATTATTGTAAATAACATTATTTACTAACTGTGTAAAATATTTTACCAGCAAAAGACACTTGCTATTTCACAAATATAAGCATTTGATTGCAGAAAATATCAAAGAATTAAATATGCAATAAATATGCTTGAGATAGAGCATGATGAAATCTGGGGAGGAAACTAGAATGCACAATCAGAAAAAGGACAGATGCCATGTAGGGACTAGTTTTCCTCCAGCATTTAGCAAATCTTTATTAGCCTTGTAATAAACTTTGGTTTGGCTTTGGCTTTCTTCAAACTTCTAAAAGCAAAATTTGCAGTATTTAATTTGCTTCCAGTGTTATTTACAGAGAAAATAAACAAGGTGGTTTCCAATTATTTTACCAAGGTGCTTGAAATATTGCATGTAAGTATTATGACACAGCAGGTACTTCCTCTGGAATGGGACTACAGTTTGACCCAGAACGTTCTGGGGACACCTGGCGGTAGAATTTGTGACCCTGAGAATCTGTGGTTACATAGACATAACCCTGAGCATCCGGCTGATAGGCTGGGCACACCTCTTGCTTCTTGGGAGTATATTCAGTGCGATACAGAGTTTCATCTTTAAAAGGAACTGCCGTAGCTACAGTGTGTTCAGGTTTGAAACTTTGAGGTGGATTGGCCTGATGTGGTATGTAATGGGACCTGAAAGTAGTTAAACTGGCAAATCTTCCTGTGGGTTTTTGAATTTCCTCTTCTTTCTTAATAAGCCCTCGTGGACAAACACTCCAGGGTTGATAGTCTTCCTTCGTGGTAGTCTTCCCTTGAAAAGGACCAGTGCTTTTTCTTCCAGGAGCTGGTTTTATGGGGGCTCTAGGAGCAGCCTTGTGTCTAATGTAATCAAGACGGTTTGTGGACTTGAGGTCCATCTTGTCTGTGGGTGGAACGTACTCTCTTGGTTTGTGGAACTCAGGCGCGGTGACCAAATATGGCTGATAGCGATCCTGGAATTCAGTGGTTCCTTTAAAAGGATCATCAGATCCAATTTTCCTATTTTCAGGCTTGCAGCTTTTTGCTTGTTCCCCAGGCATCCCTTTAAAATCTCTCTGGTGGGTTGTGAGATCTTCAAAGGGTTGGTCGCTGGGCTTGTACTCCTCTCTGGGCCGTACGAACAAGGGCTGCACCTCATGGACGACGTAGGCCGTGCGATGGATGGTGTTGGCATCGAAAGGCCCCTCTGGCAGCTTGGAGTCACAGGGCTTGCAGCTCGGGGGGGGGTTGGGTTGCCTAGGGATATAGTCATCTTGAAATGTAGAAGGATTTCCAAACCTCTCCGAAGGTGGCTCGTATTCACGCTCCACCTTACAGGATTCCGTTCTTTGACTTTTCCATAACCTGTAGTGATCTGTAAGACAAAACCAAAAACATCAATCAGGTGTTATTACTTAAGGCCAAGGTATTAAAATGAAGACAAAGCCTTCTGGTATTAAATCTTGCAAAACAAAGAAAAAGGATGTAAGTGAAAATGCAAATTTTATCTGTGTGTTTGTGATCTGACGAAACTGTCTTCTATCATAGTGTGTGATAAAAACAGACCCCCCAAATTGTACCTGATGCCCTATTTTGACTATTTGCTCAACAGAAACTATACAGAAAATAGACTTATACATGTTTTAAATACAGTATCCTCCATTTTACTGAAAAGATTTAGCACCTTTGTGCTGACCATCATGATAGAATAATTTGTGTCAAGACAGGTCATTACTAGGATGATGTAAATGTAAGATATATACAAGCAAAAGCCTAAACTCCCCTTTTGACCTACTCTATGGAAAAATAAATCACATGAACTAAAACTACCTGAAAAATACACTGCACCTTAATTTCCATCCAGTTTTGCCTGAGGTAGCCTAACCAAGTGCATGTTGGAATTTCCTTGAGGTAGCCAAGCAAACCTCAGAGGGGGCTTTTAGTTTAGAAGCAATAGGTCTCCCCTCAACAAGTGGAGTGCTGAATGCTTTGGGGCATCATCACCTGCTTTCTAGTACGTTTTACTCCCTGTCCCAAAACCACAAATCCAGTTTCTAACACAGGTAATTCCAAATGCTACCTTCATCTTGGTTATTGCTCCTTCTGTAGGGGGCACATATTATTACCTCGGTAGGTTGGGACTGTATCCACTTTTGCTCCTGAAGTGTGTTTCCTCTCTCGAGGCCTTGCTAATGTCACTGGTCCTACTTTATGAGGATTGTAATCTCTCTGGTACACAGTTCCCAGGTCAATCTTCCCTGACTTTGGTCTGTATTCTGCTTGTGGCCGAAAAGGTCTCGCAACAATTTCATAGGGTAAATAATCAGATCTGAATTGGGGAAAAGAGAACACTGGTCAAAACATCTTTTATTCCTTCTGAAGTCACTTTTGTAATTTTAAACAAAATGTTTACTCTGAAAAATCTATCAGACACCATGTTGGAGGGATAGCACACAGGAGAGAAAACCACAGGACATAAATCAAGGGTCTCTGATTCACTGTAGAGTCTTTACTCAAAGGTAGATGGTGAAGTATGTTTTTTAGCACTCTGAGTCCCATTTACAGTTTAACAACATTATTTAAAGTATCTGAAAAGAGGCTTACAAAGTTGCTACAATTTTGCAAAGAAATGATCAGAAAGCAGAAGCAGAGCAAAGCTCAAATTACTACAAGTGGTAGCATTTACTGATTGCATGAGGAGAATGGAATATAACTGGTTTTGTACAGGCACATGACATTAAAAGGATGTATACTACATATGTGGGTGGTTAAAAAGTCCATACAAGCACATGACCAGTCTGGCAGAATAGCATTTGGTCTTTCTCTTTCTCCTTTTGTTTGATAAAGAAAAAAAAAACAAAGAAATTTCACCAGATGCCCTCACAGCTTAAAAGAAAAACAACAATAATGGAAAAAGTAAAAGTTGATGCTGCTGTCACATCACTAACAATGAATGGGTGATATTTTTTTCTAATTCTTCAAAAGATGCTCTTTTATTCTGTAAGCTTAAAATCAGAGTCTGTGCACAGACAGGACAGATATACTGAATCCCTTTACAGTTTGCTTTCTTAAAACTAGTAATTTTCTTAAAACTAATAATCTGAACTAAAAAAATCTTTTTTTAAGATCCCTATTCTTTTTTCTTTAGATTTCATTTTCCCACTATCTTGGATTCTACATGTCCATCACAGAAAATTCCCCAGCTTGCCAGGTTTTCCACAAGACCTACATTTCCTAATAGGCTGAAAACAAGACAAAAATTTTCGATTCTCTTTACAGATTAAAGGCTGCTGTAAAGAATTAAGATCTTGCTGTATGCATGCTTTGCCATTTTTTACAACCTTTTTGTAACTGTATTTCTGTACTCAATATTTATACTTTAAATATACAAAAAGTACAAAGGACACAATGACTGCATTTTGAGAAGATTGCAATGCAGTGTTTAGCCCCCGCTTGAAAAAAACAAAGAATGAAAAGCTTTACAGACTAATTATAAAACATTGTTTGAAAATATTTACTTGAATGTTGTGGTGCCATCCATTCTCCCCTGATCCTCTGGCAAGCCTGGCTTTGGCTTGCAGCTCTCGGGAGGGCAGACGGTGCCATAGCCAGGGTAATTCTCCACGTACTCAGTCTTGTGGCTCGGCTGCACTTCAGCATCATAAATCCTTGTGGTTCTAGGGCAGCAGCGATGGCGTCTGGGTCAAACACATCAGAGCAGAGAATTTTCACTTGCTTCATTTAAGGGCAAAACCCATACTCTGTCTACTGGGAGTGAGTAACAAATGGGGAAGATGGAACAATGTCAGTAGTTTCTGTTAAAGATCTTTTCTGATTGATAAAGCCACAAAATACTGTGCTGATGGCACAGTCCCAGAGCACATCCCACTAAAACAGTAATAAAAGCAATATCAGCTGAGAGTTAGTCCTTGGTTCAAATACAAAGGATGGATAGAGTTGGTCTCAGTCCTCTAAGTGATGCTACCACCAAGATGCCCTTCCTTTTTTTCTGTAATGTTTAATGGTATTACTCACTTTATCTGGAAAAGTAACTAATTATCCTTCCTTTCTTGTCTCATATCATTTCTTTTTTTATCATTATTACCTTTTCACTTGTCTTTTTATTTCTGTACATCTCACCTATTTTCACCACTACTGATTAACACTTTTTGATTAAAATTTTAGTGGTGTGAAATCTCATGTGCACTTCTAGTGCTCTGCAGGCCATTTATGACTTTTCAACCCTTTTTTTTCTCCAAGGACTGACTAAATTCTCTATCCAAAACACATTTATTTGAAAGTAATAACATCTCTTTTTCTTAATAGGTTTTATTTCAATTCCTCCTACTTCTCATTGATGCCTCTATCAATGATACCATTGTGCAAAAAGGTGTTGGGTAACCTTGTTGTTTTCAATTAATGATCCATGAAATTAAAATTTAAATGTTGTTAATTGTTTTGAAAATCTTGTTATTTTAATCCTAATTTGCACAATGCACATCTCTGGCTGGCCTCAAGGAAATACATAATGACAGGTTTCCCTCCTACTTATGGCTGACAATTTGCAATGCAAAGGGAAAAAAATAATAAATAATTTTTCAAATAAACAAATATTGTAAAATTCTCTGATGAAAAGCAAAAATATCTAAATCCCAAGAAGGGTAAAAGTGTACAGCTCTTAGTAAGTACAATTAAATTCAAGTCTCAGGAAGTTAGATATCCAAAGAATATTTCAAAAGTCTGCAGAGGATTTTAGCTAGCACTGAATACCATAAAGGAATATAATAAATTAAAGCAAGGTAAAATAGAAAAAAGAAACAGACATGAAGGACTCCTGCTGGGAAAATGAAAAAATGAAAATGAAAAAACCACTGAAAGAAGTTCTTGGAGACTGGAGATCCTAAGGCTGGTATTAGATTGTTCTGCCTGATTTTGCCAGCTCAGTAGTTCAAAAAATGAGAAATAAAGTAGCCCTGTCTAAGAATCCAGATCCTTTCAAAGCCTCAGGTGTTTACTCCTTTTCAATCAAGTCAATTAACAACTAAGAGACCTTTTCAAAACACAGCAGGGAAAGGAATAAGGAAGAAGAGGGAAAGAACAGGAAAGGCAGGAAAACAAGGATGTAAGTGTGTGCTATTTCTCACTACAGTGTTTGCCTGTCATTACATTTGTCATGAAATTCACTTTCACCTCAGTCATGTTTTTTCCAGAAAGTACAAACAGCACAGGCTGTGTCACGCAGCATCTAAAAGTAACAGCTAAGCAGAAACAAAAGACATTGAATGGATGGTTTGAAAGCTGGTTGAAATACAGGTTATCAAATTATAATGTTCCTCACATATTTTTTGGCATACAATTCAAAGGAGTTGGAAACAAACATTATTCATCTGCAAAAGCTTCACTGCAACAATCTTCAGCTTGCCATAAGCTGGTCTGGAAGACCAACCACCAAACCAAACACCTTCTGTGTTCTGGGCTCACCACTCTTTAAGGACTTAATTCTGAATATTTTTAAGCAATGCTGTGAGTATATCCCATGTATTGCTGAATGGACATGCTTCAAACTGAAATAGATACTAGAAAAAGAATTACTGCAGGGTAAGCCTGTAGTTCTTGGTAAATACAAAACAAGTGAAAGCAATCTACTTTTAACCTGTTTGAGGAAAGAGATGGTTGCAATTTTTTTGGAATTCATTGTTGATCCAAAAATGGCCTTCAAACCACTCATTTCTAGTGAACACACTCTAACACTGTGCACAGGATTATATGGAATCAGATGGGATTCTTGAGGAAGTTCCTACATCCTACTCTGTGTTGTGAAAGTGCTCTCAGTTGGCCAAAAGAGTAATGTGAAATTACCTCGTGAATTTGACTTGGAGAAGAGATTAGGGGTTTTTTGGTTAACTGATAAATCTGCTTTAGGATGCTGTCAAACTTAGAATGTTGTCCAATAGCTAAACCAAAATTTTTCATTTCGATAATAATTTTATAAAAATAATTATATAAGGCATCACAATGCTAGCAATCATCAGAGAAGACAGATTACAGCTCTGCTAAATTAAATATGTTGCTTAGAGTTTGGCCTGCACTCCTTGAGACACTGTTTATTTTTAACTTCTTCCTTGTATTTATCTTAATTTCCACAACAGAAATAATTCAGATAATTCAAATGGATTTGGTGAGAATATCCCTTTTCCCATGCCTGACTGGCACTTGCTTTGATTATTATTCTTTCCCTTTTTTGTGGGAGATTATCCTGAGTCTTGCATAAGGTTTGAATAGAATCTCAGTGAAATAGAAGTGACAGTACATGAGCTCTCTGGTGCCAAATGCTCTTGTTCTGGTTATTTTAGTGGAATGCTGGTGATTTTTACATATTTAAGGCCTGGCACTTGTTTTTTTTTTATTTTTTTAATTCAATTCTAGCAAGATACTTGAAATTCTACCACAAAGCATTTTCCTCCCACAGAACTAGATTAATAATGAGTAAAGCTTAATATTTGTCATAATAGAAAACTTACTACTCCTACACAAACACACCTCAAAGCTTTTAATTTTAATTTCTTTTTATTTTTCACCTGTGTACACACTATGGTCTGGAAGACAGAAATGATGGATGAACACTTTTTTTGAGAGTCATATACTTTCCTGTTCCTGACAGGAGATCTGGTAGTTTTTAGTGGGTTTGTATTTAGATGTGGTCAGTATGATGGCTTAAGTAACCCATATTTTAGAGAAATCTTCTTGCCTTTTAACTTACATTTCTTCAGGAATATTTTATGATATTGATAACAAAAGGGCAAGAAATGGGGGAAGGTTGACAGACTGAGAAGGAGATAAAGCAGTAGTTTATTTTTGTGTCTCAAGACAACTTTTATGCTTTTGTAGGCTGTGATTATCTTTTATAGCAGACAAATAGTATTCTTGAGTGCAGAATGTTCATCTGCCACACAGGCTTTATTCTTCTTTGGAAGCCAGATTGAACATCTTGTATTTGAGAAAGCAGAATGAAGTTCTGTCTTACTGGCTTTGCTCCCCTCCCCTGTAAGTTTTTTCAGTGTTTTTAAAATTCTGGTCATAGGAGGGATATTTTCCTTCTATTTTATTATTTAGAATTAAGCAGTAACCATATCTCCATACAATTTCCTGCAAATAGCTAAATAATAATGTCTACAAAACATTAGGTATTTATAGCTGCTTTGAAATCTCTGCTAAGCTGTGTATGCATTCCAATGTCCAGGTAACACTGCCAAGTGACCAAGCAGCCTTCCCCTGAAAACACAAACACTGTACACAATGTGCTGCCTAAACCAATAATGGCTTAAGATTGACTGTAAAAACCTCAGTGAGGTTTATTCTAAACCTTCATGCCTATTTAATTCAATTATTCATATTATTGAACTCAGTTTTTGGATTGAGAATTTTTGGTTGATTTGAACCTCATTTTGTGCTGTCTCATTGTGTTATGTCACCATCTTTCTACTTGAGCCTGAGCCAGGTTTGTAATCTCATCATGGAAACAACTCTTCATTAATCCAGGACTTAAAAAACAAATTTATGGGGCAGAATTCTCCACAGGCTTGGCCAAAAAGAACAGGAGGAGCTTTACTCAGTGCCTGCCCAGCACTGCTGTCTACAGATGAATAAAAAGTGGCTGATGAACAGATGGACAGAGTTTCCTCACAGACACACACACAGAAGCTCCTGCTCTGCAGACCTTGATGTGAAACCTGTGGGTCATGGTCACTTTGGAACCATAGGGTTTGCTCTATACTTCCAAAAAACATTGAGCACACCTCTGTGATCTTATGATGATTATTCTTGTATGTAGTTGTTAGATTTGTTTGTATGAACTGAATCTTTGAATCCTAGGGGGATTATTTTTGTGGGTTTTTTTTAAAGTAGACAGAGAAGAAATCGAAAATATTAACAGTTTTGACTCCAACCTGTAAATATATATTTGAATTAATAAAGGTCCAAGTCCCTTATTATTTTGGGACTCCTAATTTGTGTGCTTTTTTTCACCTATGGCATTGATAATACTGCTTATAGACCTGTAAGAGTAATTTTCCATTAAAAATTGCCCACTGTACCCTCTTGAGTACAGGTCTTTGCCCCCTCCCTGGGTCAAAGAGGCTACAGAACAATGATGAACTGTCTGTCTCTCTATGGGATCATGGAAAGTAAGGCAAAGTGGTGAGTGCTGCTGGATGTGATGGCAGAAGGGCAGATACAGTAAATCTCTTTTAAAGGCTGCAGTGCTTGCACAGGTTCTGACAAGGCTGCCAGAACTCTTCTAAAGGTTCCATTGGTGTGGTCCTTCAATGGGAACTGCTCTGATTTCTGGAAAAGCCTGATTCTGATTTAATCTGGCTGTCTTTTAAAGAGTGTCTCCAGTCTGTTCTATTTCAGCCCATTTAAGATCTTCTTTTACCCTTACCCGATTTAAATGTAAATACACTACTTCACATTTACTGAGAATGTGCTCACACTGGGGTCCTACTCCCCAGTGTCCCAGGGTGCTGCTCATGTTATCAGTGAGGTTGGGAAGGCCTCTGAGATAATCAAGTCCAACCTGTGACCAAACGCCACCGTGACAACCAGACCATGGCTTAAGGTCTCTACAGCCAGTCTCTCCCTAAACACCCCAAGAGACAGTGACTGCAGCACATCCCTGGGCAGCCCAATCACCCTTTCTGTGAAGAAATTCTTCCTAAAGTCCAGCCTAAAGTTCTTCTGGGGCAGCTTGAGACTGCGTCCTCCCATCCCGTCAATGGTTGTCTGGGAGAAGAGGCTGAGCCCCACCTGGCTATGATCTCCTGCAGAGAGTGAAAAGGTCCCCTGGAGCCTCCTTTTCTCCAGGCTGAACACCCCCGGCTCCCTCAGCCGCTCCTTGTAACACCCGTGCTCCATTGCCCTTCTCTGGACACGCTCCAGCCCCTCAGTGACCGTCCCGAACTGAGGGGCCCAGAACTGGACACAGCCCTCGAGCTGTGGCCTCACCAGTGCTGAGTACAGGGGCACGGCCACTGCCCGGGCCCTGCTGGCCCCACTGTCCCTGGCACAGGCCCGGTGCCCCTGGCATTCTTGGCACAGGCCCGGTGCCCCTGGCATTCTTGGCACACGCTGGCTCAGTTCAGCTGCTGCTGACCAGCTCCCAGGCCCTTTCCTGCTGGGCACTTTCCAGCCCCTCTGCCCCAGCCTGGAACGCCGTGCGGGGCTGTTGTGACCCAAGGGCAGCAGCCGGCCCTTGGCCTTGTTGAACCTTTTACCACTGGCATCATTCCATGGATGCAGCCTGTGCAGGTCCCTCTGCAGAGCCTTCCCACAGACCGGCACCGGCACCAGCTCGGCGTGGCGGGCGAGTGTGCCGAGGCAGGGCGGCGCTGGCTGCCTCGGCGCCTCACTCACCCGCAGGAGCAGATCTCGCAGATGCAGCGCGGGGGCCCCATGCCCGGCCCGCTCGGCCGCCCGGCCGGTAACCAGGGACGCTGCGGCGCGCGGTGCCGGCCCGGCTTCCGTCCGGCGTCACGGGGCGGGCCCGGCAGCGGCCGAGCGGGGCGGGNGAGTGGCAGGGCAGCGCCGTGCCCCTCCTGGGGCCGGGGGAACCGCGGGGATTGTGCTGCCGCTCTGGGCGGCTCGGTGTTCGCTGGCAGCCCGAGCTGCGCCCGGCCGGGCTCCGGGCCGCGTTCAAAGTGCAGACACGGCCCGTGGGGTGAGGCTGGCCCGCGGCGGCGGAGGGTTCGTGACGCGGGTCGCGGGAGGCTCCCCGATAATTAGCTCTCATCGCTGTTTGCGTAATTAAAAAGCAAAGCCTCTTCTCAGGTTGACTCCGCAGTAAAACACGTGGCTCTGTTCGCAGAATCAACCAGCCATGGTGCTCACAAGCGTGGCGAGGATGGTTGATCTCCAGAAGAAGGCGTCCGGCATCAGGAATATCTGTATATTGGCACACGTGGATCACGGTAAGGCAGGTGTTGGTGTCCCCTCCTCGTAAGGACTCCTGTGTGTGTTTGAATGGTCGTGAGATACTTTGTTCGCTGTTCTAAAGTAGTAGGGTTTTGTACATTTAGCTTTAAACTGCCTTGAACGTAATTCAGAAAAGTAAGTCTGCTTTATGCACCTTTTTCTCGGCCTGATTCATCTTGTCTTTCATAATAGAGCATCGCACTATAATAATTTGAAATAGTTGAAATTGAATGTTTTCTATGATGGTGAATGTTGGCATGCATTTAATACATGTTTGAGAGCAGAATAATATTTATCTTTGTTTTCTTAATAGGACAAGTCTGTTATGTAGGTGGAAATATTAATATTAAATATAATTTATTTTAGAACACAAATGTTTTGTGTAATTGCACGTTATAATGAGGTTCTGATGTACTGTTTGTTATTTCCACTGCTCTTCTGGTCATAACGAGTAAATTTGCGTCCACTCTTCAAAAATAAATTTGTGTGCATGTAACGGGAGTAATCTGACTTGTTTTTTTAAAGATAATTTGTACTTTCCATGGTATTTCATAGTCTTTATTAATGTTGATATCTTAGAATAGTATATGTTGCATCTTTTGCCATCGTTTGTATTCGTTTAGTCTAAGCAATTAATTTTTCTTTCCAGGCAAAACTACTCTGGCTGATTGCCTTATATCTAGCAATGGAATCATCTCCAGCCGCTTGGCAGGAAAGGTAGAGTTGCACTGTCACTTTTAGCAGAATTCTGGTGTGTACATGCTGGCCTTGTAAATTCTTCATCGTTAAGGAAATTCCATCTATAGTCTTGCTAAACCTCATTTTCTCACCATCATACTCTGACAGTTGATAAGTGAATTGTGAAGATGTTTTTACAGACTTACTGTCTTTTCTTTTGTTTCTGTACTCAGCTGAGATACCTCGACAGTAGGGAAGATGAACAGGTCCGAGGAATAACAATGAAATCGAGTGCAATTTCACTGCACTTTTTGAAAGGTAAGTTGTTGATGCTGGCATGTATAAATTTGAATCTATATTTCCATTCATTTTCCCCACCTCTTCGTGGTTGCTGTTGTGATCTTTGTGTGCAACTTTTACTTTTGTGTTTCTCAGTGTTAGGCTGTAATTCTGCAGAGACTTAGGCAAGTCAGCCAGGATAGTTGAGTTCCATCTCAGGGTCAGGAAAAACATCTTCAATCATATCTCTGAGTGGAGGCCATGAGAGTAGTTTTCTCATCTTTTATTTTAGATATAAATATGTGCATTTTCATCTTAAATCTTGAATTAATGTCACTTAAAGGCAAGACCACCTTTCAAATATACCCAGGTTTTAGTACTGTCTTACTGTTTTGTTGAGATACCTATTACACTGTTCTGTAAGGGTTTTTATAGTGTGGTTAGTGTCAGGACATTAAAAAATAATAGCTAAAAATAATAGAAGTAGTATAACTGGATGGCTAGAAGCAATATCTTTGAAAACTGTTCTGAAATATTAATTTATTGTTTGATCCTAGGTGATCAGGAGTATCTGATTAATTTAATAGACTCCCCAGGGCACGTGGATTTTTCTTCAGAAGTATCTACTGCTGTCCGACTCTGTGATGGTTGCATCATAGTGGTGGATGCTGTTGAAGGAGTCTGTCCACAGGTGAAATAAAGTGTATTAAAGTAGACAAAGAGGGGAGTAGGCAAAGTCTGAAGTGGGTTATATAGAAATAAAAGATGAGCTGTCCAAGAAGTTTAAATAAATGACAATGCAGTTGAGGTATGAAAGTGAGTAGTAAAAATCATAGTTGTGCTGAAAAACTGAACAGTGCTGGTGAATGGGTGTAGAGATGCAGGGTTGAAACAGTGAGTATCCCATTTTTCAGGTAATGGAATATTTTGATAGAGAAAAGTCTTAAAGAAAATAATTTCATACATTTATGTCGGCTTTCAGGGTTTGGAAAAGAATATACAGAATAATGAGGTTGCTTTTTTTCATGACTTACTTTTCTAAATAGTTTGGGTTTTGTTGTTGTGGGTGTTTTTGCCATGAAATCCCACCATTCTGCAGAATTCTTCAATAACTAACACTGTAGGAGTCAGATTTTTGGTTTGAGTGTCAACCTGTCCTTTACTATATGTTTATTAAATTTTAAAATTGTATTTGACTTTTTTTAAAATGTTCTGTCTTTTTGGTGCTGTTAGGCTTCCTGTAATGGGATTTTTTTTTGACTCTTTCCTTCTCAGACTCAAGCAGTCCTGCGGCAGGCGTGGCTGGAAAATATCCGTCCAGTCCTGGTGATTAACAAAATCGACCGCTTGATTGTGGAGCTGAAGCTCACCCCTCAGGAAGCATATTTGCACCTTAAGAATATCTTAGAACAGGTATTGGTGCTGAGGTGTCATTTCACACAGCAGATTTTGTGGCACTGTATAACATCCAGTCTGATTTTTAACACTGAAGTGCATCTTACCCCGACTGGTTTTGAGGTGCATTCAGAATGCCTGTGATGGAGATAAGAGTGACAGGTCATCAGGAAAAGTCTTCATTTTTAGAAGTAATGTGCTGATGTTTTGTTCTTCTGTTAAATTGCTTAAACTTAGTGGAGGTAGACAAATATTAGACTGTTCCTGATATTGATGGATTTGTGTTAGAATAAAGTTGTTCATCTTTTAAATTGTAGTTTAAGTTGCTCTCAAACTTCTTTTACCCCCAAGCTCACTTGGGAGCACTTCTCTTCCTGGTTTCCCTTTTCCCTCTGTTGTTTGCTTTGTTGGCAGGAGCAAGTTCCTGTATCACCATTCCTTGTTCTGAGAGATAAAGTGTGTTAGGTGTGATACTTTGATTCTTTCCTGGTGTGGCTGACTTTGACTTGGAAACACCGTGGTGTTTATGTCAGTCTCATAAACTCCTGTGATCTTCAACTGTGTAGAATTAGATGTGTTTTAATTGCCAAATGAATCACAAGCATGCTACCTGGTTAACAAAGCTCCTCTTTTTATGTTGAGAGTGGGAAAATTACATTTTAATTGCAAGAGTTGTGAAAGAGTGAATGAATCTGAGGCTGTTTTTACATATCCTTCTCTAGATCAATGCAGTCACTGGAACACTTTTTACCTCCAAAGTGTTAGAAGAAAGAGCTGAAAAAGAAAGTGAAAGTGTTTCAGACACATCACCGGGAGATCAAATTTATGACTGGAGTACTGGATTGGAAGACACTGATGATTCACATCTCTATTTTTCACCAGAACATGGAAATGTGGTGTTTGCCAGTGCAATTGATGGCTGGGGTTTTGGGTAAGTTTGAGATTTAATTACTGACTTTTTTTAAAACATTGATTACTGCTATTTATCTTGAAGTATTTCAGTTGCATCATGTTTCTAAAGATGTTTGTTAGATTTTTCTCTGATAGGCAGCTGTGTATAAATTATCTCAGTGACAGGTATCCCTGTGTTACTTACACAGGGGCTTCTGAGGCCACAGTAAGGTCCAGCCTAGCCTGGTAAACGCTATTTTCTTACTTGCTGCCCTTGGATAGACGGGCAGGAGCTGGATCAGGGTGCCCTGGTTGATTCGGAGGAGTGAGGAGTGCCCGTGTTCTGGTCGCTGGCCACGAGGTGGAGGCGTTGTCTTCATCCTGAAATTGTGGTTAGAGGGATACACGCCGTGGAGATGCAGGGAATGTCTTGAGTCCTGCAGAGCCCCTAAAGAAAATCATCTCCTGGACTTTTAAATGAGTTAGGTTTGTAAATAAGGTGCCATGGGTAGTTTGTTGTCCAACACAAACAGCTCTTGTCCCTTCAGAGGGAAGGGAAAATAAAATGGACTATTTTAGTTTAATTATCTTTCAAGACTATTTTGTTTCTTCCGATGAACTGTCAGGCCCTGGCTCTGATAAATCATGTAATGGAAGGGTGGGGGAAAAAAGAACATTTTTATTAATTACTTTCAAGAGGTTCTTCTAGACAGCCACCTACAGTACTGTGTACAGAAATATGGATGAGTGGAGCTTTTTCCTAATCATGGAAAGTCTTAACTGCTGTTTCTTGGTTGTGGGTTCTTTTCCTGAAGGTATTAGCAGAAAAAGTACCTTATTAACTTAAATTATGCCAGCCTTATCCAATGTGGTAAGTACATATGCTTTTCTCATAATTCTCAAGTGTTGAAAAATGCCATTAATATATATGGAGGAGCTGCTGGCACAAGAATCTTGACAGTTCTCCCTGAATTGAGAGTTTAGGTAGTTTCTGGGTAAGAAATCTCTTTGGACTTAGTTCAGAACTCACAGCTTATGCATTGCTGACACGGACAGGTCCTTTTTTTAGCTGTATGAAAATTTTAGAATTCTGAATTTCAAAAAGAAAAGATTATGAAATAGCACTGTTCTGTAAACAAGATTGTTATGGTTATAATTATTTTTTTTTTCTGCATGCACAGGGAGAGTATGTGGAAATGTTTTTTATTCTTGCTCATTGAACATTTTCAGCCAGGAAAGCATAGCATGTTCAGGACTCCCTCTCTGGACCTAAGTAGGCTGCTTTTCTTAACTCATGGGGATTGCTGAGCAGCAGAATTGACTTTACAACATAGTTATGGCATTACAGTTTTATATAATTTTCTCAGGTTTACTAATTCTAAAAGTAATGATTCAAACAACAAGAAGTTTCATAAGTGGCTAATTAAAAATAATTGCCACCATCTGATGGCTCAAGTGTGACTCAAAAGAATGCTTGGTTTTTAACATCTTCTTTTCTGGTCCCAGACCATAGTTAAATGTGTCATGGGAAGTCTTGAAAAGAATAAGTTCAAAAGTCATCCCTAATGTATTTATAAGGTTTGTATTATACTTTTGAGTTTTTGATGAGGAGATAGTGCACAAATGTTTATTTCAAGTAAAGCCTTGAAGCTGACTTGAAACAAAACAAAGCAAAACCATTCAGATATTGTTGATGTTTTTGATCTGTTATGGCTAAATATTTTTGCAGGTGTAAATGTTAAACAATGTGATTTAAAGACAATTGGAAAAGTGGGAGTAAAACAAGGATTTAAGATTTTTGTGTGATTTTCACATAAGCTGTTGCTGTAAAAAACATTACACTTCCATCAAGACATGTTTTCTTTGCTTTCAGAATTGAACATTTTGCCAAACTGTACAGCCAAAAAATCGGAATCAAGCCTGCAGTACTTCTGAAGACTTTATGGGGAGATTATTATCTAAATACTAAAGCAAAGAAGATAATGAAGGGCGATCAGGTATGGAGGGTGTCAAAAATATAACCTGATTTTTATTTTGGACTTCACTTTCTTTTTCCCCTAATTCTGTTCCTCATAGTGTGTTCTGAAACTTGACCTCATTGCCTGTTGACTGAGTGTTATTGTGGTTATAAAGTCACCAGGACAGCCTTGCAACAACTCTTGGAGCATAGAACATTCCAAAATTGACCACTCAAATGCTGCCTGGAGAAAATCTCATCTAACAGTGCTCACTAAATAGGGGACATTGCAGCTTCAAGATTTCAGCATTGAGTGAAACACACAAGGTGAAAGGAAGATTGACAGAGACACAAGAGGAGTGAGTGGATCTCTGTCCTCTGTGAAGAGCTCTTCCACAGCTAATAGTTTAGGATATTCACATCTATCTTGGGATTTAGGATTGAAAAGAACTTTTTTGCCATATGGAATTTCTATTGAATGCTGTACTGAAGCCCTGGTACTTCTCTAGCATTAAGCATTTCCACCATTAAAAGTTAAAGGAGGAGAGAATAGTTTTCCTACGATTATGTCATCATGGTTTTTTTGCTGTTTACAAAGGTGATGATTAAGTTATAAAAGGGGTGATAAGCAGGCTCAAGGTAGTCACGTGCCATATTTATCAGGTTCTTTTTCTGAAATTGAAACCCTTGTCCTCCACTTTTAAATTTCATGTTTGTTTTGTGCTTTACACCGTTGTTTTGGGATAGACTTCTTGATTTTGAATAAAGGTCTTACATGTTCCTAATAAAAAGTGCAGTCTTAAGCCTCACTTGAAAGAGGGGGGAATTGCTGGTAATGAGCTGTTTTTATCTTCCACCAGTCTAAAGGAAAGAAGCCTTTGTTTGTGCAGCTGGTGCTGGACAACATTTGGAGTCTGTATGAGGCTGTTATGAAAAGGTGAGAACAGCTACCAAGTTTTCATGTTATCTCTTTCCATGTGCTTTGGTGATTTTTTAAATACTCAAAAATAATAGATACTGGTTATATATTGCTTCTGTGGATTTTTAATCTATTTCTTATTTTCTTTACAGAGACAAAGAAAAAATAGAAAAGATAGTCACCTCTTTGGGATTGAAAATTGGTGCCCGGGAGTCACGGCATGCAGACCCCAAAGTTCATCTAAATGCCATTTGTAGCCAGTGGCTACCAATATCTGATGCAGTCCTCTGTATCCTTAAAAAAGATAAGACTTTTTTTCTGTTGGCATTTCTCAGACTTCAGAGTGTGCTCACATATTTCAATGTGTGATTTGGTATAATTTGTTTTGGGTTTTTTTTAATGTCTGTGCCTAAGCAAGCTGTTATTCTTGCTTACAACATTTCTGCCAACTTTTGCTTTTGCATATCTTATTTTTGGGAACAGAATTATGAAACTGGAGGTAATTTGACAATGCACCTTCATTATGTGGTTTAATATTCAAGTTTTTAGTGGATTTCCTGAAGTAGAAACCTATCTCCTGTTTATAACAGTATTATAGATCTTCTGTCCATGAAGTTATGTGGATGTCTGGTGTTATGTTTTAGGCATAAAATTCCTTAATTCAAAATCAGCCTTTGCTGTTTGTCAGCTCTGCCCATTGTTTATGAAATGATATATCTTATATTATGGTAGATGTGCACAAATTACTGATGTGTAAATACTAATTACTTCTGTAAATCTTGCTGGTTTTAGCTTCCCAGCTGCACTTAGGGTGGGCCACCCCTCCTTAACTCTGCCCCTGATCAATGTAAAAAGATTATTGCTGACCTGAGGGGGACCTGAATGCACTGTGGCAACAGAGCAGGGTTTTGGATCTGCTGCTGCTGGCAGTTAGCACGTGGGGCTCAGTTAAAGAAGCACTGAGAGCATTTGTGTTGTTGTTGGTTGCATTCAGTAAGAAAATGCAAATATGTATCCTTAACAATATGTTTTAGCCATGGTATGTGATAAAATTCCCAGTCCTCTGGACATCACTGCAGAGAGAGTGGAAAAGCTGATGTGTGTTGGAGCAAGAACATTTGATTCTTTGCCAACAGAAACTCAGGAACTAAAAAGTGGTGAGTAGGTGTTCTCCCATTAGCATGGAGGTTGTTTCTGCCCTGGTGGTTTTGTCTTTGGATTGTAAGATATGTAGTGATCCATATGTAAATTTATAAATATTCCACTTCCAGTAACTTGGTGGATGTTTGTCATTGACATGTCATGGTTTTATGGCCATGCATTTTTCTTCCATCCCATATGTTTCTGGGTTTTAGACAGGTTTTTCTAGCTTAAGTTGCAGGTGATGTAAAGTCCAGGACTCTGAAACTGGGAGTTCTAAAAGAATGCAAGGTTAATACATATTTTTAGTTTTGAACCTTAGAAGTTGTTATGTAATTGAGAATTGAATATTTTGCTAACTTATGTATTAAAATCATTAATGTTTAGCCAGCAGTGGTTTGAATTTGGATTTAATTTTTGCAAGTGTATTGATTAGCTTTTAGTAATTAATTATTAATCGTAGCACAGTGTTTTGAGGAGAGCTTCAAGAAATCTAAGAGGATGAGATCTCAAATGTCAATTAAAAATGAGATATGAATATCAAATTGACAGGCTGTTAGGAATTGTTTCCCAGGGGCAACGAAACTGACTTTTCATCCTTTATTGAATATTTAAAAACATGGTATTCTCCAGACAGTGTTCAACACTGTATTAGTGTAAGTCAATGGGAAGAAATTTGCCTCTGTAAACTTGGATCCTCCTGCTCTTGATTATGAACAAGTAGTGGACTTCCATATTTAGTGAGTATTTTGCTAATTTTTAGTAGTAGTCTTGTGCTTTTGTTTGCCTTAGCTCTGTGATCTTTTCATATTTCAGATAAAAGGGAGAAGTGTAGGAGAAGATGATTCAATTTCTGTGTTAGAAGTTTTGAATGGTATTGTCAGGTTGAATTTCATGTGTTTCAAGTTGGATGAAAAATACGATTTAAGAGAATTTCCTATGTATTGAGTGAGTTTTTATGTGAATCTTTTGAGGAATATCTGTTCCTGCAGTGAAGTTGATAGGATTTTGTGAGCATCTGGACATTTGCAGGACTTCCTCCTTTAGTTTGAAAGGAAGGAGAATACTCTGAGACACTGAATAAATAGTGTTCAGTGTTAATCCTGTGCTGCTCTCTGGTTTCCATTGTGGTCTAAATCAACCTGTAAACTCAAGTTATTTAATTGGGGTATGTGTATTTTTTTATCAAGAGTTCTATTTTTGAAGTCTTACTTATTTTATTGCAAAACACACTTGAAGATACAGGCAGTGTTATCAAATTATTAGGCCTGAGAGATCTTCTATTTTTTTCTGTTGGTTTATCCTTAGTGTATTATCTGTTGAAGCTGGAAATAAACAGTAATGCCTACAAAATTAATGTAAAGTCATAGCTTTGTCCATACTTTTGGGTGGAAAAAAAGTGAAAATAACTTCAATTTATGGTTTTTTCCAGCTTTTATGAAATGCAGTAGTGAAGGAACAGCCCCAGTTATTGTCTTTGTTTCCAAAATGTTTCCTGTTGATTCAGTGGCATTGCCACAGAATAAACCAAGGTAGGAAAATGTAACATTTTACTTTCTGATCTTTGTTAGTTAGTTCTGGGGGAAAAAAATATTTTGAAGGCCTATATAAGCTTGTTTAGACCTGAGGAATAATTAATGAATTCTTGAAATGCAGTAAAGTCTTTTTCTGCAAGCAAAGATTTTCTGAATGAGTTCAGGAGGTGATCTGATCTGTTAAATCATAGTAGTTTTAGAAGGTACAGCAAATCTGTTGGAGAATCATACCCTTGTCCAAAGGTATCATCCTAATGTGTGCAGTGTGAGCAGTTCCAGGATGTCTGGTGGAAATGATGGAGTTCTAAAACTTCTTGGTTTTTTAGCAAGGTTGTGTTGGCATGATCATAGCAGCAGTTTACCAAGGAACACTTCCCATCATACTGGGCATAACAGCTCAGGGATCATCCTATCCCTGGCAACAGCAAAATAAAATGGGTTGATGAAATCACTCCAAATCTTGACTGACTTTACAGTGATCTGAAGGGTATTAATACAGTTACAAAGACTTTTTTGCTGGAAGATTTGGAAGATTTCTTGGTACAGCCTTTTGTTTTTTGATAGCCATCCTATTTTCTTTGAGGAGTAAGTCCTTCTAGATCTCATTTTCCTGGCACACTTAAGTGTACTACTTTAACCACCAGCTTTTTCTGCAGGAGAAATGTACTTTCCTGGTGAGTTTACAAGAAGGAGATTCATCTTAACCCTTCTTTCCTCCAAGCCTCTGGAGCATTTTCAGTAGGCAACTTTTATGTTAACTGACCATTTTACATTTTTGAGGGGATTGTCTCTGTACAGCAAAGTAATACAGAAAATGATAATTTTCCTGCTAAATTTGACTATGTTTAATATTTGTGCAAAAAACAGTTCTGCTACGGTAGTAATATATGAAAGCTTTACCAGTGCCTTAGCTTTTTCTCACACTTAGATAGATTATAGATTTATTTCAATTTTTTTCTTGCCAAGGTTATCTCCCACAAATCTCCCACCCAAAATCCCCGTTTGCACTCGGGGAAGGGGTGCCCTGTGTGCATGGGCTCAGCAGACACTAGATGGTGCAGTTTGGCTGTCCTGAAGTGTCTGGAACAGGAGCTCTCGCTCAGGTGTGGCACAGCAGCGCCATTCCTGCTTTGTCTCCTTTCCTGGGGATGGCCTCCAGTTATCAGAGACAACTGCACTGAGCCTGTCACTTTTTGGCTGTTCTGTCACTGATCATGACCTGTTTTTTATTTTTTTTGGAGAATCGAGAGTCTTTGAGGTGATGAGTACGTGAAACAGGGGCAGAGGTGGCTTTTACATATGCCAGACACAGAAATCTTCAGTGCTGGGGTTGCTTTTCTTTCTGCCTGTTTATTCAATGCATTGAAAATTTTAGTGTCTTCCTCTTTAGTTTGTGTGCAAAGTATCTCTTGCTGGCCTTTGTATTGAAAAATTCAATTAGTTGCTAATTAGCTAATGTTAGATGAAATCACGTGTGTTTTTCTTTGAGAGAATAGGTCATTGTTAGTACTGTGTGATTTTTGCTGAATAGATGTCTAAGATTTGTTTTGAAGTGACAGTTGACTTCCATTAATTGAAAAACAATAGCAATAGAGCTAAATGTGTATTTCTCAATACTTGATTTCTTAAGATTCTACAGTTCTTGAAGAGATTGGAAAGGGAGGTTAGTTCTAGTGAAAGAAAGCAATTTCCATGAAACAAAATCCAAGTGTTTTAAAAACACAGCAACGTGTACCTGTGGTTCTTGAGCATATTTTTATTTGTATTGGTCATTGTGTGCTATTTACAGTTACTCAGTGAAGATTGTGCTTAGCAGGATTGAGTGAAGGTTGAGTGGAGCATGTGAGATCCAATATTTTAACTGGCATTCCATGAGAGTGCTCCATAAGAATGTCTGAACATGGAAAGAAACAGAGAATATCTACACTCTGTCTATTGCTAATTGTTTTACATTTTCCTATTGAAGAACATTAATCCATGTTATGTGTTTCACTTAGATGTTTATTTTGAGGAGCCATAACTGTGCTCTTGTGTATCTTGATGTTTGACTGCTTGACTGACCTGAGATTATTTGCATCTCTTGGGACTAGAGATTTTAAGCATGTTAAAACATGTAAAAAATCGAGGCCTTTTCTCCAGATTTTGTTTTTTTTTTTTTTTCAAGGCTTGTCTTCTGCTTCCAGAGGGGGAAAATGTAGATCAATGCTAGTGTCTCTTTTTGCTTTTGTGAGGTAGTATTGAGTAAGGTTACCTTTTTGTAACTTTGTTAGAAGATACAACCTGACTTTGTCATTAATTTTTAGGGTTTGCTTTATTTCTGCCATCTGCTTGTAATACTTGTTAAGCATAAGTTGGGAAAAGCAAAAAGCTCTTCTAAGTCCACGGTGTACAGTAAATGATAACAAAGGATGGATTTTTAATTAAAACAACCTCCTTTGAGACTGCTGTTGGCAACTAATATGTCCTTGAAGGTCACTTTAAAATTAATAGATTCTATACTAAAGCTGGTGTGATTTTGCTTTTACTGTTTAAATAGCAGAATACATGGGGAAATTGTTCGTTGTCAAATTAAAGCTGGTTGTCAGCTTATATTTATCTTTCCTTGGAAAGATTTGAAAATTGCCTTTTTTGTATGGTACCACTATGTCATTAGTTTTTAGCAGGTTTTGTAAAGAAATGAGAATTGTAAGTGTTTGTCTTCCAGTTTCTTCCGTCTGATCTTCCAAAATTATTTGCTAATTCCCACCAAGTCAGGCAAAAATGTAAATTGTTGATTGGGCAGAGAATATGAACAGATAAGGGCCCCTCCTCCATTTGCTTTATGTTTGTATGGCTGTTTGATGATGCCTGTGGTTACTTATTCTAAAGTATTGCTGTGTGCAGTATTAGGTGTTCATTCAGCATATGCTGTTTCTTTCTCTCATTTCTACTGGTGTGTGACATTGAACCCTAGTCTAAGACAGAATGCTCGAGTGTAGGTGAAGAAATAAAAGCCAAACTTGGCATTAAGGTACAGGGTATATAAATGTACCAGTTTGCTTTTCCTGAGATTCAGAATTCTGTCTTGATGTAACCCAGTGTAAAAGAGAAATATTTAGTAGTTAATTGAATTGCTTCCAACTAATTGCTAGAGGTATTTAATGTAAAATGTTAAGAAAATGTAAACTGAATATCATATGTTTGTTGTGATGAAATCATCTACTTACTTAGTAAAGCTTTATGTGTAAATCTGGCAGTGATGTAAGCCATGTGGGCAATAGGCAGCAAACCTTTTATGTTACCTCAAGTCCATCTTATAATCCTGAATAATGTAAATAAATAAAGTGTACTGAAGAAAATCTATTTCTACTTTCCAGTGGTAATAAAGAAAAGTCTATTGAACAGATAAGCTAGTGCACTAAAATTATATTTCATTACTGCCTGGGGGGTATAAAACCTATAATACCTCTACTGTTTTCCTCCAGATAATGTGAAAGGTTCTTCTTTCTCCTCAGTCAGCTTGAAATCAGGACTGCGTTTTTTCTTAGGTGTCACCCTGAAACAGACAGTTCCCCGTACAATTCTGCATGAAATTACAATGATAGTTGTTTCTTTGTTTTGTGCTACAGCTTGTTAGCAGGTTTTAAACAGACTGTAGTGTGCTTCATTGGTTTTCTTTCTGATGTTCTATAAAAATTGGGGAAAAAAAATCCTGTGATTTTTGCTAAATCTTCAGCTGAAATGACATTGATCAAAATGAAAACCTGTATAAAGCTCCAAGCTCTGTAAGAATAATTGCTATCTTCTTGCAAGTAAATTAATTTCTATGTTGAAGGCAATATGACTTGCAGCAGCTTCAGTGTGATCAGAACCCATCATCTTCTGTTTTCGTTAGTGGTTTGTTCTAAATTGTAGTTTATGCATTAGAAATGAATAGGGCTTGTATCATCTGAATGGGCTGTCAGATTTACAGATTAGCATCTGAATTTGGCCTCCAGTTGCATAACTAATAAATGCTTTTCAAAAATTAAAACCCCTATTATGGTTATCATGAAATAGATTTCAGTAATGGTATACATTTGAATCTGGCTAAGACCTTGGCAACTGATCCAAGAAAGAAATATAGAATAATGGTTGAAATTTGAATCTCTGGACATACTACAGTTTATGTAATGGTGAACTTAAGTGAGTAAAGCTTGTAACGTTGTGGAAGAGTTTTGCTTCAAGTTTCTTTTTTCTTTTTTGCACATTCAGCATGTGAGATAAATCAAAGGTCACTCTATCAGCCTGGAGTGTTTTTCCAGGCAGAATGTGACAGCTTGGGATTGATACCTTCTTTCATTACGTGTCTCAGGATGAATGATAGCTGCTATATAATGTAACACAACCAGTTGAGTGTTCCCTGTTGAAAGAGTCCTGTAAGGCTGTTGTATGGAATTTTATGTAAGTTGTGATTTGGATAATTTTCAATTGTTCCTTTTGTGTTAACACTTTTATTTCTACTGTGAATTGTGTACCAGTCTTATTGCAATAGAGCTGATAGTAAATGATCTTAGTAGATTTACATTAGTTTGTGAATGGAAATTGTTCCACAGACATTAAGTAGTTTAATCCAGAAATTAATGAGCTTCTGAAGGATTAGGGAACCACTGGACATACACTGTGCTGAAATGTAACAAACTGCACTTGACCAAGCTGTCCTTAGGGATGTTGTTGACAGGATCCTTTGAGTGCCCAGTGAGCAGAGCAGCAGTCAATGATTTCACTGGAACTTAATTCTGAAGAGCAGAGTCAGGAATAGGATTCTCTGTAAATTAATGGATTTAAAGATATTACCAGAAATAACTCCATCCACCCCTTGTGGAGTCAAACATCTGTCTAGGAGCTCATGCAGTTTAAACTGGAAAAAGCTGTATGGAGAAAAAGTGTTCTCAGAGCTTGAAAACCCTTGTTCATGGCATGAGAGATGCATCACAGACACTTGTTGGCAGTACTGTTAGTCTTTTGGAAATCAGTCAATGTTTTGACTGTGGTGTTTCCTTTTTAAAATGGTCTGGAGGTTAAAAACATAACCATAACACTTCAATAATCAAAGAAAAATTTATCTTTGGCAATTTTGTTCTGATTATTCACTCTGAATTTTTGCACTGCCTTGGATTGAAGTCTGTCTTTGCTAATGTGAAAGAGTAGAAAAGCTGTCATGTTCAGAGGATTGACTGCTTGAAGAAGTTTCGTTGTCATTCAGTTTGAGCTAAATGTGTTGTCCTGGGGGAATATGGGAATCATAGAAGTAGTCAGCAGGAGCTTGCTCTAAAATCTAATGCCTTTAATCAGCAATCTATTAAATGTGAATAGCATGTGTATTATACCCTTTCCCATATTATTATTTCCATAGCATTTGTCTACCACATATTTGAGTTTAAGATGAGTTGGTGATGATGTTGTCCCCCTTCTGTGCCAGCTCCATTACTTGTGCCTGGTTCCTGTGCCTGGGTGCTGTAGTATTTCTCTGGAGTCAGGGAATCTCTCTTTCTCTTTCTGCTACAGAATTTTTATTTGCTGGTGTTTGTGTGACTGCATGCTGCCATGATCTTTTCTGCCAATATTATGAGGCTGTTGTTCCTTTCTAATGGAGCAAAGAAGGGAAAGGGGGAAGAAGAAGAAGAAGAACCAACCTTTATTTTGGTGTAGGCAGGTTTTGTTCAAAATTGATTTTACTTTGGATTGGTTTGGCCAACTGGAGAAATTGAATAAATCAGGATATAATTTGAAACTGGTTTTGTTGCAGAGCCAGTGTATTATGAGCATTAATCTTGTTCTATGTTCTGCTTGATTGTGTTACGACTCTATATAAAGGATTTATTTGACAACATTATCTTTGTGTAGTTTCTAATGATACTATTGGGAGTGAAGAATTTGATAGAAATTGATGGTGACAGAAACCAGGATGGACATCTAGGTGCTAGTTAAAGTCCCACCTACACTGAGTCTGCTTTTTTATCAAAATGAGAATATTATTAAGTGTGTTTATATATATTGCAACTTAGACCAGTGCATTCAGAATCTTAAGGCACCTTTAATATTTGTGGTTAAGGCTATTTGACACTTAAATATACTGATACTTTGAAAAATACCATATAAAGTGGGGAAAAAGCAAAGAAACTTTTTTAATTTACTCTCAAGATTATTTGCAAAAATGGAAAGTATTTTTGGACAATCAGATGTGTTGGAATGCATACACAGTCCCTGTATGTATACTATGCCATCATATATAGACTGTGTTTATGACACCCTTGGCTGTCTGATCTGTACTTCCCCTATCAATCTATCTCCTCTAGAAATTTTTCATCCATTCCAAACCTTTAAATAACTTTGAACAGCTGCCTTCAGGAAAAAAAAAAAATCATTCAAAAAAGTTTTCTTCTCCACCATCTGCTTTGAATTTTGTATTGTTAAGCGTCGCTCTCTTTAGCAGTAAAATAAACAAGACAAGCAGAAATACCACAGTATTTGAAATTTTAGAGATACATATTAATTCTGTCATGACTATTTAAGAGAGTTTTTTCCTTTTTGAAAAAAAAAAAACACCTAAGTTGTTAAGAAGTTTGAAGTGATGATTTTGTCTTGCATTCTCCTTTTCTATAACACGCAATGGGTTTGTCCCAGATTCTGAGTTTTAGAAGTCTGTGCTTCAAAATCTGACATTTTATCCTGGGAACCTCTCTTAGGTAATTTTTAGAGAGTTTTTAACTTACTTATAGTTTTATTACTCTTTCAAATTGAACATTTGGGTTCAAGATAAACATGATAATTGTTCCAAGTGATTTCTTCAAGTTCTATGAAAAATTTTGATTAATGAAGTGTCTGATTTTTTAAATTAAGTCTCTTGCAGAAGGTGTTATGTGTAGAAAACCATCCTGATAACGATATAAATAAAAATCTTACTGACAGTGAGTTGGTCTCAGCCATGTAATCTGTTCAAGACTTCCTGCCCCTAATTAATCCAGTTAAGAGCAGAGTAGGTGTCCAGTAACTCTTTCTACTGACTGCACATAAAACCTTTGACCTGTGATTAATAGGGTTTCTCCCTATTTCAAAGTGGGCAATAGTTGATGTGGCAAAGTGTGTCCATTTTTTTGTGCTTTTTTTTTAGTAGAGATCATATTTATAAGGTTCTTGAGTAAACAAAATTGACTCTACTGCTGTAGTGTTTCCTGTGGTTTTCTTCCTCTTATCATTCATTACTGCTGTTGCTGTTCAGGAAATCTTGCCCTGTGTTTGTAAGTGTGGGGGCTGAAGAGGGGAAGTGACTTGTCCAAGGCTACTCAACAAGCTCAGACTACTAATGGAGCACTTTTTGATTTACTGCTGTGTGCTTGATGCAGTTGATTGAAAAAATCCTGGACCATCTTAACTCTAAGGACTGTTGGTTTTGTCTCTGTCATGTGAGCAAGTGCAGGACAAACCATGTAGGAGAGGTTTTGCTGTGGGGTTTTGCTGTGGGGTTATGCTCACCTTCTTCAGCTGAAGTCAAAGTCTAAGTCTTGGTGATTAGTTTGTCCAGTTGTGTTACAGAAATGCATGTTTTATGATAGAAAGACTTCTGTTCCTTTTCTGGAGTTAGAATTTCATTAGGAATACTAATATAATATAAAAAATACACTGATTATTATTTTGGATTTATTAATGCTGGAAAGCAATATATATGTCCATTGCTCCCAGTGCAAAAAAAACCCCAAAAACAAAACAACCAAAAAACAAACCCCAACATTGAAAGCAATCTGGTTGCATTGAAAAAATTGTCACATAACTTAATTATTTATTCTGCTTTTTGGTTACTACACTAAAGATTATTTTTAATGTAGGCACATAACAGCATGTTACTTGAGAATTTGTTGATACTGAATTTAGTAAACAGAATAGATTATTCACAGAAGTATCTGTAATGATTAAATTCCCCTCGTTAACATGGGAAATTAATGGAAACAGAGTAATAACTGAAAAGAGAAGATGACTAGTGTCTGAATTTATTTTCTATCTTTAAAATCATTAAATTAGAAGGTAACATCATATAACATATTTTTATTTAGGGCCAGATTTAAAAATCAAATGGGCAGTTTTGGGCAATGCTGTAAGATTTCATATCTGTGTAATGAGTATGACTTTGCTGTTTAAAATGCTTGCATTGACAAACAAGTCTCTATATTGCCTTACATAAGAATGTTGATAATATTCTTTATCTTTTATTAGTTATTGCTCTAAATCACACTTTGAAGCACTTTGCTTTAAGGCAGGGTGTACCAGTGAGTAGATGGATACATCAGACTATTAAAATTATTTTTGGTTGTTGTTGTCTGTTTTAAATCTTTTACCTTAATGGGCTTATTCACTTTATGAAGGGGAGCTTTAACAAGCAAAGACTTTTCCCAGCATTTGAGCACTTGCTGTAAAGATTACCTTAAAGTAATAAAGATAACACAAGTAATTAAAAATGACTGTATTTGATCTCTATTTGGAAGGAAAATGAAAGTCTAAATATGGTAGAGGAAGAGTTTGCTAATTTTAGCTGACTTAAAATTATAGTATTGGAGGACAAAAGGCATTCTGCATGAGTTTTTATTTATGTCAAATATAGTATTCTAATTACTGTTATTTAATTTATTTTAAAATAAATGACATTACCAAATACTGATGTTTTAAAATACAATGTAGGCCATTAACTCAAGAAGAAATCGCTCATCGGCGCGAACTTGCCAAACAAAGGCATGCAGAAAAATTGGCAGGAGGACAAGGGAAGGAGCTGTCAGAAAAGCCTCCAAGTGAAAATTCACCTGAAGTAACTGGGAACTCTGGTGATAGGAAAGGTGTGTAGTACCTTAATACCTGTTTTTCTAGGAAGGTGTTTAATAGTGGTATCTTGGCATTGCCAAGGGGCCCCTTACAAATCCACATGGTGAATCAGTCACATGCCAGTCCAAAGTGCAATACATGGAACTGAACAGAGGGTGAGGAGGGATTTGTAAGAAGGCTGAAGTTCATAAATGTTGAAATAGTGCCATAGATAGATTTTCCTTAGCCCGAGAATGAGCTTGATCTCAGTACTTTGAGTCATTGAAGGGAGATGATGCTTCAAGGAGATGCTCTGCTAAAAATGGTAACTTTCAATGCCAAACAGCTAAAATTGGTACAGAAGCAGGATGTGAACAACAGGACTGGATTATGGCTAACAGTTGTGGGGGTTGGTCTATTCTCCTGAGTAATAAGTGGTAGGACAAGAGGAAATGTCCTCAGGTTGTGCCAGGGAAGATTTAGAGGAAAAATTTCTTGATTGGAAGTATAAAGCTTTAGAAGAGGCTGCCCAGGGAAGTCATCAAGTCACTATCCCCAGGGATATTTAAAACATGTTACACTAAAGAACATGGGTATGTTCTTGTCAGTGCTGAGTTGGACTTCAGGATCTTAAAGGTCTGTTTTAACTGGAACGTTCTGTGATTCACCATATGTGAAAATATAATATATATTTTTTTTTCCTCTAGATGATGAGGCAGCAAGTGTTTTTATGCTTAATATATTTTTTCTGACTGGTTAGGTGAAGAGCAGCAGCTCACTGGTCAAGGAGACAGCATGACCTCAAAGGCAGTGAAACAGGAAGCAGACAACAAGGAGCATTTCATTGCTTTTGCCAGAGTGTTCAGTGGCGTTGTGAAAAGAGGGCAAAAAATCTTTGTTTTAGGACCAAAATATGATCCTGCTGAGTCTTTGCTTAAGGTAAGAGCTGACTGTGAACTGTTGCAGTAACTTGGGATGCTTTTGAAATACTGATGACTTAACTTCTTACATATCTCACTGAAAAGAGAGAAAAAAGTTCAAGTGAATAATTCCAAAAAGTATTGAAGTAATTTAGGTGATTGTGCTAATAGCTGATTGTGTCTGTAAACTCATTACAAACTGTAACATTTCCAAAATAGTTTTAAGTACAGTATAGTATTAGCTAACCATAAATCCAGTATGTGTATTTTGTGTTTTAAAAAAATGTGAAAGAAAAAGCAATTCTTTTAGAGAGCAGGAGGTGCACAATAGTGTTGGGAAAAACTGGTGTTAAATGTTTTGAGATTCTGGTCAAAGAAGTTCATCACTTTTGAATTTACTTCAACACATTTGTTTTTTTCAGAGATAACGAAAAGTGAGGTAGAAGGAGTACACACCTAAAATATGCCAAAGAAAGCCTTATTTTTTATCTTCTTAGTAACATTCACATGTTTTCCTATAGTCTGGATTTTTGGGAGTATGTGTTAGTCTTTGACATCTGAGGTTTGAGATGAAAATGCTTTATATTGTATTTTTTTGCTTTGGAATGCGAGGAGGTTTTGTGGAAGAAGTTTTTATCAGAGCTAAGTGATAGATTTGCAAATGCTGGTTTTGTGCTCTGTGTAGCTGTCACCCCAGTGCTCTGCCACAGATGATCTGCCAGCAGTCCCCCATATGACCTGCTGTACCCTGGAGAACCTCTACTTACTTATGGGAAGAGAGCTTGAAGATCTTGAGGAAGTACCTGCAGGAAATGTCCTGGGTAAGAACTAGGAATTAATTTTCTAGAGTTTGAATCCTTGTGCCGTCCAGAATACACTGAAATTGGTTTGATGTGATTAATAAATAAGAAACCTTAAATCCATGAATATTTTAAGTATGTTGTATGTGCAAAAAAGGAAGACAGTCTAATTAAATTGGGATTTCTGTGCACTTTGAATAGGAGAAAAGTAGGGATTACATTAGCCTGTTATCTTCAGGTTGGATTATTGCCAGGTAAACATTGCTGCCCAGAATTGCCAAAGGCAGTAGTAAATTCTCATATTTCATAGATTGCAAGGATTATGTATAATATCTTTCCAACAGTGGAAATTCTTTAATGTGACTTTTCTAGTGATGTGGATGAGTGTAGTTTTATTTATAGGTCTGTTTGAACCCTGGTGCTAAAAATTACTTCTTTTATGGCTGTGGCAATTTTTTCACTTTCTCCATGGACAGAGTTGTAAAAGTCAACCTGATCATTGAGTTATGCTCTTTTGTGCCAGATTCTGAACTGCTTTGCTCTAGAATGAGTAGCATTCTTCTCTGATTTTATCCTTCATTTGTCTTTTTTATTTTTAATAATGAAAGTAGTGTTTAGAATTTAGAATGTATAAACTCTAAAAATTATTTAGTTCTTTTTTTTTAATTGTGTTAATGAAAATGTTTGAACTACAGCAAAATACAATAATATTTTCATGTATACTGCCTGATTTTTAGAAATTAATGGTGCATATATACAGTTAATGAAAAATAAGTGTACTCTGTAAGGGTTGAAAATTTTTAATTTAGGCAGCTAGCCATGTTTTCTATCTTTTATCATGGGCCTAGCATTCAGAACATAAGCAGCTGGTGAATTACTTCTATTTGGAAGCTTAATATTTTAAAATTCTGAATTATACCTTACTGTAGTCCAATTGTAGTTGACCATTTTCAGTATGAAAATGGTGAGTGAGTGTGCCTGAGTGTGTCTGTGTAACTGTGTGAGTGTGTGAGAAAATATATGAAGTATGTGGTCTGTTTACTTCAAAAAATGATTGAGAGTTTGGAAAAAATAGAGAAACCCATTCCAAAACACTTTGCAGTAAAAATGAAAGGATGTGTTCTTTGTGCGTAGCAAACAGTAAATACTCCTGGAACTGCCTCCAGCAGAGAAAGAAAATACTGTGAGGATTTTGTTATGTCTTTAGTGTTAAGAGCTGGACCAAATTTTAAGAAAGGCTTTTGTAATCTTCAAATTCTACCAGAATTTGTTGGTAGTCTAGTGCTGAATGCTGTTCTTCAGTGGGGTCTAATTTTTCTATAAAGAAAAGCAGTTTACTTGAGTAGTAAGAGTTCTAAATGGTCATACTTAGAAGAATTCATTAGAATTTTAAGATCAGAATTCACAGTCATTCTTAGCCAGACTGTGTTTGGTATTTCATCTTTTACCATCACATCATTGTAAAGTGATCACACAGAGCAAGTTTTCCTGTTTACCTGAAGCATATAAGCTCAAGTTTGTGTGTTGGATTTTTATATCTAATTTAATTTTAAAGATTTTTTTTTTTTAAATTAAGAATCCTAAATGCCTTTCCTTTGTTTCTCCCATTTCCCTGTAAGGCTGCACTGTTAATTTACATACATTCAATAAGCTGTATAATGATGTGATGATGATTTATCACACTCAGAAGAAAATGCAATACATTTATATGAAGGGAATATGTAACAATGGTGATGCAGGACTTTTATTATTCCAGTTAGCAACAGTGATTTCTGTTTTTAAGGCCATTCATCTTCCAGCTTTAGTGCACTCAGCAGTGATTTCTCTCCAGCCATATAAGGAAATTGCTTGTGGATTATCCAGTAAATTAAGGAGGCTTTTCTGAAAGCTCTGTGGTTTCACTCTGTATAATTAAGTTATTGCCATAAGGAATACACAGTTAATCATGACTGCCTATTTCCACTTTAAAACTCATGACAGAGATTTTTTCAGATTTTTTCATCAGGATTTGGAGATTTTTGCTATTATTTATATGTTGTTTCTTACAAGGGAGGATTTACTCGGTCCTAGTAAGTGGCTTTTTTATCCTTTATAGTGCCTTATGCAAAGGTTTAGTGATCAAAGACAAAGCTTGATACAGAGGTTGTTTTACTGAAGACGGGGAGATTTAATCCCTTATTCCTTCTGCTCAATTAATATTTCCTTGAAGTATTGCTCTCCTCTTAATTGATGAAAATCTGAGATTGCAAAACACCCCGAGCAGGAAGGGCAGTGAAGCATAGTGTGTTGGAACTGCAGAGCTGTGACAAAGAGAATTCAAGAATATCAAGCTCGAAAGAGATACTATGTCCTTGTCTAATATATGTAGCCATTCTGGAAACTTTGGGAAGTTATTTTCTGATATTATTGTGAGTTCCTGGAAGTTAGGAGGGACAAAATGTTTTGCATTGGTTAATTTGTGTTGCAAGTTTGCAGCTAGACTGTTTAGTCAAAAGTATTTGCCAAAAAGCTTTAAGCACTATGTCCTTTTCAAGTAACATGGCAAATACAAAATAGAGCCCTTTCCTAATAGCTGTTTCTAATTCAGAATTTTTCTTTGCAAACTTGTGACTACTGTGCATTTTTGTAGGCCTTGAGTAGGAGGTGAAATATGATTGAAAACAAAAAGTTCTTGGGGATCAAAGGTAATAAAGTCTTTGTTATAAATCTTTTAAAAAATTGTCAGACTATTCTATGAAAATAATAAAATCCTTGTCTTAGACAAATACACAAATACAATTTGTAGAATCTGTAATTTATAAGGACTGTTGATTTCCCTGAGAACTAAAAAGGAGTGTGTGAACAAAGTGCCCTCTGAGAAGAGAGTACTCTCTTACTTTTCAGCTTTTTATTTGTCACCTTTTTTTCCCACCAGCACCTCTGCAAGATGTGCTGTGCCAACAGACAGGATATTTTACTTTTAAACTGGCACTGCAAGGGTGTGCTTTGTACTCCTTTGAATGAAGAGAGACTTTGCAGGAGGAGAATCTAGTTACTGGAGCAGCAGATAAGGTTATACTAGATTAGGTGTGTGCCCTCGAGTTCCAAATGGTGCTTGTATTGAGTTGAAACTGCTGAATGAAAAACATGATAGTCATTGGAATGGGCCATGAAGGTATCTTCAGGCTTAATTGGGGAAAATGTTGAAGTACTGGCTTAAAAATCAATCATGTGCCTTGGTGCACTGTTTCAGGAATGCCTTGTTCTCCTCTGTCACATCACATGCCTTTCCAAGGTATGCAGCTGCTGAATTCGAACCTCCCTGTGGACATCAGCTCTGAGAGTTCTGGGAGTGAGATCCTGCTCTTGCCAATTGTCCCCCTGCTGTCCTGGTTGCAGTGCTGGCTGTCTCTGTGTCACTCTGTGCTGACTTCAGGGCCATATCAGCTTCTGTACCAGCTTCACTTGGGCTGAGGCCTTGTTATCTTACCAGAAACAGTGTTGTGCTCTGTGAATTCTGACTAGGTGTACCAGAACCATGCTTAAATTCCAACTATAGCAGTACCCTGTGCTTGCAGACATTTAATATGACAATTACATGTGCCACCCAAATCCCTGTCTCAAAATAATTGATTTTTGATTCCAAGACATAGCAGGCACATTTTGTGCTCTCTTTTAATAGAAAACTGCCTGAATCCACATTGGGAAGAAAGTCCAGTGTCATAGATCTTGGACACAATATGTGCTGTTTTGACAATACTGTCCTTCTGGAACTTTTAGGAAATTATTGGTACTTAAATGTTATATTCTAAAGCCTGCTTGACTGATGTGTGTTCTTAGTGTCACTAAAATTAACACTTGCCTTTGTTTCCATATTGTCATCTGTGCAGACAGCAAGCTGCTTTGACTATCCCATGCTCCTTAAAGGCTTGTCCCTCTTTCCTACAGCAAAAATATAACAGAGAAAGGAGCTCTTGATGTAGACAATTGTCTGGCTATCCAGAGGTTTTAACTTCTTCAGTTTAGTGAGTGTTACAGAAGCTTAGGCTCTTGCTGAGACACTTTGGGAATATCAGTGGCACTGGAGGTTCCTGCTGCCATGCAGACATTTCCAGAGGTGGTGTATTTGACAGGAGGTGAGCCTGGCTGTAGTGGGAAATCCATTGGTCTTTAATTTCATTATAGCTCTTCTTACTAGAGCTTGGTTTTTCTTCTAAAAAGGAAAATTAGAAATGGTTCAGTTAGAATACATTAATTGTTTTAGTTTGGATGTTGTATATAAGAGCTTCTATTTGCTAAGTAGTGTTAAGTATTGTTTAACAAACTCTAGAGACTGATAATGCAGGTACACAAATAGAAGAATTAACACTACCATAAACAATTTCTTTTCCATTTTTTTTTGTCAATGAAAGTTCTAGGAAAGCAGCACTTACTAGGTCCTTCCACAAGAGAAAAAGATATTGCTCGTTTACCAGGTGGCAGAACAATGACTTAAAATTGAAACAGTGTTGAAAGCTCCACAAAGCTTATTATATGCAAGTTTTAAATAGTTTCAATTGTGTTTCTGTGTTAAGAATATTTAGTCTAAATTAAAACTCTGTCTCACACCAGTAAGCATTTTGAACTATTGATAAGTCTGAATTATAGGGAATGCAAGAGGGGATGGTTGGTTTGCTTGTTCCCATGCAAGAATCTCTCTCCCTATATGCATATAAATACATTTAGTTATTTATTTTATTTATTTGCTTGAACCAGTCAAAGAACTAGTGCAATTACAGGAAAAGCATTACTTTGTAACAATTGTTGTGAAATTCTTGTGGTTGAGGACTATAGAAAGCACTGGGTGATCCCCAAAGTGGACAAAGGAAACATCATGAGGCAATATGTGAGGAAAAAGTAATCTGGGCTCATAAGTAAAGATTTAACAAGTGCATGCCCTCCAAATGCACAGAATAATAGCTTCCTTTTTTCTCCCTCCCTTTAAAAAAAAAAATTTCTTGTTGCTGTTGTGTAATAGAAAACAAATTGCCATTTTTGTTCTCTGCAAAAAAAGGGTTGTTGGAGGCAGTGTAAAAAAGTATTTAAGAAAATGGGAAAAGGAGATAGTGTTTGTTTTGTGATCATATCATGCACAGATGAAGGGCTTAGGATTCCCATACTGATATTGATTACCATTTCTAAGTAGTGTAAACAAGTGCTGATGTAAAAACCAACACACATTTTTGAAAACACTGGTTTAAGCACTTGTGTAAGTGAATAATCATGTGGGATTTTTAAAAAATTGGCTCAGTTTCATGTTTGTCCTGAATGAATAATTGAAGGATCATTCAGTGATACATTTTTGTTAATTGGGATAAAATTTCTCTCAAGGCATGTTGTGCACACACACACATGAGTTCAGAATGACATGTATCTGAAGTTACTGATCTGTGTGCTGCTTTTTATCCACAAGGACCATGACAATGGACTTATGCTTGTTAGTGTACAAAACCTAGATTTTTCTTGGAGCTGCCTATGCGACTATTGAAGTGCTTTTTGTGTCTTCTTGAATACTGTTAAAAGCAAAGCTTTTCCCTTGCCACTAGATTTGTAGTGCTTTACTTCGGACTCATAGGAGGCTAGATGATTTCCTGAATGTTTGCAAATGCAGTTAGCTATGTGAATATCAAGTGTTCTACCAAATTAGGAGCGTTTTGTTTTGTTTTTTACCAAATTACATTGTTAAAAGCAAGAATCTGGAGGTCCCTCCTGTTGCCAGCTCACTGTCAGACTTCCTACATGACACACTGTTGTGTACCTTGGTGTTTCCATTTTTAAAATGCTAGTTTTCCCATACAGTGTTCTTTCATGTTTTAATTGTTTATAAAGCACTTAAAGGATTCTTGACATGGGAACAATGTGGCACAGGAAATGTGGGTGATGATGGATTCTTGCCTCTGGGTTTTTTGGTACCTTTCTGAAGATAGGTGCCATAGAGCTGCAGTAGCATGAAGAGCTGGTGTGAAGGAGTACAGCTAACCTCATTACAAGGTGTCTAACAAGCATTTTATTCCTTTAGGACTTCATTGAACAATTTAGGAGCTTTTAATAAGCAGCCTCTGTTAAGAGCAAAGAGCAGCTGCAAGCAGCAATGCCATTTTAAAGGCCCAGAATGGCTTTCTAGGCCTGATGCCAACTAGCAGGCATTACCACCTTCTGTGAGAGCACTAGGAACAGGCCTGCTGTTCACCAGCCTTGTATTTCTGTGCAAACATTTGGTGGGCTAATTTCACTCTCTGAATCAGTAATGTGATTATTTAAAAAAAAAAATTAAATAAATAAAATCACCAGCTTGAAGTGATTCCAGCTGCAGGGGCTGTCTCATCCCAGCCTGCTGTGGTTGGTGAACGCAGGAGGGCAGTCTTCCTCCAGATTATTACTGAAATAAGCCCAAAATACTGAATGAAACAAAGAAAACTCAAACCTTTGTTTTCAGTTTTGGAATACTTACAATTTTTATCTCTAACTGCCATCTTATAACGTCTATAAAATAGCTCTTTAAGGCTAAAAAATAACCTTTTTAACTTGTTTTTAGTAATCCAGCACTGTTGAGGAAAAGTATATAGTTGAATGGATTTTGCTGTTGAATGACATTTAATCTCCATGGACTGTTGCATTTACCTGACACCACAGTATTTACGTTATTTTCCTACCCAGTTGGTGTTTTATTAATAGTTAAATTGTTGAAAAAATTGTCTATGTTCAAGTTGTTTCTTTGAGCTAAAGACATAATAGTTAATCTGTTGTTTGGCTTCTTTCAGAGCTGGAAATGGAGACCATTTTCTTTAACTCTGTTTTGGCCATAGTGGATTTAGTCCCTTTGCAATTCCTGCTCTTTGCTGTGTGTGCTTCTGTCAAGGCAGACTGAGAAATTTGTATTGCTTAGAGGGCAACATAACATGACATAGTGCACAGCTAATGAACTAGCACCAAATGGAATTACAAGTGTATTTTGCTGATCATCTGCTGACTTTCCTTTGCCCTGTTTGCCTTACCATTTCTTGTGGGATTTGGGGGGGCTTTGACTTGACAAATTGTATTGCAAAAGAAGCAAGTGATTCATTACCTTGTTTTCAAATCAATATCAAGATATCACTTGAGAGGAAAAAAATATGCCATGCCTTAGGTCAGAGTTATGACACTGACATGTGTCTTTGTTAACTCAGCTAAGTATTTTTGGAAAAATACTTTAAATGGTTAATAGTTTCCATATAAAACCCTTTTTTGTTTTGTGGTTTCTTGGTGTGTCTTTTTGATTGTTTGGTTGGTTTTTTTTTTGAGAATTTAAATTGCTTTTTGAGTATCTGTATTTCTTCTGTTTTTCTGACTGAAGCTTATTAAGACTATAAAAGGAAATCATAAGTGTAGTAATCCTTTCTGAAGAAAAACACTTCTAAATTCTCTAGTGCTCCTGGAATGTTCTCTGCTCTAATTTTTGGGAGTTGATTGTGAGATCTTACAAATGTGTTTAGTCTTGCCACTGAAATACAAGGGATTTTAAAATCATATTTAAAAATTTGAACTGTATAAGACTATTGAAGCTACAGTCATAATACATTCATCTATTGAACAATGCCTGTAAATTTGCTCTTGACCCCTGCTGGATTATAATGTAAAAAAAATGCAAATTACTAGGTTTTTGAGAAAAGGGGAGAATGCAATGAAACATTCTTTATCAGTTTTAAAGCAACTTTTAGTTTTTATAATGTGTAAAAACTGAGCTTTTGTGTGAATGGACTATATTAGATTTCTATATAATTTCGTAAATGTGAGGAAAGCACTCCTGATTCTTTGGGGTTTGTACACAGCTACTTGCTGATGCTTGAGGTTTCCCAAATAATACCAGAAGGAAAACTGCCCAGACTTGTCGATGTTGGTTGTTGCTGCTTGTGTGCCTGTGGGCAGCAGTGGGACTAACAAGAATCAAGACAATTTCATACCACTGCTGCTTGAAGGAGCTCAGAGCACAGCAGCAGGCACATGCTCTGCAGCTACTTAATACAAACATCTAGAAATAGAGTGGGCACAGTGTCTGAGGTGCAGGCACTCGTCTGTTTATCACCCCAGTGTTTATTGCAAAAGGAAGTGACTCTTGGCCATAAGATTTCAATTTTGTCCAATGCCCATTATCACACTGCTATTCATTGTTCAGGATTCAGGGCCAATGTTAGAGGGGCCTGACTCCTCTTGTGTCAGAGAGGACAATTGACTTTTGTAGTCACTGCCCCTGGGCAGGTGTTACTCAGCCTTTCAGTAGCTAACTGTGGGTTTAGGTCATAGATTCTTATCTCCAAAATCTCCAAATCGTCTGTGAGTGGTTGGATGGGTGTAATTTTGCAAGTCTCTTTAAAATGAAAAGACAGGGATTTCCCCCACTATTTCACACTTAGTGTCTTTAAGTCAGCATCAGTGGACTATTTTCAGTCTCTCCCTCTGTGAAAGTGCATGTAAAAATAAAGGGAGAACAGTTATCTACAGAAATAGCCATATTTATTGCTTGGCTAATGAACATCTTTTCCAATACTGTATGAATAAAAGAAGTGGAAATGGTTAATATCATCAATGTAGGATGGTAAGAGACATCTTAAGGTGAAGTTTTGAGATGATTTGCTGAGCTCACATCTGCAATGTTGCGTTTGGGCTTTTTTACAGCACACTGAGATGCCTCAGTGATCATTTGGGGAAATGACCTCATGTTTTTGTTTGAAGAGCCTGAATCCTATGCCCTCCTTCAGTCTGCTTATAAGAATTGCTTGGAGCATGCTTTTTTTCTTTGGTGTGTTACATTTTTTTAAAGCTAGTATCCTCTTTAAAACTAGAATGTCAACATTTTTTAGTAGGTGTCTGTAGTGTAGCTGTGGTTCTTAGGGAAACCATCTAACTTGCTTGGTTGGTGGAAAAGTCTCTAAAGAGACTCCAGCATCCATTACTAAATGAGGATCTATACTAGAGGAACCACAGTGACTTCAGTATTGTACTCAAAGTTAGTAGCATTCCCTTTCTAAGAAAACCCTGCCTGTTAGTGCAGCTGTGAAATGCTGTATCAAGAGTGGGAAACATCACTTTGGGACATCAGGCATTAGAGTAAATGTCTGAGAGATTCGGCAAAATGCCTCACTTGAGGTTAGTGTTTGAGGCTCGGTTTTTAACAGAGGTGTAAATGATCTGATTTAACAAGGGTCTGTATTTAGACTATATAATTGAACCTTTTATCCCCCTGTAAAAAATGGCATTAGGCTTTTCTTCCTTCTGAATTGAATATGCTAGAGAATTGCCTTTGCAGAAGTTGTTGCTGTAAAACTCAAACTCTCAGAAAACCGTTGTGAAGGAACATTTCCTTTATTTAATGTGACGATGAGTTTTCTAAAATTCAAACTGAGAACATTCAGTGTCATTTCAGAAATACATGCAAAATAATTGCTTTAAGCAGAAATGAGTTTGAAAATACATGCCTTTCTGCATGTAAATTCATGTATAGACATTCAGACATGAAAAAGACACCATAAATCAATTCTAATTAGGAATGTGTCCAATTACCAACGCAGAAAAGAAGTTCTATTCTAAAAGGATTTGGGGTTTTGCAGTGTTATTTATGGAAAATACATCTCTCTTGCTACTGCAATGGTGTACCTGAATCAAATCCAGACATCTTTGAAAAGATGTGTGTACTTTTAGTCATCTATTCCTTTGTCTGTTTTTGGCAGATTAAGTTAAATTTCTATCAGATGAATTAAGTTGCAGCTTCATTGCACAGGTATTCAATTCATGTAGTAAAAGGTAGTTGGGAAATGTAGATATTTGTCAGTATCAAGTCATAGCATACTTGGGGGCAGGTAACTAAATAAAATTATAACTGGAATAGATGTCATTTAGGCTGGGCTTTTACTCGTGTACAATTGCAAAGACACAGAAGGGTGTAAAAAATGACATTAAATCTTAAAGTTATCCATGTGGATAATGATTGTTTTCTGTATCATAGAGATGTATTTCACATGTGTGTGCACCTCTGTTGCTAACACAGCTTCTCTCTTGCCTGGCCTTAAATACAGTCCTGCTTCTTTATCCTTTGCAGTCTCAAACAGGACACTGTGCTTTTCCCAAAACAACTTAAATAATTGTATTAATGATAGAAAATATTCTCATTCCTGATGTTTATCACTGCTGAAATGTGCCATGTGTAACACTTGAGGCAGAGGAGGAGAAACCTGGATCTAGAAATTAGTTTAGTTGCCTCAAAATGATATCCTCTCTGTGCCCTGAAGTGATGGATAAATAAACCTGGTTTTTCCAGGCAATGTAGGCTTTGTTAGTGAAATCTTGTTTATCATTACTTCTGCATAATTCTTCATTTCTATTTTCTTTTAAATCTTTCCTTTTTCAGCTTTAGCACACCAGGAAGTTGCTCTCTGTATATGTATTTTTTAGCAATAAAAGATTTACAGTTCTCTTGAATATCTAATCTTCTCTGTTTCTGTATAAAATCTTTTCTAAGGTTCTGCAAAATTGAAACTCCACTATGTGGATTTGATGACTCAGGCTTTTTCCCATCTTTATACTTTAAACAAGTATCCTGTGAACAAAACAGTTCTAAAGAACAAATTTGGTGGTTTTCTGTTTTTCACTGAGTTTCAGTATTTTGAAACAAACATACAACTGTCTGATAAGGAGTACATTTTAATTTATATTAAAAATAAAAATTAAATATCAAATATTTCAATATTTAGGGCATCTGATTATGATGATTCCTTGACAAATTAGGATAGTTAGAGAATTGTCGTTTAATTTCTCATGTTTCTTTACAAGAAGTGGCTGTAGGAACCAGTTAAGTTTTATCCTTAAACTGTTTTCTTACTCCCATTTCATGTGAAGCCAGAGGGCACTGTTTTTCATACAATACAAAAAGTGCTGCTGTTTCAACTTTGGGTGAAGGTCTCAGGGATTCACGGTGCTGTCAGCATAGTGAAAACTTTGGATCATGATTTTTAATGTACATTTCTTCATGCAGAAAATCTACAAATCTTTTGACTCTAAATTAAATTAATCTCACCGAGTAGTCTAAGAGCCAAGAATCTGCAGTCAGCATGGTTCCTGCTTATTAGCTCAGCTTGGAAATTTACAGGTTCCAGGGGCAGTTTAGTGTTAAGTAAAGCCACTGCCATGAAAACATCTTGTTCAGCTTCTTTTTTTTGACACTTTCTTTGTCCTGAGGAAAGCTACTGTTTTATATGAAAAACAGCTCCTCTCTGAATGTTTCTTTAACTTTCATGGCTACACTAATTGCCTTCTGCTCAGAGTAATAGCCGGACTGTAAAAATTAGGCTGGACCTCCCTCAGCTGTTTTGGGAGTGTTAACGTGGCTCTGAAATCGACCCTTTTCCCCCTAAGCTCCCCAGCTCAAATCTTAGAGTTAACCTCTTGCTTTCCCTTTCTATTCCACCTTTCTCTCTGCATTTCTGTTATTCTTCCTCTACTTTTAATTTGTATTACCTTAGTTATCCCATGTCAATAAAGTAAGACTATATGAGAATATTTTAGTTAACCACAGCCTAAGCAAACAAAAAAGCTCTTCTTTCAACTGGCATTGTTTATGCAAAACCACTAATCTGTGAGGGCAATTTACTTGAATGTGTTCTGAATTCCTGCTGGAGCACTTCCTGATGTGAGCCAGGGCCCTGTGGAGTGGGGAGAGGAGCAGGATACCTGGTGTGGAGAAGTGTTCCTCTTACTGTGTAGTAGCCCTGGTGCCTGTAATACACAAATAAATACCATCTGTGGCCCTGAAATGCCTCTACTTCTACATTTGAGCTAGCCACAGAAGCCTGCATTTATTCCTTTGGATGTTTCTGCTTTGCTTCTGTTGTCTGTTGTTACCAAAGCTTCTTCAAGAGTTCTGAAAAAGCAGCGAGGGGTTGCACTGAGGGCACGGGAGCCTGAGTGGGGAAGACCAGTTTGGAGTCATTTTTGTACATAACCCCACAGAGGGAACGGGATTCCCAGAGAAACACAATCCTGGGTAACAAATGGGAAGGTTAAACAGTCCAGAGGCTGTTAACAAAGGCTGTGTTTTAATGACTTATTTTCTAAATATTTTCCCGAAATTTTGATGTTGTTTGGTGTCTCAGCTGAAATTGCAGGAGTGTTGTGAGGGCTGTTTGGCCTGTGTCAGGCTGTGAGTCATGGAGCTGGCTTTGTCTGGGCTGGGAACTGTGGGGGGGACTTAAGGCAGAGCTATATTTAGGATTATCAACTGCTGTCGAACTGTGGAGCACTGCTAAACAGCAGTGTTAAAGGGGCAGCACTGGGCTCAAAGTTCAGATTGTTTGTAGTGCTTTTTGATTTAGTACATAATTGGAAAAGCTGATATTTACTAGAAGTATTCTGCAGTTTGCAAACCAAGCAGTGTAAGTTTCAACTCCATTTGTATTTAACTAGTAAAAAACTATTGTAATTTCATTGTCAAAACGGTATTTGTACGGTTAATTGTACGTGTTTCAGAATTTGAATGAGTAAGAACATTATGTGTAAAGAATTGTTAAATTCCAGTCATAGATAGACAAGAAATAATGCTTGAAGGGCTGTTAACATTGAATTTGTCTTAAGATGCAGAACACTCGCTTACCTTACTTGATTGTATTTTGAAATTTTGTCATTAATGCCTAGAACCAAATTTAGATAGCTTTTTGCAGCTAATGAAGACTAAAAGAAGTAGAGTTCTTTTCTAAACTTTCTTGCTCCTTACTACCTAATTCCTTCCAGTGAAGTCTGTTGTGTATAGGGGCAAAATTCAAGAGTGATTTTTTCAAAATTAAAAGTTCAATTTTCCAAGGCTGCTCCTCTATTGTGACTGCCGTGGACTGTAGCTAATGGTTTTTGTGGGATTTTATATTTGCTTTCAACATCCATGTTTTGGTAGCTAATTCTCCTAATTTGGTGGAGAGAAGTTTATATTGCAATCTTTACTCTGGTCCTGTATGTGTGAAAACAGTGAGATTGTGGTAGGAAAGCTGAAGTGAGTGTAAGGACCCCAGCTGTGATGTGAGTCAAAGTTTTTCCAGACAGAATAGAGGTAATTTCAGTCATCCCAATAAATTTGAAGTCTGGCAGGTTTTCTAAGACACTTGATGTTGGTTTAAGTGCACTATTATTGTCTTGAATGTATCCAGACCTGTGCCAAGACAACATACTGGTAGGAAGAGAGAAAAACTCCACTCTGAGTGTGTAAGTTTACAGTTGTTTAAGTTCATGTATGGGGCATAAGTCAGTTTTATCTGTTACTGACATTTTAAGCTTCAGTGAAATGCCAGCTTTGATACAAGTCTGTTTCAGTGACTAATTAAATTTCTGAAACATAATATTGAGCAACAAATACTCATCCAAAGACTTGATATTTTCCAAGTGTCATATGGTAAGATTTGTGCAATATTGAAATATTGGGTCACCAACCAGTGTGAGTTACATGGCTGTGAACCCGTTACTGTAAATGAAAATGCAGCCTGCTGGTAGTTCTTGTTCCATCAGTTATTGCACTTACACAAAGACATTCATCCCCATTCCCCACTCTTTAGCCTGCTGGAGCTGATGAGGACCAGGCAGTTGCAAGCACACATGGTTGGGAAGCTCTCAAAACAGGGATGTAAAATGTCTGAGATCCTGATGCAGCTTTTGCACAAAAGATTAATTGTTTTGTGACGTTCAAAAAGAAAGTTCTCTGTGCAGTGTTACTAACAAAGCCTGGATTCCTGTGGACTGATGTCCTTAAAATCCTCAGCTCCCCTCCATGCTGCAGTTGTGTCCCAGTTGGCCGCCGGGATGCGCGCGCTGGTCTCCAGGCGGCCGCTTCCAGGCGGGATTTATAATGATCGTGTTCTGCCTGCCCCTTCTTCAGTGAGATCACCAATTTTGGTCTCCCTTCAGTACTTAGCCATTGGTTTTACATAACTTGTGGAAACTTAATTACACCTGAACCCTCTGCTCTCTCTCGCTGGTGAACTTAGTGGAAGTTGACAACATGTTTGGAAGTTGTTGAGGGGAGCCTGTGTGATTACAGGAGTTGCGTTTACTTTGGAAATGGGACTAAAAACATACTCCATTTTTAACAGATTATTTTGTGTCCACAATCCCATCAGGAAGTATGACATACTGTACTGTAAGCCTTGCCTCTCAACCCAAAAGAATAATTTCAGCGCTCAGGCATTTTTAGCAGAAATGCCTCTCATTTTTAATAAAAAAGGTTTATCTATCTGGAACTCTTCCAAAGTGTTTAAGGCTGATACAGCTGATATGTGGCAAATGGCCACATTACTTCGGTTCAGAAAAGCAGCTGACTTTTTTTTATGTTTTAAGGTTTTGCTTTGTCTTGAAGGAGCAGCCGAGCCACTGCTGTTGCCTGTGGGTGACACTCGATACCTCATCTGTGGGCTCTGCTGCTTAGGCAGCACAATGTCAGCCAGCCTGGCCTCCTTTGGGGGGGCACAGAGGTGGGGCATCGAGACAAACTAACTTTTTTCACAACCTAGAGGTGTTAGCTGCTCCCTGTACATAGATGGAAAAGGGGCAAAAGGTCTCTCAGGTAGTTTTTGGAGATGCTGGTTGTTTAACGTGTTGGTGTCATCATGCCATTGGGGTTTCACTAGGGTTAAAATGTTGAGTTGCCTGTCCTTGGACAAAACGTCAGAAGCAACCTCTTACTTAATGTGTTGATAGTTGAGGGAGTCCAAATTGGGTGGGAGGAAAAATTGCTTTTTATTACATTAGTTTTACTCTGTTTGTTTAGTATCCTGAATTGTCTCACCCAGAGTCTGACAAATGCTGGTGCTGGGGAGCCAGAAGTGGGGACAGGCTTGGTTTTTTAGCTGGCTGTAGATCATCCCAGCTGTATTTGATAGGGTGTTCTCAGACTGCCTTTTGGGGTGGGGTCTCTTTTCCTTTTATCCTTGAATGCAAATGAGTGGATCAGTGACTGGTGATATTCCTGTGAACAAGGGAATTAAAACACAAGATTTTCAAGATGTGATGGTGTCAAAGCTCTGAGCTCTCTCCCTGGTATCTTTTGTCAGTGTGAGACTCGTACCTGTTTGTAGCAAATGAAGACAGCTGTGTTGGGGATGTTCTCAATGCATATAGACTCATGTGATGTAAATAAAATTAAATCTTATTAGTTGTTTTGTTGGGTTTTGAGGGTTTTTTTGCAACAAGGCATTAAAAATCAATATTAGTTCTATTTAATATCTTCATTTTAAAATAGAAAAATGTTTTAAAGCCCAGTTTAATGATGTGGTGCTCTGCACTAGTCTTAAGAATTCTCCTACCTTAGGAATGATCTATGTATTTCTTTCCCTTTTTTTTCTTGTCCTAGAGCTAATGCAAGTTAATATGTTGCAATATTTTAGGAAGTCAAAATTATGCAGAGTGCAAATTACAGTAATAACTCTGGATGATACCTTAACTGAAGTAATCGGAAATTAGGGTGAAAATTACAGTCTTCTTTCCTTTGGGGGAAAAAGGTTTAGGGGAATAAGGAGGATAAATAGCATTCCTAACTTTTAGGGTTATTTTACATTTTAAGTATACTTAATTTTGGTATGCTTAGTATACTCAGAGGCAGATTGACAGTATTACTTAAAGTGTAGCTGACTTTTAAAATCCACTATTTAAATATATTTTTGTGAAAAAAGTAAGAATTATTTTCCATCTGAGATCAGTATTAATGGCCCCGTAACTCGTTTTCATGTGGCAGCAACTTTCTTCTTTCTTTTTGAAATTCGAGTGCGTTTTCTGTTTATTTTTTAATTAGTTTAGCTATTAATCTGGAACATGTGATAAATAACTCATTATCAATAACTTCCTAGGATGCTGATATAACAAGTGTATTTAAGACAATCCTGTTCCCTCTCACGCCATCTGTTTTACACACATTGTGTCAAATAGTACTAATCTGAGACATTTCAAAGGTGCTTTATTCAGTTAGAATCCTTCAGATTAATTATTTCCCAAAATGTTACTGCTTGTGTAACTACAGATGAGATACTTAAAGGTTTCTTTTAGCTTGATGTGAAATTTTATATTCTTCTTTATCTGTCTTGAAAATCATTGTATTTAAAGTAAATATCAATTTGTGCATAATGCAGACTGAGGTGGTCCATTATTCATGGTGCTTTGGAAGACTCTAAGCCATATTTCCCAAGGCAACAAAATCAGGCAGTATAAATCACTTATGGACAGATGTGCTGGGGAGTGGGGAGGTTGCCTTTAAAAGAGAGCATTACACGTTGGGTCAGGTCTTGGAAAATTGAATTTTAATTAGTTACTTGCATGTCTTACAAGTTAACAGGATAAATGGTCAATGGCTCAGGCATTTCCCACAGGATATTGTACACATTTGATAATCAGTGTGCTGCTTCTGCCTGTGCTATCTGGAATATCCTCATAACTGGTTAGTCTGTATTTGCATTTATCTGATGTATTGAATGATAAAGGCCTTGTGTTCTTTTTTTAAGTAATGAAATATAAATCACATATATTGGGATTCTACAGTTAAACATAAATCAGTGCATGGATGGACAGAATTTAATGAGCTTTTAAACAAACTGCCACTGTCCTTTTTAATTGACACTTCTTGTAGTAGATTCTAAATTCCCCATGTACCTGGGATGTGTAATGCAGAATTTGTAGGAGTATGTTCATGTAGCTTTTTCTAGGCAAACATGACAAAACTTCCAAGACTTCTAAAGACTAAAATTAATTCTTTGCAAGATCAGTGCCTGAAGGCCTCATTAATTTTAACACCACTTATAATTGATTCTGGGGAGTAACAGATGTTAGTTATATTTTACAATCTTCAGTTTAAGAAAACAGTATATACATGAAGTCTGCCCATTTTCAGGAGACATATCTAAAACTGAATAAAGCCTAAAATGGTATTTGCTCTTTGAGTGGTTTGTAGACTATGCTGTAACTAAACTGATTTATGAAGAAATCATTTGATGTTATTGATCTATCAGCTGAGATTAGTTATTTTGCTCTGTTGCAGGAAACATTTGATCAAGAAATTGGAAGAATTAAGTTTTCTATTGTGCTGAAAACCCCAATGAACTTTAGATCTTTGTTCATTTGCATCTTGCCTCTAGTACTCTCATAAAAACAGTAAAATATTGTATGGGGGTTTATGTCTTCCCATTGTCTACTTTGAAATAAATATTGAGCTTTGCTACATGTTCAAGTAGAAAGGCTTTGCCTCCATCTCCTGTTTTCTTAATGTTAAACAGTTTTCATGCTCAGCTGGATAGAGCTCAACTTATTCCATGCTTCTCTTCTCAGCCTCAGGCTGCTGCCTCCCTCTCCTCTGCCTTCTGAGCAGCCATACCTTTCAATGTAGGTGAAAAAAAGGTTGAAATAAATTGGGAAGTGATTGTTTTGATTAATACTTCTGATATCTGTTCTCTTCATGATCCTGTAACATGCAGTTCTCTTTTAAATAGATTTCCAGAACTGAATATGTGTGCACAGCTCATGTTTTGATGTGGTCCTGCAAAAGATTGTGCTACTTTTTTCTAATGTAACTAGCCAGAGAAGTTGGTTTTAAATAACTTTCTCTCCTTTTAAAAGTCCAAAATAGCAGTAATCAAATGTGTCTTTGCTAGCTGACTGCTGGAGATTTGTCTTTTTCTTCTGCTAGCTTGAGGGAAGAAGTTTGGATCTTTTGGTATATGTTCCTTTTGCAAACTTAGATATTCATATCAAGCCTAAGTCTGAGGTATTTTACCAAACACTTCAATGTTTTCTTGAGTTCTGTTGTTGTTGTTTCTGGGGGATTTTGGTATTTTGGGTTTTTTTTTTGTTTAATAGTTTTCTCATTTTACCAGTAGGAACCAGCAGTAGATGGCCAGCACGTGTAAACCATGCAGGGGGGCCTCCAGAGTAACACCTGAAACATTTCTCTTCTTCACAGAAAGATACATAGAGTCTTGAGAGAGTTAAAGCCATGTTGACTAGAAGACTTTTTTTTTTCTTAGAGGATTGCTGGGCAGTTTTTTTCCCTACATAGGATGCTCCATAAGAATTCAGCTGGTCTGTTTTCCAGTACAATGTGCAATTTCATTCGTTTATTTATAAAAAACATATATTATTACTAAATAAAAACCCTCAACAACAAATCAGCATTTCAAAAGACTTGTAGATTATCAAAGTAAAGATGCTGAAACAACTATTCCTAAATTCCATTTGTTTGGGACAGCAACCATTCTGAGCTGGTGCTGAAGTTCTGGTAGTAATTTTTTTAAAAATTAAGTAAATTCTGATGTTTTGCTGCTGGGTCAAATTAAAATAATTTATTTTAAGTAATTATAAATCTAAAGTTTGGGTTGTATTTCAGAAACCCTTGCAGAGTTTTGTGTGGCACTAAATGTTTCCCACACGCAGTAATGGAAGCATGAATTTGACATAGAGGCTGTAAATGAAGTGAGTTCCAGTGCCTGTGTGGTCACACTGCACAAAGATCTGCCCACTGTTTACTGTTGTTCAGTATTGCTGCTTTCAAGTGATGTCAGGTTGAGCTGGTGTGAGGAAAGGAATTTTAATGTGTGTGCTCAGGCAAAATACATTACATATATACTGCTGAGGACAGCTACTGACCATTTTATAAAACCACAAGAGGTGCTGTTCAGTGCCTTTATCAAGAATGCTTTACAGTTAAAAGGTTAAAGTAGCTTTAATTGGAGTAAAGATTTTTTCCTTTTTCTTTTTTTTCTTTTCTGTGGAGCTACAAGTGCATTGATTTCATAATACATAAAGATGGATGGGGGCCTGTTACAGATCTAAGTATGAAATTCCTAGGTTTCTGTGCTAAAATGACACTTAAACATAAATGTTGAAAAATTAGGATAATTTTCTTTAGTCTTGTGCTCCAAAAATTAGTATGGCATGATAAATGAAATAATTGTGTAGCGTAAGAAAAACATGATTATTTGAAATACTTTCATCTTCTGTAGTTATTGGTCTCATTAAGCAGCTTAAGGAAATCAATATTTCATCTTGACTACAACAGTTTGTAAATCCAGAAGCCAGATTTGGAATGTTAACTGATTTTGGTTTAATTCTGTTTATTTTAAGGAAAATTTGTATTTTTGCAAGCAAATTTCTGACTCAGCTTTGATGTCAGCTTTGTCACACAGACTGAGTGCAGGTAGATCTCAAGCCATTCACTGTAACATTTTAAAGATGTTACTGTTTAATGTAAAGGGGGTTTTTTACAGTTTCCTTGAAGTTGTTTGTAATCTCATCTATAAAAGCATAGGAATGTTCATAATTAGAATTGTCAGCTCAGTCAACATTTGGGAAATGTGTGTTATCATGCAGTCTAAGGGCCTAATGAAATACATGGTATTTTTTCCCAAAGACACTCAGCAGAAGAGAAATGATGCTTATTTACACATTCTATGTGTTTGCAGTCCTTCTAGAAACTCTAATCTAGTAACAGGGTATTTCAGTGCAACGTGCTGTTGGACAGTATTCTTGCTCTCCTTGCAGCTCTGAAAGCTGACAGCTTTGTTCTTTGAACTGCTGTTTTTTTCCTAAAAGAACTCAGTGGGGTGCTCCAGCACTTTTTCATCTTTCCCTTCCTGAAGATTCAGTAGTAAAGTACTGAGTTGCTTCTTGTGTCAAAAGCTGCTTGTTGCATTCAGTGTCTTACCACAATTGTGCCCCTTGGGGAGAGGGAGTTTTGTTGTAGCATTATTAGCAATATGGCTGAGTTTACTCTCATCTGATCAGAAAGTTAGGCTCAATTTCCCCTCCAACTGCTGTGAGCCTAAAAGTAAAATTTTATAATAAAATTACATCTGAACACTTTTGTATTGAGAAACTGAATTGATGTTAATCTCCAGTGCATACTCAGGTAGGTAGAACTTGTGTTTTTGAACCTCAGGAAGAAGCTGGGACAAATGGTCCTACAGTCTGTTGGATACTGATGATTTTTAGAGGTTCATCTCAAGAAAAAAAAAAAACTGGGAAAGTAGAAAAAGAAAATGTTGAATTAACTTTTCTGTATAATGATTGGAACTGAGACCAGCCACATACCATATAATATTCTCTTTTCCACACAAACAATTTCACTTGCCTCGGAAACAAGTAAGAATTGAGGGGGAAGTGCACAATTAGAGATGAGAAGAGGAGGTTCACCAGCAATCTGTGCTAACATGTGGTGTGTATTATGGAAAAAGTTGATGAAATCTCAACTAGAATGTGGTCTGTGTCTTGATTTACATTCCCTTCTCTTCTAGAAACAGTTTGTAATATAGAAAGGTCAAATTCTGCCCTCAGATGTCTCTCTGCAGTGCCCATGAGAGGCAAGAGAAACATGCTTAAAATCTGAGGTGACAAACGGCCAAGTTATTCTTAAGCCATAGTAGCTGCTTGTGCCTACAGTTACTCACATAATCCCAGTGATTAGTAAAACCTTTTAAGATTCCTCAAATGTAAAAGGCACACTATTTTAACTGAATTTAATCCTACCAAAAGCTACTTTTCCCTTACAAAATTCCTCCTTTCCTTTCCTTTTTTTTTTTTTTTTTAATTAGGGACAGTAATGAAAGACTGGAGGCCGCTGCTTAAAGTTTATCTGGCTACAGTGAACCAATATTAGTCATCCAATAGGTAACAGTGTGCTAATGGTTTAATCTATTGTAGTCCTATGCTAGATATTGGGAAAAGGAGAATTATTTGCATAGATTTGAGGAAGAATGATGATTGATATAGAATCATTTTCCTTGATTTTTTAATTATTTTAATATTTTTTGGCAAATGCAGTTTGTTCTTCGGTTTGTTTAGGTTGGCCTTAATCCTATTTACTTCAAGAATGAACTGGAAACATCTAGAGCAAATCATACTTTTAAGGTGGATTTGTGAATTTGTTTCCTCATACCTATTTTTTAAATCACCTTTTAAAGATATTTCTTTTAAAATATCTCTCAGAGGGCATAATAAAACTATTTGTATTACTAATCAAAGAAAATTATAGAGATGTCATTGTGTTTGTCAACACACATTGTTGAAACAACAGGCACATGCTCACTTGGAGATTTCAGATTTGAGATTCACATGAATTATGTAGGGGCTTGCTTGGTTCTTACATAGCAAAGTGCATGGAGCATTTCAACCAGGAGGCTTTACATATTGTGAGGTCCTAATCTTTGGAAGGAGCTATCATTGATAAGAAATGATAGATTTCAGTGGAGACAGAGCCTTACTGGGAAGATTAACATTAGCTTTCTGCTTCACTTAGTTCCTTACTGTGTTAGTCCAAAGCTTGACAAGTCTCCATTCCAAAGCAGCCCGTGATTCTTAAGTGGTGATATCATCAGTGAGAGAAGATAAAGATCGGCTGAACTGAAGTGCTGAGGCTAGTAACAATGTGACAGAAGTTAAAATTTAAATAGCTTGCTTTCTTCTTTGTTTGATTTTTCGCACTGTGAACTAAATTATTCCCTTATCTGATTGAAAAACTTCAGCATGGAAGTGGTGTCTGCTTCATTTTTTTGCAACTTGAAAGAAATGCCTAAATCTTTCTACATCAAGAGAAACTAATTACATATACCTTGAAGTTGATCTGTTATGTGTTCAGATCTTTATAGCTGAATTAAGCTGGAAAAGCATACTTTAAAGGCAGCAAAATTATTGTGTAAGGTGTAGTGGTTACCAGCAAGACATAGAAGTGAAAAGTAAATTGAGACTTGTCTTAAAACTCCTACTCCTTTTGAAAATTTCAGTCATGATGTCCTTACCTCTTTTTACCATTTAGCTTCTATCATATAATAATATATCATATGTTAATATCTGGTGATACAGGTAGGTATATACTTGATTTAGTATTCTTCTTTTCTAGGGCAAGACAGAGAAGGGACTCTATAAAAGAACCTTTGTAAATCTTGTATTTCACCACCTGTGTAATAATTCTCCCTGAACCATTATTTGGTCTACTTTTAAAAGCACAAACCACCAGCCTCTGAAGGGTCTGTCTTACCATTATCTCACAGGCTTTTATTAAGGCTTAATATTGGAGTGATTTTTCTAAGACTTTTCAAGTAACGTATTGATAAACATTTGAAATCTGTGATCTCAAGTAGTATGTGCAAATTACAGTGGTCTGGACAAGAACTGAATTTAAGATTTATGTATCATCATAATTAGTGGAATTCTTCCATTGATATGTCATGTAGTACTTTGGAATTAGTTATGTTACCTCTTCCTCTAAAATTATTCAGAAAACACATTAGCAGTTTCTTAGTAATCACATTATGCAAAAAGAGTATCTAAGAACTTTTGCAGATTTTTTCCAACATTTGTTACTAATTTTTAAATTAAATGGATTCAACATGGCTGGACATTGCTCTGTGCTAGCTTGAACACTTCAGCAATTAAAACACTGAGGTTGTAAGTTTAACAGATTTTCATGAAAACTGACAGAGTTTTTTATTTTTAGTGTTATTACTGGTGCCAGACACTTATCTTTCATATGTTTTTACCTTCAAATGTGAAACAGAAGAGCAAAAAGCTTCAGTTTTTCTTTATGACAGCCAGAGTATAGGAACGTGTTAAGAAAAGAGTGAGTCTATCTGAAGTAAGATTTGGTAACTTTATTTCTCTGGTTCACATTACACTGTGCAAAGAAGTTGTTCACCTCCCATTCTAAATCATTTTCATTTTACCAGCTGGAGAAGATCAGAATAAAATGGACCCATCCCTTTTCTCAGTCCCTGGTGGTGATGATGATCCAGCATTTGTTTTTCATTCAAACCACATGTTGAATAAGTGAAAAAGAGGAAATACGTGCTGGTCATAGGTCAGGTGCAACACAGAGTTTATACAGATTTATTTTCTTTGTAGCATCTGCAATCCCGCATTTAAAGCCATTGAATGTTATTCTGCTTCCAGTTATTTTGAGGCAGGTTTTCTTATATAATGACATTTTGGGGTTTGGATTACCCTGCTGGCCAGGCAGCCAGCCTGCAGAGCTGGAGGAACAGCCTGATTCTGCAGATGAAGCTGCAGCAGACTGGCTCTCCAGAACTCCAACTCCTGCATGATCTCATAGGGTGGAAGCTGACCCTCTTTGTTTCTGGCCTCAAATGAAGAAAGCTGAGCAAAAGAAAAAAAAACAAACAAAAAAACCCCCAAAACCCTGGAAAAGCATTAGGGTGATAATGGGGAGTTGGGGTGCAGGACTCCTTGAGCATGTGTAGGAGAGAATAAGGAGGAAGGAGCACAAATGTACTGCAGTCTACAATGTGAATTTAATTTTTAAGCAGATATTGACTATGAGCTGAAGGTTTCAGTTTTTTTACAGTATTACAAGTTACATGCTCGTTTAATTTATACTGCATTAGAACTGCAATGCTCATTGCTTATGATTGAAGGAGCATCAGGAAAAGTGATTGTATAAATTGATATCAGCTTTATTTGTTGTCTTTATTATTCACACACTTCTAGTCGTGTTTTAATAGCTTTGACTAAATTATGAATGATGTGCAGTTGGTTAGGAATTTGAAGGCAATAATTTCATGTTGTCTTAAATGTGCCAGCCAGCCAAAACTCAGTTTGCATTTACAGTGGCTATTTTGCAGATTTATAGCTTATACTTTTTTCTATATTTTTTTCTTTTCACTCAATTTAACCTCACTTTTCTTCAACTTGTCAGCATTATAATGTATATATAGAAGGGGAATTAATAGCTTACAATGGGATGGATTCATTTTTACAAGAATCAGGTTAGAAAAAACGTGAATCCCAAATGGGCATTAGGGGGTGAAGAAAAAAATAAAGCATTCTTCAAAATAATAATAATGAAGCACTGGAGGAGGTTGCCAGCTGAGGCTGTGCAGTCTCTGCTGTGAAAAATGTTTAAACCTTGAGTGGAGAACGTCCTGAGCAACTGGATCTAATTGTGAAGTTCTCCCTGCTTTGGCATTAATGTTGGACTAGATGACCATTGCAGGCCTCATGCAGTCTAAAGCTTTCTAAATTTAAACCACCAGAATTAAGTCTGAGCTGCACAAAGGCTTGGACATATTAGAGGGGAAAAAAGTCCTCATGTCCTTTCTGTTCTTCAGAGGCATAAAAATGCCTTTTAAAGTACTAAGGGAATGCAATGGGAACTGTGAGACTAAATACCAAATGTCACACCAGAGACTTAAGAACCCAGTTTAAGGACAAGTATCTTAACAGATGCTTTATATGAACAGTGAGGAATTCTTGAATCCTCCTTTTGTAATTAGAATGATTTCACTTTTTTTTAACTTGATGCTCTTGTTTTTAGTTTCATTTAATATTGCAGTTGGTGATCTTTTTTTGTTCTTTTGCCTTTTTTTCCCCCAATTTCTATTAGGAATAGGAGGCCTGCAAGATTTTGTGCTGAAATCTGCAACACTGTCAACATCACCTGCTTGTCCACCATTTACACCTCTCAACTTTGAAGCTACCCCGATTGTGCGAGTAGCTGTGGAACCAAAACATCCAAGTAAGCTTCAAGGAGAATGGGGATGGTAACACCAGCTCAGTGTGGCAGCAGTGCAGCTTCCAGCCCTCAGTGCTTTGGTTGATTTATGAGCTGGCCACTGAATCAGAGGCTTGCCCAATATAAAATAAAGGTACAGGTTGCCTGGAGGGCAGTGGGAGTTGTTCCAGCTGCCTTGCTCCTGTCTCAGTAGGTGAGGAGACACAGGAGAAGTTGTTGTGCCCTTTTGTGAGATCTGTTCACGAGTCAGACACTACATGAGCTAGCAGTTCAGTGTTCCTTTACTGTGAAGGTGAGCACATCTGTGGGTTCTCCATGTCTGCTGCTTTTCTTTTATGTGTGTTAAGAAGCTTGTGGTGCAGATTTGCAGTACTGCTTCTCCTTGATGCCCCCACTCCCTTTCCTGCAAAACAGAGTGGGGTACCTCTGGCTTTATTTGAATTGCAGCCCAATTTCCATTTTTTGTAGCGTTGGTAGAACCAAAATAACTGGCTTTATGTTCAGTTGCAAAATACCCTAACACTAAGATTACATGGTTTTTCTTTTTTTGAGAGCTACTGGACAGATTGGCAGCTATTTATTTAATGTGTTTGAGTAACAGATAATCATATATTGTACATCCTACATTTGTTAAAGCAGTTTTGAAAGTATTTGAAATTACTGGTTCTGCTGAGTGTAGTATTAAGTTCAAAATATTAAAGGGCTGTAATTCTAGAACTACTGACCAGTTTGGGGGTAATGTTTGTTCCTTAAGAAATGAAGCTGGATCATTCTTGCACTATTACTTAATTTTTTCTCCTCAGTAACTTCTGAGTTTATGATCTGAACTAAATTTTTTGGGGAGACAGAAGCCTGAGAGGTGGCTAAATGTGCAGAAGTTTTCCTGAAAATCCACTGTTGCTTGCAATAACAGGAAGACAAGCAAAATGTGGCCATTGCAGTTGCCCAGAGGGCTGTGTGTAGTCTTGAGGTGGCCCTCACAGATTGTCACATGTGTGCATTGCCCTCCCACCTCAGACCTGCTTCAAAACTGCATCTGCTTATGTGGAGAAATGACTCATGTAAATTATTTCCCTATGTACATTTTACAAAATTACTGCATGTGTTCACACTCGTGTTAGAATCTTCCTGTATGATGGCCTTAAGCTCCAAAAGAAGGAAAAAAAAAAAAAGTAAAGTACTCATCACTCTGTGAGCTTAAATGCAGAGAAAAAGTTGAAAGTCTTTGTTCAACTGTGTTGGCCATGTGAAATAACGCTGCAGTTTTTCCACTTTGGTTTTTTTTTTCTGTTGTTTTTCAAGGATGCTCCTCTATTACACCCTTACAAGCTCAGCAGTAAATAAACAATATCATATTTCTTTTAATAGTCTCCAAGTGAAGGACAAGTTTAATGTCACTCTTCCTTCTGAATATGAATATATATTCCTGGAAACCCCTGGGGTATTCTCTACTGCATATAAAAATATGCATAAAATAAAAAAAGAATTCATAATTAATTTCTTTAAATTGTGTTCATTATGAAAGGCTGCTGACATGAGGTGTTTATGCATAGCTTTGATGTAATCTAGCCAAATTTGACTCAGCTGTGCTTGTTCATTCTCCATTAACTTTAAGACAGCTCTTTTTAAACACCTTCATTTTAGGGACAGCTGTGATTTGTTTCACTGAAAAGCTCTCACATTCCTGATTTTTCCTCTTTTCAGATTTTAATTACTTTAAAACTTTCTAGTGGCTTACAGCTACTTCAAAATCCTTCCTGTGCTTTGTTTGCAGTTATGCCTTCTAAGTAATCCATATGGAATACTTTTGTTTTAGTAAAGTTAATGTTATTATTTAGGTATTTGGAACATATTAAGCATTAGCAATTTAGAATTTGCTATGCTTAGTTATGAAAGATTGCAAGGAAATTAAATTACTTATGAAAGATGACTTTAAGAAGTTGTAATAGATAAAGAAAGGTTATAATTTGATAATTTGTGAAAATGAGGAGTGAAGTCCTGAATTTTTTAATCACTTCATTTTGATAAAATTCAGGGGTTTTATTGGGTGTGAGCTGTTCATGAGCTGTATCTGAAGTTAATTGTGTATAGGAAGCAACATAGCAGAGTCATAGTCAATAGGAGAGTTGTTCTACTGAACCTGCTGTAAAGCTGTGTAAACAAAAAATGTGCAATCCATTGAAGTGTGGTGTTATATGGTTATAATTGTATGATATGAATTTTGTCATCAGTACATAAATTGTTGGTGACAAATGCTGAGTGCAGCTTATGTTTTCAGTTGCTGCTCTGAAACCATGCTGCTCTGACTCATAAGCAGAAAATTGCCCACTGGAAGTTTTTGCATATTCCCAAAATACCTATCTGTGTTCAGGCTTCCATAAAAATGAGTGTTACTATTTCTCAGTTTGTCTATCCTATTTCAAGTATTTCTTTCCCTGTATTCCTTTGTTAATAATACCCTATTTTGCCAGGTGATATGCCTCAGCTGGTCAGAGGGATGAAGCTTTTAAACCAAGCTGATCCATGTGTGCAAGTTTTAATCCAGGAGACAGGAGAACATGTGCTGGTGACAGCAGGAGAAGTTCATCTTCAGCGCTGCTTGGATGACCTGAAAGAAAGGTTAGAGGGGCAAGGAGGAAGAAATATTTTTAGTTCAGTAGGTGTCTGTTGTATTTCTCTGTCAGATGGATATCTTTGATTTATATTCTGGTAAAATAGAGCTTTATCCACAAACAGTTTTTACCATTGAGTCATAAATGTAACTTTTTGTAGCTATAAAATTATCTGTAGTTGGGCAGAAGCCACTAGCTTATCACTTCTATACATCTTACACACACTCGGGGCACTTTCCAGAAATTACAAATTGTAGTACTTTTAGGAGTCTAATTAAGAATGTAATGTGGCCTTTGTACAAAATAAAAACTGAGAGGAATCATGTCTGATAAATGAACTCTGAAAAATTATAAAGCACCAGGACCAAAATTGTATGTGCACACTCTATTCTGTGCCTTTTCTCATTAATTTCTTTTTTCAAATGTTAATCTGTTCTCATTCATGAGTAGTATTTTTTGCAAGCTCACATCCATGTATTTAGTATCTTCTAATGTTTCTTCAAATGGCAGAAGAACAGATGTCTGAAACAATCCCTTCCTTGTAACTTCCTTTACTAAAACATTCCTGGTACTTCTGCCACATACATTTACTGGCATTTTCTTTCTAAACCAAAGAGCAAACCTGATGAGTGGTTGAATGTTTGTCTTACTGTAGCCATACTCATTTCAGTTAATATCAGAGAGCTGTGATTTTTTATGAAAATTAGACTGGATCACTTGTAAAACTGGATGTATAATTTAATGGTTATTCTCATTACAACTTAGTGCAACGTATTTTTACCGCTTCTAAAAATGTAGTACTTATTTATTGATACATTTTGCTCAAATGTAATGTGTTTAAGCAAAACTGGTTGTGCCTGTTTTTAGCTGCAGTTTGCATAGCAGGATTGTATTATTGGCAATGGTCCAAATCTGGAAAAAAAAAGAAAGATAAAATAATCCTCCATGACAGGGTAATAGGATTGTAGTAAACAGCTAGTTGGACTTACATTCGTTTATGTACATTTACATTCCTAACCTTTTGTTTCGTGTACGTAATTTTGGAGGTTTTTATGAGTTGTCATCTAATTTGTCTTATTAAGAGAATGATAGCCTGTCAAAAGTGACCATTTTGTAGCCCTGTGCTTGTGACATTGTGCGAAGAAACAAGAAACACTTGGAGACACAGACGAGCAGGGCTCCCACCATTGTCCTGCCTGACTGTGGTTCATGGTTTCTCAGTTGGGTACCAGCTCCCAAAAGGAGTTGGCAGCAGGTGTGTTCACTGTGGAGCTCATGCTCCTTCTAGATCTCTCAAGATCTGGCATATTTTAGTTGTCATTCCTCATGCACCAGCTCGTGGTGATGCCTTGAGAAGCTACCTGGAACAGAGGCTAGACAGTGTTAAAGGAATGAAGCAGATATTTATTAAAAGGCCTTTAAAGGATGGACCTTGGGCAGTACAAGAGTCCAGCTGAGGCTACACCCGAGATGGATGACAGATGATGAGTTTTCACACTTTTATTAATTCTGGTCCATTTCCATATTGGGGTTAACTGTCCAATTACAGCTTCAGGTTGTGATGCCCCATCCTCCCAGATTGCTCTTCTCAGTTCACTGTTGTTTATACTTCTGGGGCCTGAAGCTGCAATGGTGTCCTTGGTTCTCAGGCTGGAAAAGCAAGGTTTTGTCTAGCTAAAAAGACTGTGAGGAGAACTTGCTAACACTTATATGAAGTTCAGAGTTACACACCAATGCAGTACAGAATCTGGAAAATATGAAAGCTATAACTTTAGGCATCAGTGGGGCAAGAATTATCCCTTCCTTCTCTCCCTGTTTTGTAGAAGAAAAAGTCCTGAATGGGATCCTTGTCTTGCACCATTCCTCATGGATTCTGTGTAAATTCTGACAGTGGTAAATAGGCACTACTTAACTATTAAAGTGTAAGGAGCAGAAGCTGCACTCTGAAATGTTAGTTTTAGTTAGCTCTCTTTGTTTCTGTATAAATGTTTAACTTCTTCTAAGTGCACATAATTTGGAATAGCAAATGGTGAACAGGGGATCAAAACAGCATATAATAACCTTAAAAATGTGACCCACAAATTTTTCCAAAATATTGGCAAATATTATTCATGATGGTTGAGTCACGCTTGAAGTAAGGGGGCAAGATCCTGATATTGGCATCTACCACAATTGCATCACCTGGGTTTTGCAGATTTGATGCTTTTGAACAAATTACAGCAGTTTGGGAGGTTCTGCTGAATTCAAACTACATTGCATGGTCAGGATTTTAATCAGACTTTTTCAAAGGCATATATTTAATTTTAGCTTTCCCACCGTGTATATAAAAAATTACGTCCAAGTGACACTTATTGGCAGAGATGTGGAGATACATGGAAACAACTAAAAGATCTAGACATTTATGTTCATCTAAATGATTAAATATGGATGTTCTGCTTGATTTCACCAAATTTATATTTTTTCTTCCCAATTAATTCTTTCTGAATGGAGTACGAAATTAGACCTTGTAACTTTGAACATTTTATTTTCTGCATTGTACAATAGAAATTTCTGTCCCAGGAACATTGCAGATACTAAGCATGAGGGGATTAAGTTACCCTTTTCAGAATGAGAAACAAAGAGAATTAGTGGTGACATGTGGGCGGGTGTGTGTTTGGTTTTTTGGTATAATGCAAATCCTTGAAAGAATGGCAAAAAGGATAAATCTTCTGGTTCTGACTCCTATGGAAATAAAGCTTACAATTATATTTGCTTTTCTTCTGTGACTTTTTTATCACTGCCAAAATTCACCAGAGCATAGGAAATATTGGTTAGTCCTTCTATTGTCATTTAATGAACTTGCTCAGAACTTATGGATGGTTAAGAAGGATACATAGCTCTGATCTTTGAGTCTGTCAGATCATAAATAATTCCTCCTTTTTTCTTGCTGTCATTCACAGCATTTGACATACGTAAAATGTTTCACCTGACTTTAAAATATCACGTTATAGCATTAGGCTTTTGTAATAGTGGTTATCAAACAAAGCTCTGTTAAGCTTTCCTAGTGCTTCATCTTCTCTGGGCATCTCCCTGTGTGATCAGAGGTGCTGGCTGACACCAAATGTCCATCTCTGTACCGAGTCTGAGCAGTGTGGCCAACATCAGGGAAAGGAGCAGTAAAATTGGAGCAACTGTGGTGCTTTCCCAGGCCTCTGTCATTTTCAGTCCAGGGCCATTTGTGGTTTGGTTGTCACTTAATCCTGGTCAGCCTTTCCCATGCCCCACGTGGTTTTGTAGGTCTCTGTTGCACCCTTGGAACATCTGAAGGCTTCTTGTGCTTGTGTTCCTTTGATCATCCTTATTCTCAGTTTTTTTTCTAGTTCTGTTTCATTTGAGGGCAGAGAACAGCAGCACGTAGTTTCCAAGTTGTGGGTGAACCAGTGATTTATGCAGAGGCTAACAATGCTTTTGCTTTTATTTTCTTGAGTTCCTTTCCAAATATTTCTGAAGACATAAAAGGCAGTGCTTCTTTTTTGAAGTACATAAAGTTTGAAATGCATTACCTAGTAATCTATGTTGCAATCACATTTCTTCATGAACATCTGTTCCATGTTAAGGCCATTGCCCTACCTCCCACTCCCAAGTTTAAAACTATTTTCAAGATTTTGAACAAATTCTTAAATTTTATTTTGCAGGTTTGCAAAGGTGCAGATTAGTGTATCTGCTCCTATTATACCCTTCCGAGAGACCATAACAAGACCTCCCAAAGTCGATATGGTGAATGAAGAAATAGGAAAACAGCAGAAAGTTGCTGTCATACACCAAACAAAAGAGGACCAAAATAAAATCCCTGAAGGAGTTCAGGTTGATTCAGATGGGCTTGTTACAATTAATACTCCAAATAAACAAGCTACTCTCAGTGTAAGAGCGATGCCACTTCCTGAGGAGGTGACTCGACTTCTTGAAGAAAACAGTGACTTAATTCGAACTATGGAACAACTCAACACATCTCTAAATGAAGATAAAAAAACACATGAGATAAATCAGAAGACACTCGATAGAATCAAAGAATTCAAACAAAAGTTGGAGAATAGTCTTCAGGGAAGAAAGTGGAGAAATGCTGTTGATCAGATCTGGTCATTTGGACCGCGCAAGTGTGGGCCTAATATTTTGTTACATAATTTTGGGGACTATAAAAGATCTGTGTGGCAGTGCCTTGGGAGCTCTGTGAAAGAAGTAGGTAAATACAGAGACTTTGACAACAGCATAATAAGTGGATTTCAACTGGCTACGCTTTCAGGTCCCATGTGTGAAGAGCCTCTCATGGGTGTTTGTTTTACAGTGGAAAAATGGGAAATAAGTAAAGCTGGAGACACGCTGTCAACTAGGCAAGATTCAGGGGAGCTTGATGCCACAGAACATCAGCAAAATGAAGATAATACTCTAGCAAGCAGCTGCACTGATGAAGGTCCCAGTGCAAATGAGTGCCAGGGCAGGAACCAAAGTGGCACAGAGTCTCCTGAGAAAACGAGTAAACACAAAGGAGAATTACAACTTGCAGATTGTTATGGCCCTTTCTCTGGACAGCTGATTGCCACCATGAAGGAAGCCTGTCGTTATGCTTTGCAGGCAAAACCACAGAGACTCATGGCAGCAATGTACACTTGTGAAATCATGGCTACTGCAGAAGTTTTAGGTAAGACCGGGAAAATAAACCTTTGCCGAGAATTTGCCTTCTGATTTCTGAGGTGAGGTTTTATAAATGAGACTAAATCAGAAGGTATAACTTCATTAAAGGTTTTGTCAGGAGTCTTTTATGGTTCTCCAGTAGATTGTCCAACGACTTTCTAATGCTTTTAATATTTGCACTATTCTGAATGAGAATTCAGCATTCTTTGTGCTTATCCGAACCATGGGCATAAAGAACAATGCTACACCTTTTTGAAATGCAAGATACAAAATATTGCCTTTCTAGGAAGTTTTTGTAAGACCAGCTTCAGTAACCATGAATACCAACGCTGTGCCCATAAATAAGTGTAAGTTCCATGAAGTGAAGGAAACCTCTCCTGTTTATTAAGGGAGTGCAAGATCTTAGCAAATGCCATATCAATATATCTTCATACGGTAATACAGAAATAAAATCAGGAAAAGGAATATTAAATTATTGTTGCAGTCCAGTTGGTAATTTTGTGTTTTTAAGTAGCATCTGTATCCTTCTGGTATGCAAGTTGCTCAACTCAGTGCATGCCAATGGTGTCTCTCATATTACCTTACCACTTACACCTACTTAAACTTGGTTTTATGATCTGCTTATGACACCACTTAACTGTATTTGTTCTTGAAGTTTTCCATGGGAGTTTCTTGCACGCTGAATCTGATCCAAAGCACCAAGGTTTCCTTTAACACTGACTTCCAGTGCATTTAAGCTATCAGCAATTTTACTTTGACTGTGCTAATCATGGTACAAACAGCATATCCCATGTGCAATAATTAAATTCTTGGTTACTTGTAAAAAAGTGTCAGCTGTTGTGCTCACAATCATACTGACAGCAGTCCAAAGACCAAAAATTACAGTTGTTGTAATGACAAGAAATGCCTTTGAGTGAGCAACTGTTTTGTGCAGATGCATGCTCCTGTTCTTTGCTGGAGGCACCCTGTAGTATGCCTGGTAAAGGATGTGCTGCCATGAGCTTATGGGCACAGTACCCTAAACATCCCCTACTATGACAGGGAGCTTTGGCATTTCAAACTCTTCTCTGATGTGTGAGATTACTAATGGATGTCAGAGCTGGACTGTGTACCGTTCCATGTTGCTGTTCCAGAAGCACATTGGCACAGTACTTCTGAGTCTGTATCAAGCTATAAGCAAGGTACCAATCTTTAAACCTCAAAAACACTGTATAAAATGCTGTCTTCCAAAATACTCACTGCCCAAAAAGCATGATGGTTTGCAGTGAGGTAATAAACATGCATTGGCTCATCAATTGTGCTGTAAACTCTAATGGAAACATGGCTTTTTAATGCATATATATATATATTTAATGAGTGTAATTTAGGCCTCAGACATGCAAAGGAATTAGTACAGTCTAATGAACGTGAATTGTGTTGTAATAGCCATGGACATGCACTTAGTTCATTACAAATTCATGGGTTTCATTTTTATTGTGGAAACTTAAGCTAATAAATTGCATCCTCATTAGGAGGAGTGAAAAGCAGGCCTTCTATCCAGACAGGCTTGGCTGTTGACATGTGTCAAACCACTGGCTTTTGTATCTTTATTCTTTCCTTTGACATTACATACTTTAATACCCTGGGAAGTTTAATATACCTCCATATTGATCTGCTTGGTTCTAAGATGGTAGGTTTTCTGTGTTCTCAGAATAAAAACTTTTTCCATCAGACTTTTCTGACAGTGAAAATGTCACAAACTGAAGCAGAGGAGAGGAACAGGGAGAGGGGAACACAGTGTTTTTAAGTGTTTTTCATGTGTGCTTATTATCCTGATCAACACAAACGTGTTTGTTAGTTTTTGTCTGTAAAATGCTTTTAAAAACGTGATACCTACTGTGAAGTCAAACATGGGCATTTTCACAGCTACTTTCATGGCATATACACCATATTTTGATAGATTGAATATTAACTTGAGAAAGAAAATCGAAATTGTCCATGACTAGCTTAAGACTGAATTCATTAACAAACCAATTGAACTCATTAAACATAATAAATATGTAGTATTTCATATAAACTAGTTTTTTGTGATTAGAATAGCACTGCAGTGTCTGGGACAAGTACCATGTAGGGATATGGTGATCCAAGCAAATTTCTAACAGTAGCTTAGATACAATTCCTAAAGCACAATAATATTTCTTAGTAATGATTCCCAAATATTTGGTCGTAAGAAGGAAAGCAAGTTAGGCACATAATCTGGCAAAGTGCCTTTTTAGGAGTCATGTGATTGTATGAAATGGATGTAGATGGATTCACCCAGCAGTAATAATGTATTAAATGTTCCTCAGATGGTTCTGCACATTGTATGGTGCAATATGTTGTTTGAATTTAGAGTGTCCACTTAACTGATTGACTTAAAAAAAGAATTTTAGCCAAAAAATGTAACACATTTTACTTAAAGCTGACTCTTCCTGAGCAAATACTGTTGTATTTCTCTTTGTGGTGCAGGATGTGAGTATGTTGGTAATCTGACCAGAATTGTGTCTCTGCAGGTCGTGTGTATGCTGTGCTGTCCAAAAGGGAAGGCAGAGTGCTACAAGAGGAGATGAAAGAGGGCACGGATGTGTTTATTATTAAGGCAGTCCTGCCAGTAGCAGAAAGCTTTGGCTTTGCTGATGAAATCAGGAAGAGAACCAGTGGCCTGGCCAGTCCACAGCTGGTGTTCAGCCACTGGGAGGTAAAAATATCTATTCACTCCATCTGTTTTGGTGATCTTTTTCCTGTAGATGTGGCAGACTGGAATAATAAGCAAAAAAAGGTTAAGTTTTGATCAAGACATTTGATTAATTCCTTTTTCAAACGAGGAAGAAAGCCTTACATTATTTCTTTTCATAGATATGCTGTTCAGAAATATGTTTGTATTTTGTTTAGATGGGATGTTTTTTTATTTCAATAGAAAGTAAGTCTTTCATAAATGAAACTGCTTCTTTACAGAAGTATTTTCCTGAATTTATGTGCCCTTTTTCATGAGTTCTCTGGTAAACTTGTTTGAGGAATGGGAAAAAAACCAAAACCACAAAACAGTCCCAACCTACCACTAACAGAAAATAAATGTATCAGTAAATCTAATGCGCCTGAAAGTTAACCTCTAAAGGTCTAGCAGACACCTTCTGTGTTCTAAGCCAACATAAATTCTCATGCTTAAAAGGCAAATCGAACAGATTTTATTATTTCAGAATTAAATCTGTTGGTAGTAAGCAATGGTGTCCTCAGAATCATTCCTTTTGGTCATCCTTATCACTTCAAGAAATGAAGAGTTGAATGTGAAGGTGTAAAGCAAGTAGGAAGTGGGAAAACTGATGAGGAGTGTCATCAGCTGAAAGTGCAGTGTAGTTTGTCCCTGTGATGTGGAGGGTGGATCTTCAGGGACATAAAGAAAAAGACTGTAAATCAGAGCTCCTTGTTCAAGACAAATACACCTGCCTGTCAGGCTCCTCAGAAGACTCCACTGAAGCAGCTAAAAATGGCTTCAAGAGCAAAAGTCAGTGGGTATAAACTTTTCACCTAAAATTTTTAAAGTAACTTCAAAATCTAGGTTTTTCTGGATTTGATTGGGGATGTTTGTTTTGGTCAATTGTTCCTTTATTTGTTGTTAGAAGATAACAGAATCTTAGTGGGTGAAAAAATCTTTGTTTGTTTGATCTTCTGATTTATTTTGTCACCTCAAATGTCAAATCTCTGAGTACAACCAACTGTAGATTTTTGAGGTCAGTGACACTCCCTGCAGTTGCCAGCTATGGGCTGCTTACCAGTGTTTCTCTGAAGTCTGTGCTGCTTTTTCACATGGTGTGGATTCTTCATCCACAGCTGTTTCCCTAGGTAGTATCTGTAAAATACTTCACTAACTGTATTTCTTTGTTGGTAACTGTGGTAACTGTGTCAGGAATTTTGTGTGGATGATAATGGAAAAGGAGGACCTCTGCAAACTGGGCCACGTGCTAGCAAAAGAGTTGGGAAGAGTATTTGAAATACTTGGAAAAGTACATGATGTCTTGCTTGGCAGGAGTACCTTTCTGGTGTCAGTAAATGCAGGCACCAAGGACTCAGCTCTCCTCCCTTGTATTGGTTCATTTCATCTTGCTGTAAATTAGTCCAGCTTCACATAGAACCACGAAAGGAAAAACAGCTGCACAGAATGCAAAGAGAAAAGGAAAAAAAGGACAAACCTTCACTGATGGTGTACACACAAAAAGGTAGATAAAGTGCATCTTTTGAGTATAGGGATCTTGGTTACATCCAGTTACAGATCAGGTACCTCAAACCAGTGGGTGTTGGCTGTACTGTGTGCACTGGCCTTGTCAGTTCTGGATGGTCTCTTCTGAAGTGCAGCTGGTGAGGTTTTGTGTCTTTAGTGGTCTTTTGTCTGAACCTCTGACATCAATGCCCTAAGGGAACATCCACCAGAAGGACGTCAGTTCCAGCTAACCATTGTTCTGTGCCAGTTTCTTTAGGATTTGGAGCTCCTGTGCTCCAGCACTAAAAAAACCAAAACCATGAACCCTGCGGCTCTCAGGCCTCCCCTTCTATCCACAAACCTTGGCGTGTACATTCCCTGTCAGATGTTACAAATTTCACATAAGAAAATATTCACACATCATTAGAGATATGCATGGGACAGGGAGGTTTGAACAACTGGAAACATTTTCTAAAACTGACCTCTGAGAGAGTTTATAATTGCAGCTAGTATGTTAAATGCATTGGTAGTAGGAAAATTACTGTGGAAGCCCAATCACCTTTCCACCTGGGGAATCTGTCAGTGGGGGAGGGTTGGGTTTTTTTGTCTCCATGAAAGCCATGCTCACATATTTTTGTGATAAAATAGGCCTTTTACAAAGCTATTAGTAATGTTATCTGTGTGCAGTGATGGCACAAGGAGTGCATGTTACTCTCACACCATCAAGACAATTCCTAAATAAATATAATTTTCAGAATCTCTAGTGCTAATATGACAGATAAACCATGAGAAATGGTTTGTATCTCAGCTCCTGTTTCTTCTTCTCTTTGAATTCTGCACAAAGTTGCATCAGGTGTTGGGCTTGACTTTGACATTGTCACTTTACTGATGAATTATGATAAATGTATCTACATGATAAACACCAGCATTTTATTTGAATCCCTCCTATTTAATGCATCATCATCTAAGATAATATGATGTGAACTTTGTGTGATCTCAAAGTGTTTTTTCCTTAGTGTTTAAACTGTTACTAAGAGTGTGGCTGCTGCTTTAACTGCACTCCAAACCCTTCCATGGCATTCTGAATGAACTCTGTGTTGCTGGTGTTTTCTCAGTGTGCTCAGCTCATTAGCTGAGTACCTGGGACATGTATTTGTCTACACAAATTCCTCCTAATGTGTTGTTTAACTCCATTTTACACAAAGTGAAATAGACAGCTTGGGGTATTTTTAAACTTCCAAACACTTCATCTCATGGAAATCACATGCATAGAGTATGTTTAAAGAATTGAGGTTTGAGTTCACTCTTTTATTATATTTCATTACCATGATTTGTAGACTCTAAACACAGCAAGGTCAGTGATAGAGCCTGCATTTAAATGAAGCCATTTTGGTCTCTGTGGAAATGATATTCCCTTTTTTTTTAATTCCATTAATGAATGGATTTTGTGTAGTTCAGATTGCTCCAGCCTCAAGGGATGGAGCAATACATATATTGAGGTCAATCTTGTCAGATACTCCTTTTTTATTAATTTCTTCTGGCATGCTTGTGCAATTTATTCCTGCCTGTAAAGGACAGCACCAAGTAACCAGTAGTGGGAGCTTTCAGTTTAGTCCCAACTTAAACAAACTTACTTTAAAAGTTAGGCAAATGTTAGGTGTGTTGGGTTTACTTGGCAGTACTTTCTAAGATTTCAATATAAACTTTCTTACTTAATTGTTAGTTTAAAATATTTAACTTTGGGATAATTGTGAACTAGTTGTATTTTTTTAAACTTTGAATTAATAATACACCTTCAGTTAACGTATGTTTTTGTTTGAGCCTGTTTCTTTTGTTCTCAATTATTTGCAGTTAAATCTTTTACTCAGTCATATTGTTGTATCTTAATCATAAGGTTTTGAACAAGAAGGTATTTGTGATTGCACAATCCTTAGAATAATGGAAATCTCATCTCATTTGGGAAACCTGAGTTAAAAGTAAAAAAGAAAAAAAGCATGTGGCTCTATTCAGATGCTGAGTGAATTTTCAGCAAGAATTGTCAAAGACATCTACTACTTTTCAAGTTGTGAAATATATATTATTCCTGTTAAATCACATCTTTTAAATTGCATTAAGATTAGCTATTAAACATACTTTTATTCTTGAGGGGGCATGAGTGAACTGTAAACACATTTAATCAGAATTCTTTGTCATTATCCCTTCTAAGTCGAATAGTGCCTAGAATGTGCCTCAGGGCTCTGGAGAAAGGTAAGAGAAGGGCTGTGTGTTATAATTGCTAGGAATATGTGACTTCTGAATGTGGAAGTTTGATATTCTGAATTTTAATTCATGCCTTTCAAATTGTAAGTCATTTTACAGCTCAGAAGATGGGGCTTAATATAGAAGTTGCTGGATGAGATTGTTAGGCTTGCATTAAACAGGAAGAAGGCTGAGGTAATAAGAGAATCTATTCTAGGTTTGAACTGTAATTTTACATACATTATTGCACCAGTGACAGTTTAGGCACTTAAATGAATTCTAGGAGTAACCTGGAACCTTTCAAATATGAAAAGCTCGTTGTTTTGGCAAGGACATCTGAAACTAATTGAAACAGTAAATAAAAGTGGTAGGGGTGTGGCTTTAATTCTCTTTCTCAATACATGTTTCTTAAGTAATAGGAAAAAATGCAGCAGTAGAGCCACACATCTCCTTTTTTTATTTCCAGTTACCAAATTCCCATTAACGGCTCCTGGCTGAAGTCAAGGCTAAAGCTTAGCAGTCACTGTTTGAGACACAAACAAGCAAGATGCTCCTGAGCCAAAGTAAACTTGTATGAGTTTATTTTATAGCTAACTTTGTAAATGTTCATTATTACAATATTTCTTGGAAGAGGAGTTCTTGTATCTAACCAGGCATTTTCAGGCCTTGGCCCCATTATATATTGTGAGTGGAAGCTCTGAATTATGGGATAATTTTGGATGCTTCTTTTGCCTGCAGGGTGTCCACACACCCCATACATTCATAGAGTATTTTCTGTTCTGTAAGCACATTGGCAGTACCCAAGTGTCCTTGAACTGGGTTGTGCTCAGTGCAGAACCACTTGTGCAGCCTTACCCAGCATATTACATATGGTTTTCTTGAAAAACAGCAGGTAACTATGCACATACACCTCTGCAATGTGCTGTTTTACCTGAAAGTAAGTTTGCCCTAACATTTTTGATTCTCAGGGCCACTTCAGACACCTCAGACGTGCATATCAGCAGTACCTTTTTCAGTTCAATAGTCTGTGTCTATGTCATTGTCATTACTAGGTGATGGACACCACTTGAACTGTAAATGCCCTTGAAATATCTTTCTGCCATCAAATTTCAAAGGTAGAAAGGATTCTCATCCACTGGAGCCTGTATCATCTTTGAAGATGTGCACAATAGTTTTTTTGATTTTTATTTTTTTTTTAGCAAGAAAGAACTTCTGGCATAATCTTTTTCCTGGCTTGATTGATGATTGCTGGTGGTAGTGCCCAGTTGTACTGATTTTAGTGTTTCTTAGGATTTTTTATTGAGCAGTTCACAAAGGCCATACTGATGTTTGCTGGTCATGAGACAATGTAACTCTGCTCTTTCTATTCATGGGCCAGCTAAAGCGTTTTCCACGTTGATGATATTTGGCTCAAAAGAAATTTTCTGTCTTCATCAGACAGTAAGGACCAGTAGGGGAAATGCCACCAGGAGCATGGCTGTGTTTCCAAATCTGCCTGGCCTTTTGGATGAACTAGGCAGATCCCTTCTGTTTGCTTTTGATGCTTCTCTCAACCTTGTTTTGCATAATTAGGCTGCCTTAGGCAGAAACTGTTTCTTACCATCATTTTGTGAAATGCCCTAGACAATGGGACCAGGATCACTATTGGAGCCATCTGGGTGACACTGAAATGCAAATAATAAATCATCCTCAAATTAAGCCTTAAAATTACAAGTCCTCTTGAATTGCAAGTGGTCTGCTCTTAACTCATGTCTTACTGAAAAGCTTGATTGGCTTACATAATCATTTGCAGGATTAGTACACACCCTATCATCTATCAGTATTAATGTAGTATGCTCATAGTATTTCTGTTTTTATTGATTATTATTACAGGTATTCAGATTATGTCTCTCATAGAGATACAAGCATTTATAGCTTGAATAATTAATGTGTTGCTAAACTAAAAGAGAGTGACATCTGTTTTGCCTGTGCTACTCTGCATGCTCTTACTAAACAAGTCTTATGAGACTTCATTGTTTGGGTGTGTTGGTTTGAATAGTTGTTATATTTAATGAAACATCTTGCTTTAGAATGGTTTCTTCTTCTAAAGAATACCCTTCACTTACAATATTTGAAGTAATCTATTCAGTTCTTTTGAAATACCTAATCCCAGCTGACTATATTATAAATAGTTTTATTTATACCTAGAGTGGGTTCTGCACTGGCAGAGAGAGAGAGGCAGAGAGAATCCTCTTTGATAGAGGGTTAACTGAATTGCTTCAGTCACTTAAAGATTTTTCATCTGTGGAAAGCATATTATTTTGAATATCCAATTCTCTCTTGATTGACGTTTTTGTTTAGGAATGTAACTTTTTGAAAAAATGTTGTCAAGATGCTCTCACATTTCTGATTTAAGAGGAGTCTTAGGCTATATGTTTTAGTTTTCCGCTGAAAAAGTAGTATATGAAAACATTTAAATAATTTTAAATTAAAAGTGGCATGGAGCATAGAATAAATAATGTTTCTGGGTGCCTGTTCTGCTTTGATCCTGTGGATCTTTCTGAACCCACAATAAATGCCCTCTGTGAAATAACTATACCATATTCCAGAAGGAATGGTCCATTTAGGATCTAATTCTTCACTGAGGGCTTCATCCAGACAGAAACTCAATTTCTGTTACAAATTCCAGAACCATCCCTGTGTGGTTCCCATGAATACAAACAATAGCTCAGGACCTAAAAAGCTTCTTAGCTCTGATTCCAGGAAGCCCAGACCCACGATTCTGACAGTTCCCATTGTAAGGAAATGGATGACAACGCTTTGGGACTGTTCTCCTTTTGCATGCTTGCACTGTGTTAACAGAGCACAGGGAATGATGGTTGCCACCTGCTATAAACATTTGCCTTGAGTCATTAATATGATATGAATAAAGAGGAATAGTCTAGTTTGTGCCTTTGCCTTTACTCACAGAATCAGAACTTTCAAAAAAGAAAAACTTCCTACTTTTTTGTTTGCTCGCTTTGTCAGTAACACCCCTGTGTGCCATAATAGGGTTTCAGTGATGATGCCCCAAATTCCTCTTCCCCATTGCTTGCCATGGCATGGTAACACATATGCTCATTAATTCATCTTCTGCAGTGTATCTGCACCATTTAGGTAGGTGTGGTCCTCTGACAGAAATTTTCTGATGCCCCCAGATCTTGCCCTAGAAGCAGTGTGTAGTGGCTGAATTATTTAGACAGGTTGATAAGCCAAGCTAGCTCCTGAGGTAGTTCTTTGAATCCTAATTAACCTCTTTACAGCACTGCTCTGCATCATGTAGCAGTACAAGGTTCACTCAGGGTTCTGTAACCCTGTGCTGAAATAGGTTTACCCTTGCTGGCTAATAAATACTGAATAGTACATTTAAACCTGCTGTTTTGCTGACTTCTCTGAGACCTGGTGAAGCATAAAGAATTCTTGCCAGTGGAAGAAATAACCAGAGGAGAACTTCAGTAGAGCAGGTCTTTCATCAATTATTGAAAGAGCCAGTCAACAGTCTGTCAAACCTGGGGATTTTCTTAAACATCCATCACTACAGTATCTAAATATTTACAGGTAGATTAGATCTGTAAGTTCAATTCTGTATACTTTTGGACTCCTCTGTTATATTCATTCTTCGAGAACCGCTGTCTCACTGCTTCTCTCTGGGCATAATTTCTGGGTGTTACTTTTCTTGCCAATTAAAAAAAAAATGTCATCCAAGCACAGTAACAGTCTTTAACTTACCAGTTTGTAGCTGTATAACCTCCCTCAGTAGTACAATCTGAAGCAAATCCTTTGGGCATGAATCACCTTTTCTCCTTCGTGTGTTCTTAGACTTGAAAATTTTTGTTTGTTCAGCTCTTTAGGCAGATCATGAAAGGGGAAGTCCCTGATAGCTTTACATCATTAAGATGTTTAGGATGAGCATCACTACAACTTCATCAAGTCAACGTGCAATCTTCACTGCCCTTTTTCTGTATTTCTAGTGCATAAAATAATGGTGAAACTTGCAAACTCTCATAGAGCGGGAACCATTCTTATTTATTGATGTGAGCTGTCAAGGAATCACCTTTAAGTTTCTGTGCATTGGTTATAAGGCCCTGTGCAAGACATAAGAGTGGGTATGACTCAAGCAGATTCCTCTGTGGTTAGACAGTCCTTACGTTTATAGTAAAAAATAAACACAGAAAAATTTGCAAAGCTGAGTTTCAGTCTGTTTATTTCTGAGCTCTACTTGCCTTTGGTTTTCAGCCAGACAACCCTGTGCTTAGTCATTTCCCATGTAAATAATTGAGATTGGCTGTCACTTTCAGCACGAGTAATACCCACTTAATTTAACAAGTCTATGCATGTACTTAACTGTAGCAAACTAGAACTGTTTTTGTTGGTTTAGCTTTACATCCCATTTTTGCAAGATTGAACCTACAGTATTGCCTAATACAAATTAGACTGCCATAGTCATTCTCCTAAATCCCCATAAAGTGTAATTTGTGTGGTTGTGTTGGGAGTGATTTCAGATGAAGTGTTAAATTAGGACTCCACAATTGTCGATGTTTCTGGGGAAAATCGTCCATCTTTAGTCATCATTTTTAAATTCCTCTTCCTGCTAGTTTGGGTAACCTGAGCTTTAGGAAACTTCGCTTAGGTTGAAGCACCATATGACAATTGAAAGTATTTGTCAGAAGAGAAGGTTTGCAGTGGTAGAAAAGGTTTACAGCATTAAGCTAAAATTGGCAATTTAGGAAAATTTGTTCTCTCCTTGTCAGTTGCTAGTGCTAATATTTCAGAAATTATTATAGAGTAATATGCTCAGTTGTAACAACTATTGTGATTCTTGCAGTAACTAATACTTGCCTGGACTGCTTTTTCTATGAGGATTTTGTCTAAGAAATCAATACGGTATTACCTTAGGGGTTTTTTAGTAAAAATATATTACCTGTAACTGCATCTTGTGAGGAAATCTACAATCAATTAAAATTAGTATTCTTGAAATTTGCAGTAGAACCTGTGTAGCAGTCAATTCCATCCCTTCCTAATGTTAATGTTTAGGGTTCTTTGTAATACCCTCTATGGTCGTCCCAGAAGTGTGGGTTATATAGAATGAACTGGGAATAAAGGCATGTCCAGTTATACTCTGATCATGTTAGATCTAAAATCTGTTCTAGAGGAGGGCTACAAAGCTGCAAGAACAGCTCTGCTAAATATGTTAGAACCAGAAACAGTGATTTTAAAACCATCTGTCCAACTCAGGATTGAGATTGGAAAACACAGGGCACAGAAATGAGCAGACATCTTCAGTTCTGACAAATTCTAATAAAATTATTGTCGATGAAATTCTCTCTTGAAAATTGAGAATTTTCTGAACATTATTTGGCTCTGTTTGCTGATGGGCAGTTGAAATTGTTTAGAAAAAACTGTGGAGATGATTGCAGCTGAATTTGAGAAGTTATTGTGGGCTTCTTAGGGCAAGAGCTGCAGAGTGTGTCTTAACTCTTGTTTTCTGCTTCCATTTGTTTTCTGCTTCCATTTTCAGCTTCCTGCCTGCTAATTGCAGGCTTTCCTGACAACTTGGTCTGCTCTACTTTTATTTCTCTACTTCAGCAGTTGATTACTTGAAATATGCTAATAAACTTTTGTACTACTTAGCTCTGTTTTTGTTTGTTTCCTTTTGTAGATCATTTCGAGTGACCCGTTCTGGGTCCCAACGACTGAGGAGGAGTATTTGCACTTTGGGGAGAAGGCAGACTCGGAGAACCAGGCCCGCAAGTACATGAATGCAGTGAGAAAGAGAAAGGGGCTCTATGTGGAAGAAAAAATCGTGGAGCACGCTGAGAAGCAAAGAACCCTCAGCAAAAATAAGTAGCTGTGTCTGCCCCCTTTCTCTCCTGGCACAGCTGAGTGTGGGTGGTGTATTTTATATGCAGCAGATGCAAAATTTCCTCTGGACTTCGTTCTTTGATACCATTTTTCTTACATGCTTTGTCTGTGGCTTATGTTTTAATAAACTTAAGCCTTTTCAACTTTTGTACAGAGAAAATACAAGAACATTTATTGAAATAAAATAGATGCCTATTCACTGCAATTGGTCTCATTTTTTAAAATGTAATGCCTAACTGAATGTCCCATCACAAGGATTAGGAGCTCCCAATTCAATTTGTTTCTTTCTGATTTGTCACATGTATTTACAGTAAGAGCTGGTTAGCTAGCTTCTTGCTAATAAACCATGCACTGGATTTAGCTCTTTAACAGTTTTGTCTGTTTTTTAAATTAATTTCTATAATGTATTTGTTTCTTACCCATACTTTTCATTGTTACCTATATTTAAATAGATACAAGCCTATTAGGAATTTCTAAACTATTTGTTTTGTTTCATTCCTCCTGTAAGCAGCTATTTAAAGCTGTAATATATCTTCTTTAAATCAGAGGGCAGAAATAGCATATGTGGAAGACAGCACTTCAAAAGCTGAGCAAGATTTGTCTTATTTTTCCTCCTTAGAACACACCTTATTAAAAACTTCAGTTTCCACAGACTAGGTGAGGGGAGTGAGAATCTCCAGTATAAATGAGAAACTGAATGACACTTTTCATCCCATACTGTATGCCGGAAGTAAAGTACATTGTACTTGAAAACTCTGGAAGTAAAACAGCACTCTTGATTAGAGAGGGCTTCCTCAAATATATCTGTCTGAAACGTTTTTTCATTTTTAAACCTAGTGCCAGACAAGTGCCATTTACAGATGGGACTAGAAGCTTGCAGGGCTGCTTAAAACCTCCCACAGTGTGACTTGGCAGCAGAACTCGAATAGGGAGCTCAAGTGACTTTTCTCCTGGCCCTGATCATATCAAGCTAAATTCTTCTGGGAAGGTATCTGATAATTTTGCTTCTTCTATTAGAGTTTCTCCTTTCTAAGTTGTTTGGTTCAGAATGCTGTGTAAACTTTTCTGTATTTCTTGCTAGTTTCCTTTGGAAGCAGAAACAGAAGAGCATGTGGAGGAGAAGATGTGAATGAGCTGGATTATTTTGTCAGCACCATTTTTTTAAATGCATAGTTTGAATTCTCACATAGCTTCTGATTCATTTCAGTTCTTGTTCGTACCAGACTGCCTGTGAAAACCCAAGAGTTGAAACCAGGCAAGAGAGTGTAGTTTTCTTTGTTGCATCATGTATAGGAGTGGGACAGTCATGAAAACAAAGCTAAGGACTTTTTAGTACCTGTTGTAATGTTGGCACATAGTCCTTTGGTATTCATAAAATTTTTTGAAATTGGTCTTTGGAGTAGAATCTCGTATTTTAAACCATACATAGATATGTTGGGATGATGACAAAAAGTGTGTACTTTTCATTATTCACCAGTTTTACTTCTCAAATCTGCAGTATCTGTGATGTGCTGCTTCAGTACAGCCCTGGGAAGGAAAACACTTCCAGTGTTAATGTGAGTTGTCTGTGTAGGCCTCGCTGATCTTACTGGTGTTGAGACAAATAGTTTATGTGCAAGATAAAATATTTACATGTAAATACCAATTTGATTTAGCAGCTTGTCTGAAGTTTGGTCTCTTATCTACTTAATGTGGCTTACTCATATCCTCTGTTGTGAGTGTGTGCTTTTTGATTTGTTTTGTGCTACTTTGGATCTCCTCAAAAGTAGATAAGATAAAAATTAGTATTTCTTTTCATAGCATCTATTAATAAACTGAAAAGGTTTTGTTTTTTTACAGCTGCATCATTCCATGGTTATAAAACTCCTGCAAACCATGACTAACAGGAGGAAAAAATAGATACCATGAAATAGTGTGGTTTGGGCTGTTTGACAGATATTTTCTATTTCAACAGATGCTGTTTTCCTACAGTAGCTTTATTTTTTTATTTATTTATTTGTTAATTTATCCTTTCTTCCCCTCATCCCTCCTCCTTCATTTCCTATTTTACCAAAGATCCAACTGTATAACACCTCACTGGTTCTTAATAGAAATATTTTTATTATCATCTTACTTCTTTTTACTGAAACTGCTTATCTTTGTAAAGACTTGCTGATTCTGGAATTTGAACCAAAAAAAGAAAAAAAGCAAAATTCAGTAGTGTTTTCCTGTTAGCATTTTTATGGCCTTGTAAAAGCCTTGTCCTTCACCCTTACAAAGTGACATGTCTCACTGTTCTCCAGTGAGACATCTGGATGCATTTTTTCTCCCAGAAAAGCTGCTAGTGTAAAAGGGTAACAATAAATAATAATTTGCCTAGGCAGCAAAAACAAAATTTCATTCAGAAGCCCTGCATTTCCTACGTGCTCTCACAGGTTTGCTGCGCCCTGGGGAGGAGGAGGATTCAGTACTGTTACAAGATTGTTTTGTGAAGTGGCAACAGAGCACAGCTAAAATCTGCATCTTCTCAGGTGGAATTACAAGTGGAAGGCAGATTGTTCCTCATCACCAGTTCAGTGCTGGCTTTTTCCCATCTGTGGAGAGCTCTTTTCTCGAGAATTGGAGATTTTTTCATATGGTTCTTTTACACTGTAATAAGTAAGGTAATGAATAAATCACTGTTATATCAGTGCTTTCTGAATTATTTATACCAGTATGAAGTGCTACCTGGAGTATTTTGTTTTTTTTGGTTTTTTTTTTTTTTTTTTGTTTTAGTTGCCACGGTTTTGTTACTCTAAAACAAAACTACACCGCGTGTCGTCTTCTGTCTCCGCTGTCAGTATTT